>MPDP01000001.1:1200000-1781729 GCA_030869315.1 Colletotrichum cuscutae
GACTGGGCGGCGGCAAAGCCGGAGAGGAGTCCGAAAACGATGGCGTACTTCATGGTGACGGTGTTGAGTAGTTCTTCGCTGAAGAGGCTTTGGGATGTCAATCGAGTGATGAGCGAGATCTTTGGTGGCTGATCAGAGGTTCATAGGATGATCAGTATGTTTGTTCGAGGAGTCAAGAACGATGTTTGATCGTAGTGACAGACGAAATGAAGAACAATTAGAGGCCTGTAAAGAAAAGTGGCACTTTCAATATTGCTGCTGCAGGTATGAATCGTTTGTGAAAGACCAAGGGGTTGACTGAGAAGACACAGAAGCCCAAGTGGAATCGATGGGAAAAGACGATTGATTTAATATACTGGAAACGATCATCTCTGGAGATGAACCTTGAGGAGCCACAAGGGAGGTCCAGACTCAAATCTTAACACAACCAAGAACCGAACGACGCTGCCCAGCAAGATACGAGACGTGCGCCAAGGGGCAGAAGAGAAGGATTCAATACGACGGGTTGCTGCTGCTAGGCTCAAATTCGGTACGCCGCGAGTACGAATAGTCAATCTTAAAGCCCTTGGCTGAAATTGAAGCTGTTTGCCTCCGTGCGATCAGCGGAGTTTACCAAGCAACTAAGAGAGCTCCGCTTTTCTTGCAACACTGCCTCGATGCCGCGCGGTCCATCCTTGGCGGCAATGAACAGCGTGTTTGTTCTATGGAGTAGCGTTGGCGATGGCCAGTTGCAGGTTGATGGCGGGATAATGCACGCCAGACTGGTTGGTCAGGTCAGCACCTGTTATGGTCTATTTTGTCTGTTGTACATGCTCAACGAGCGAGACCGAGCAAGACGTCAAAGTTTGAAGGCGGCTATGGCGTAAGCTTTGTTGAGTTCGGACGAGGCTTCCTGTGGCGAATAAATGTTGTCTGTCCTGCATGACAGATTTCATCCAAACGCAGGCTGCAGCTCAAAGTCTAGATCTCAGGGTTCTAGATACGCGTTAGAACACCCCGTCTATTCACCCAGGTCAACCAGGTCACTACTCAACCCGCGGGAACCGGACGAACAGAGTGTGGAAGGGAAGAAAGAAAGAAAGGGGCTTCACTGCATATCTTTGCCCCCGTTTCAACGTGATGTCATTCTTATTTTAGCGGTTCACCCCTGACATGACTCCGCCGGATTACTGCTTGGCAAGGGGTCCCTAGGCACGCGGTAGATGTTCAGGCGCTGGCTCACTCATCCCCAGTGAAGGAAGTGTAGCACTGACAGTTTGTCGCTCAGTGAGTTTCGACTGAGGGTCATTCCTTGCCATCCCAGGCTCACTGAAATCTCACCCACCGTGCAGCCAATCTCATTCATTTTCACTGGACCGGAGAAATTCGGGCAGTGTTTGATAGGCATGAAACACCTAGCGGATCCCTTGTCAGCTGTCGTCTCAAGCGAGGGAACACAAGCTTTGGCACATCGGCAGTCTTCAGATGGCAGTGCATCCTGATCTTCGTTTGAGAAAGGCTCACCCTGTATGCGTCCGTGTATGCACGCTGTAATGCATACACTGCGGCGCGGATGCTGCCGATTGTGTCAATCGCACGAGTCGGCGGAAGGAACTGCTAAAGTAGCTAGCTCACTCGCGGAGATCGTGTTTGCATGTGGAGTTGTCTATAAGATGAAATACCCCAGACGAAGCTTCGCGCCTGGTGACTTAGCCTTGAGGTACAGCCCAGTACTTTGAAACCGTCTCATCCAGGAGGACTCCTGCGGGAACACTGGTGGCTGCAACGGAATGCTGCTACTCCGCTGCATCAGCTACCGGCACTGCACTCGGTTCCACGGCCGGCAGATTCGGAAGCGGACCCAATGCATCGCATCCCGCCTGCTCGCAAAGGAGTGACATTGGGCCTTACAACGTCCGTTGTCGTCAGCTGGCTCGAAACTTACCTGTTCATGCTCAGCACCTCGTTCGTTCGTGAGAGGGGCTAAACAATGGGCGGTGCTTTGCAAATGCTGAGAATCGTTTGCTCTTCCAGTCTGGCTCGGAATACCTCGCTCAAATATTTCCATCTCACGCATGTCCTATTACTCGTCTTTCAACCAGTCATTTCATTGGCCATTGACTCTCTTACCTCCCTAACTTTTGAGAGACCATGCTCCAGCTCAATGACTCTCTTCGTTCATCCACAGCCTTCCTCGGCATTGCCTGGCAAGCCTGCTCACCCTCAAGCGTGAACCAAGTCAGCTCAAACGCACAGAAGATGGCAGGTGAGTGCCACAATAGTTTGTCGCTCAACACCCTGGCTATCTAAACTCTTCCCCTTTCTGCTACTAGTCTACCACTACTCTGGCGTTGGCCGGCATCGACTTCTTCTCGTCGCCCACTTGAATGGCCAAGAAGATTCTAGGGAATGGAGGCGGTGCAGCCAGGCTAGACGTGATGTCATTTCGCCTATGCATTCCCGACCGAATTTCAGCTTCTTTCGGTCATTGAACTCAGGTGAGAGTACGTGTGCTAAGAATCGGCTTTCGAGTGAGATATGCAAGAGCTATTTTCATGATCCCAAGCTTCACCCCAAGTGTACAAAGGTTTCATTCATAGTCAGGTGCCTAAAAAACTCACGTGTGAGATTAGGCAATTGAAGTCTTAGCCGACTTCATGTTCGCGATTGATGGGGCAGTATGGCCAAGCCACGACGGAGGCCAGGTAATACTCCATACAAAGCATACAGTATGACTCAGCGAATAAATGTCTGCAAGCCTCTGAAGAACCCGGTCGGCAAAGCGTAGCGGTGCCGAGCTTTTCGGTGTCAGCGCCGGTTTTCAGGACCCACTCCGGGCGATACTGGCAACCGCCGGCACCGAAGGATTGGCTGCCGTGTATAGAGCATAACGGCGACTGGCGATACAAACTACAATTCTCCACCAGCAACATCTTCTTGATCAAGTTTTCTCTATAAAGGACAAGATTCTCCCAAGAGTATTTCTCAACAAACACTTTTACATCCCATGATCAAGGCATCATGCCAGCCACAGAAACCGGCCCGCCTATCAGCGGCGTAACGCCATCGTCTTACCATCTTATTTGGGAAGATCTCTCTCTCGTTATCAACGATGTCGATCTTTCAATTTCTACTGTCCGCCGTGACGGGCCGCTTGATCCCATACTCTTCCTCCACGGCCTCGGGAGCACCAAAGAAGACTTCACGGATGTAATCCATCACGCACCCCTTTCCGACTATCCTTTACTCGCTTACGATACCCCTGGCAGCGGTGCATCCACCAACTCCGACTACAGCGCCATCTCCATACCATTCCTCGTCGCCGTAGCTGAGGCAGTTCTGGACGCTCACAAGATCAAACGGTTCCACCTCGTGGGCCACTCCATGGGCGGCTTGACAGGCTTGCTGTTAGCACAGCGCAACCCAGGCGCGGTACTAAGCTTCACCAACATCAAGGGCAATCTTGCTCTCGAGGACTGCTTCTTGAGCAGACAAATCTTCGACTTCCCGGCAAGCGATACGGAGATGTTCATCGCATCCTTTATCGAGCGGACTCGGCGATCAGCGGATTACGGGAACGGGATTTATGCAGCAAGTTTCCGTTCTAAGGTCAGGCCGGAGGTAGTAAGGCCAACTTTCGAGTCCATGGTTCATTATAGCAACAAAGGAGACTTACTCGAGGTGTTTGAAGCACTTCCGTGTTCAAAGATGTTCATTTTCGGTGTATCCTACAACACATTATCCTATCTCTCACGGATCAAACATGCGGGCGTCGAGCTAGCCGAGATTCCAAACAGTGGACATTTTGTTCTGTACACCAATCCTATGGCGGTCTGGAGTCAAATGGGTAGTCTTATCAGCAGAGCTTCATAATAGCCACTATTGTTTTGTCAGCCGTCGAAGCATACAAATTTCATCACTCAAAATTGTATTCCATGCAAATGTCAACGACCCGCACTGACTAGGAGATGCCCAATGTGTACCGAGATGCTGGAGCAAGTCCTGAAGACCATTCTCTGCGAATGCTTTCGATAACATCCCAAAGTTCTCAGCTTCTTCCTCAAGCTGTGGACAACATTCTTAGCACCTGAAATGCTGCATAGCGTCAATATAAATAGATCTACTATTACGAATATTGGCAAGAATGAGTGTACTACTCTGATTTTAACTCCTTCATACCAGCCTAAAGTAAGACAGAAATGGACTAGAATTGAAAGCTGAAAGCTAGAGACGGATGAATTGAATTTATCTCATAGTTGATCAAATACGAGTACTCATCTGGCTCTCGAGATCGTTGAGATATACGTGAATGACGGTCGGAGGAAAAGAATCCTGCACATTTTCCCAGATTCATGAAGCTAGAAATAATCTGTCTCTCCTTCCTCCTAATAGGGTTCTTGAAAGGTCCAGCAATGAGAAGCATCTTGGCATTCGAGACCAAGATCCTTACATTCCAAGCAGATGACGAAGTCACCTCCATCGCACAAGCTACAGGTGTAGAATGCCTGCTCATCTGGGAAGGTACAAGTCATGCAAATATCACACCACGCTGAATCGCAATCGAAGTTCGCCCCTTGTGCGCCAAGCTCGTTGTTCTCCGGAATATGAATCTTGAGCATCAATGCATGTTGCAAGACCAATTCGATGACTTGGGTGCTGCCACTTTTTCGTGCCCACCACATCGAGCTTCGCCCTAGTCCATCTCGAGACTCAAATGATCCCTCGTCGACTGAGAGCAGATATTTGACGGCTTCTTCATGTCCATTGCGACAAGCTGCAGATAATGGGGTTGATCCATACTGATCCGTGATCTGAAGGTCCAGTCGATTCTGAGTGGTTAGTATTTGGATTAATTCGTAATGCCCGCGAGCTGATGCATAAAATACTGGTGTTCGGCCACTGTTATCTTGTACATGGGTACTGCACCTAGGGCTCTGAAGCAGCAACTCGGCGACTTCTGTATGCCCACTCAGAGCTGCAGCGTGTAGAGGCGTCCACCCACGCTCGTCAGTCAACCCTACATCTACTCCCTCAGCAAGAAGTAGTTCAATCACCCCAACGCGTCCGTTATACGACGCCTCGTGGAGTAGCGTCCATCCTGCGTAGGCTCGCAAGGAACCATCATTACGAGAGTCGCTAAGAAGCAGCTCAGCAAGCTTGCTGTTCACGGCAGCTGAAGCTGAGTAAAGTGGCACCATTCCGGCTTTGTTGGCCCGAGATACGTCGTTGCACCGACTAAGAAGTAGCTTGGCTACTTTTTCATGCCCGCAACTCGATGCCAAGAAAATCGGTGTCCATTGGCTATCGTCCACAGCGTTCGAGTCAGCGCCATTGTCCAGAAGTAGCTCGACAATCTCTAGATGGCCACGACTTGATGCTATATGCAGCGGCGTCGTTGAATCATTGGTTACAGCTGCGACGTCGGCGCCTGCACCCAGAAGCATATTGACGATCTCATAGTGACCACCATCAGAAGCGAAATGTATCGATGACCATTTGCTAAGATTTACGTGGTGAACATCAGCCCCCTTCCTCAGGAGCAAGTTGACAATGTCAAGGTGTCCAAAGTGAGAGGCAGCATTAAGCGGCGACCAACCATCATTACTCCGGGTTAGAATTTCGGCCCCATTGTCGAGGAGCAGTTCAATCACATCGAAGTGTCCGCAGTGAGAGGCCACATTGAGTGGTGTCCAACCGCCATCGTTAGCAACAGTGATGTTAGCTCCCCTTCTAAGCAGCAACGCGACGACGTCGAGATGGCCGTAGTAGGAAGCTACGTGTAGTGCCGTCCAGTTGTAGTTACTTGTTTTCTCGCAGTTTGCGCCTCTATCGAGAAGGAGTTCAATAATCTCATAGGCTCCATAATACGAAGCTTCGATGAGAGGTGTCGACCCTGTGTGATTCGACATTGAAATATCGGCCCCCGCATCTAGAAGGATCTTTGAGAGTGTCAAATTCCCAGCGTTGCCTGCAATCTCAAGAGCTGTTCTACAAAATGGCGCCTTGGCATTCACATGATGCTTCTCGTCGTGGATGAGGCAGGAAGCAAGCTCAGTGAAGCCAAGACGGGCAGCGTAGTGTAAAGGACTAGCATGGTGAGGTTCAGTTGATGAATCAGCTCCCAAACCGAGCTCTACGCTGTACTTCTCAAACAAGTCACGCCACGTGTCCCAGCTGGGATTGACTTCATCGAACAAATTCATCATGAGCATTGTGAGTTCTTCGTCTTCCTCATAACCGACGGTGGAATGCTGATACCATGAACTCGCGGCGTAGTGTCGGAATGACCCCTTGACGCTCACTTGAAGTTTTTCTTCCTGGGTGCTTTCCATTTGAACCGTTGAATTGATCTTCTCTTCAAAGTCCCAGAAGTATTGACTGTTGATGTAGCGAAGGCAAAGCTTTGCTAGCCTGCTGTTTTGTTGAAGCTCGTTTGAGACTTGACTGTTCATGCGAATCGATAGCGATTGAGATGAAATGTTGCAAAGAAAATGTTGTTTGACTGAAAAGTGAGTCAAGTGCACCGTCCTTGACCCCCTGTTAGAATCCGAAGATGTACCTCGAACTTCCAAAAGCGAGCCGCAGGGACTTTGTATTTCGCTTTCAATGAAGTCCTTCATCGGGCAACTCATCCTCGGGGAAGTTGAAATCTTCCTCGTCGATCAACATAGCCTCGGAGATTTCGTTGACGGTCAAGGGCCGCAGAGCAAAAGCCGCCCATTGTAATAGAGAATAGGCACGTTTACGTATCGGTTCTGGTAGTTTAGAAATGCCTGTCCAATTTCGTTCATAAACATGATCAAGTCCAGACGGTATTTCATTGATCGCATCCTCAAGTTGCTTCTTGTTCTTCCAGCTGCGCAAGGAATCTTCGTCTAACTTAACCCAGAGGAGTTGGCCATTGGACCGATCCGCAAGCATCTTGGAGACACCTTCTCTTGTTGCTTCGTCCTTTCTCGGCAGCTTCTTGTCGACAATACTTCTTGCGTATCGAGCAACGTCGGATTGCACGTCTTCAGGATCGATTTTGAGTTCCTCGCAGTTTTTTGAGCACATCATAGCACTTCGAATCTCAGGCTCGTCCCGACCGACAACTAGGAGGCGAGATGCCGTGTTGGTAATTGCCCCAATCACGGTGTTGAGAAACCTCCCCAAGGACTTCCCGTCATGCGGAGCCTTCCCCAACCAAGTACACTCATCCAAGCCATCCAAGACCAAGATGGCTCCAGGTACGACTTGCAAAATTTCTCGAAAGATACTGACGATTTCTGTCTCGGTGGCGAATTGTTCGTTTTGAGCTAGCCACTTTTCTCGCACCAACTGATAGGTAATCTGGTCGGACGATGCCATCTGGTGGACCCATGCTCGAATCGCCGCATAGGAATTGTCGCGGCTTTCGAATTCAGATGACAAAAAGAAATAGACCACAGGCGTCTGGGATATCGATCTCAAATGTTCGATGATTCTCGCGCAAAGAACAGTCTTTCCAAACCCGGCTGGTCCATTGACCCACAGGAGCCTTTCGGTATCATCGACAATTTTACACGCTTCGTTTAGAGCAAGCCACTCAACGAATTCGGGACGGTCAATAATCCAATCACACGTCCCATTGATTCTTCTCTCTTTGGCTTCAGGGAGGAGATCGTTCGGCGGTGGGCATGCTAGCCAGGCCCGAAGGTCTCGTCGAGTCTCGGCTGCAGTCGCCGGCGTCAGTCTTAATCGCAGTATTTCGGGAAGTTAAGGTGAAGAATCTCGATATACCTTCCATCTCCCTTTCCAACCGAGACAAGGTCTGTCGAAGCTCTCGAAGCCACGTCTGTTTCTCAATATCGTCATCTAAGCCAGATGGTCTTGTCAGATTTGTCTGATCGTGAACTTTCGTATGTGACAATTCGATATCAGGATAGTACAACTAGGCTATCTCCAGCATTGACAGCTGATGCTTGAACTGTGCTTGAGCTCAAGGGGACGCGGGCGTAAAGACACACCTATTCCATAAGCACAAGTCTCATTAGACTTATTGGTAGCTTCCCCACCTGGAAATGAACTATCTGGAGGAACCAGGTTGTGCAGATGCTGGACGAGAACTCCGAGGTTTTCGACTTGAGAAGTGCGTCTAGCCTTGCCCCTCAAGGACCAAACAAGCTTTTGCCTCCTTGATTCTGATGACTTTGGAAGGGATTGAATGCCGCGAGTGACGGTTGCTAAATTTTCATCCAGCCCGAGTTCTGATGTTGTTACAGCACCACAGATTGCCTTGATGACACTAAGCAGCTCTACTGCCATCAAGCGGACCTGCGGGTCATTCAGAGCGGTGTGATGGTCGTTCGAGAGCTTCCCTTGCCGGAACCCGACATCGCAGGCCCATTTTTTGAGGCGAAGCTTTTCCGCATCGAGCTGGACAGCGAGTGAACGTGAATCACGGTCGAAATCTTTATATATGTCGACTCTTTCGATGACATCTAGACAAGTGCTCAGAATGCCCGCGAGCCCAGCGATTCCGACGGCTAATCCAACCGGCTCCATGGCCATTGATATTGAAATTGGACTCGGAATTGCGATGAGAAAGAAATGAGGCTGCCTACCTTAGATGAGGGGGAAATGCATCCCGCTCTTGTCTCTCCTGTAGCCTCGTTGATTGGGCCTGCATGCAGTCATCGGCCCGGGCATTGATTGGTAGAGAATCGATTGCCGCCCAGCACAATTCTTTTCTGTTGCCTGCATTAGGCCAAGTTCAACGTGTCACAACTTCACAATCCATCTGATTATCTTTCGACTGGTGAGAGAGGATCATTGCTTGGCCGTTGCGGAGGATGCAGAGATGAGTACAAGCTAAGATATCTTAGCAAGTGGGTGACAAAATAGGTTGCCGGTCAACAAATGATTATAATACGTACTTACCGGTGAATTATTCTTAATTTTTCGTACTCTTCTTGTTTCCAAGTTCTCTTGTTGCTTTTATCTTGCAGTTACTTATTAGAGAACACTCTTTCAAAAAGGGTGGAACATGGAAAAGAGCTAGGGCATCTTTGAAGCCGGACGCGAATATGTCACCCAATGCCGACGTAAGTTAGGTAGTTGCCTTGCTGTTGACACCACTACCTTCAGGCGGTCAGTGGCCGGATAATCCGACATACTGAGGGGTGGTGTTTGCGCTCATTTAATCAGGCCATAACTCAAGCCAATGTTTTATCACTTGCCTCAGACCTGCAATGGAAAGATTGTTAATACGCAAATGGTGCAGGGTGCTGAGCCGAGAGTGTGGTGTTGTCCCGACTACCGGGTATTGAGATCTTCCGCTTGACAAAAACAAAAAAGAAAAAAAGGAAGAAGAAAGAGAGGGATTGGACAAGATGGGAACGGCACTACTGCAAAAGCTGACACTTCCATATTCCAATGGGCCAAGAACATCAGCATCGTGAATGGTGTGGACTTCCACATCGTCTTTCTCCTAAGGTACATTGCCTTGATTACTTGGATACGGCGGGCAAACTCTGCCAGACCAACGACGATCGCAAATGGGCTCGAGCTACCATCAGGAACAATACCCAGCATGGTACCTTCGATACAAAAAAGCACTTGCTGAGGCTCATCTTTACAAATCGCCACGTCCGAGCATTTTCGATGCGGACCTATCGAGACTTGCAACGAGCGCTAATGAATCTCTTTATCGCGTTTGCCCATCGGCGTAGACGTCGGCTGTGATTGCGATGAGAGAAGATTGGCGTATCAAGATAGAGTGTACGATATGATCTGCAGAACGTCCGAAGACGACTTGTTCAAAAAAGCAAATATCAGTCGCGGGAAGTCCAAATTGCGGAAGAAAGCATCCAAGGCTTATGCACTCAGCAAAGGGCAAAGGTCACAGGTACGCAAGGCAATGGAAGCAATCCGGGAGGGGTTTGACGCAGCGCTTCAGAAGGCATCACTCAAGACAAATCTACCACTCCGCCAACTCCCAAAGACTCGGGGAGATGTTATATTCAGCTACTATTTGTTGGCTCTAGATGAGATCGACACATGGACAAGCATCCAAGACGCTGAGGATGATTCGGACAACACCGTCGACATGGATAATCCATTTGATGGTTCATGAGGTGTTCATTTTTGGCTGCAAGATTATGATTCTCCTGATGGAATTACTGCGAAAGCACGTGAAGCCATCAAAAGAACGAGGCCTTTCATCACGAGGAAATCAACCCTCTTGGAAGGGGAGGTTACTATCAGCCGCCTCAACATTGGCTTCGTCGACTTCCTTTGCCCGCGAACCGTAGGGCTCTACGACACCAAGTCAGATCACTTGTACGAAGGTCACAAGGTGAAGGTTCAATTCATCAACGATGATTACCTTAATCTAGATTTGGACTCTACCATCTTTGCAGACAATTCCGGCCCAGAGTCGCCTTGGCCATCAACTGTCAAACCAGTGCGCCGGTCTTACGGAGTCACAAAGACTAAGGCACGGAGTCGTCTGGACCAAAGAACTTGGGAGGGAGGAGGCACCAGTCAAGAAGAGAGGACACAAGCTCCACCGCGTGACAGGAAGACGGAGTGCAAACTAGCCAATTTAATGAGGGCGCATTACAAGACTCGGTACTTTCAATGGAATATAAATGTGTAAGCATCTCTATCAATCGGAAACTAGTGCCTAGAAAGTTCCCACGACAATAGCATTACGCGCCGTCGAGGCAAGCTTCAATATGACCTCTTCTCCCTTCCACTCCGCCGCGCTACCGTCGACGGTGACATTCTTAAGTTGGCTCCCTTCTGGAAACCGCAGCTTAACCCAAACTTCAGCTGGAGGCGCCTTACTGAAACCTAGAACCGTCGTGATGGTACCCGCCTTCTCGTCCAGCTGCATATCGAGGTCGACTGATCCCCATTTGGTCGGGGCTCTCTGTACTCCGACCTTACCCTTGCTAAGCCATTTCCTCGGAACGCCTCGTCCAACTAGCAAAGCATCCTTGTCGGGGTGATCGAATAACAATGCTGCCCTAAGCAAGACGGGGACCATAAATTGGGAAGGCTGGCAGTATGTGCTGGAACCACCTCCAGTCCCGGCAACTTCAGCCGCAAGCCATAAGCCCCTGTTATAGACATGATACCGATGAGAGTATAAGAAGAGCACAAACTCATCAATGCGGTCCTGTACAAGCAACGAAAGGGCGTAGCCATATGAAATGAAGCCCAAGATGTCGCGAGTATCAGACCTAAGGGGCGTGACGTTGGCAACGACACCCACGCTGGTAATTCCGTAGGCGCGCATGGAGTCAATTACCATGTCAGTGTGGTTTGATGAGAGCACTGATGCTTGAAGCAGTTCCGAGTAGACCCGGTGCGGCCACCACTGAGAGGATGCGTCTCCCTTTTCCGCCAGGTCTTCGAGAACATGGGTTGTTTCATTTGGCAGGACAGGAACATAAGCAGGTGTGAAGTTCCTTTGGATCCATTGGTCCAATTTGAGGGATGTCTGATTTATGAGCTGCTCAGCGCGAGTGTTCCAGTCGTTGGCATGGTCGGCAAATGTCTCAATCTTGCTAAGATCCTTAAGACCGCGAGCAGCGAACGCCGCATTGTTCCAGTACGGTTTCTCGAATCGCCATGCATCGTTTCTCAGTGCAGCATCAGATTCGCTCCAGCCAGAAATGAGGCCGTAGTATGGATCATCTTCAGGCAGCTTCAAGTTCTCGTCTTGGCGCGCGGTGAGCATGTTGGCCCAGGCGAGGATCTTCGTCTTGTACTTCTCCGGAAACGCAGTGTCGCCCGTGTACTGGACATAGCGTGCGATCAAAGAAAGTGACATGCCGAACTGGGGCACGGCAGGCCCACGCATCTTGATGGCTCCGTTGTCGTAGACATACCAGTCCATGTAGTTCTCAAGAATGGCCTTGGCCTGAGCAAATCGTCCCCAGGCCAAGTTGGCTGTGAGCGACATGGTCATGGTGTCTTGGAAGCCGTCGTATTCTGATCCGCCGTAGTCGCGTTCAAAGGCACCGTACCTCGGAGTGACACCTCCAGCGCGACCAACAAGCTCTACAGCAAAGGCATGTTTTCCAATATCCGACCAACTCTCATCCGGAAGAGTCAAAGATATTCCTTGACGTGCGAGTCCCAGTAGTCGGCGAACCGCATCAAAGCAGGGTAAAAGTCATCGGCAGTAGGATGCGCCTTCAAGGGCAGGAACTGCTTGTAATCCAGAGCATACTTCTGTGCACGCAGGACTCCGCCTGTCGGATTGGAAGTCTAATTCGACCGCGGCATACAGCCGACTGCGCAGGGGCTAATTAGGGGCCCTATTTACGATTATCGTAGCTAGCCCAACCTGCGGTTAGAACCTCCTTTTTATACCTATTACGTAAAAGTTTATATAATTTAATTAATCTTTTCGTTAACTTACGGTTCGAACTAATTACTCTATAATAGGGAGATTAATACTAATTAATAATTAAATTTTATTATTATAAATTAGTAAAATATCTCGCTATATAAAAAAGATAACTTCTTAATATTATATAGGATAGGAGATTTATACTAATTAACCTTATAAAAGTAAATAAAAAAAAAACGATTCTTAAATACTGTACGGAATTAAGTAATTATAACCCTTTATTACTTACGAGAGGTTAATATTTATTACGTTAAATTACGTTAATTAATAGAACTATTTAAATAACTAGCCTTTTACTATCGCCTTAAGTAGCTTTTTTATTAAATAACTTTTTTATAGCTAGCCCGCGATTAAAAATTAACTAAGTAATAAAAGGGATTACTAAAAAAACGATAATTACTTAACTATAATTAAGTTATAAAAAAGACTATTTAAAAAGATATAAAATAGGGTACTGAGAAGCTATAAAAGGAAAATCTTTAAAATATTTACCCCTACTAAGTATAAGTAATAAGTAATATTTTCAATAAGTCCTTAAGGCCCGTAATTTTAGAAAAAAGGGGGGGCTTAATTTTACTAACTATACTTAATAACTTATATAGCTCCTTTATAAGCCGCTTAGTATTTATATTTAACTATTTTTATAAAATACTATTTTAAAAGAGGTAGGTTAAAGAAAGAAGTTATTTAAAAATTATAAAGAGTACGAGGCTTAGGAAGTTAAAAATATATAGAATAATAAAAATTAATAACTAATAAAAATCCTAAGACTAATTACTATATCTTCTTATAGTAATATAAACGTTTACTACTATTATTAAAAAAAAGGGGTTATTAAAACCTGCCCTTTTATACTAAATAAAAAAAAGGTCTTAGTAAGTATAATAACTAGCGATTTAAAAAGGTAATAGTAATTACTAAAAATAGTAAAAATAAGAGTAGTAGCGAAATAGCGAGAAGAAATAAGAATTTCCTAAACCTTAATAAATTCGTTAAATAATAAAAGTACGGGTTTATTATAACTAACGCGCGGATTAAATATATCCTTATTAAAATTAAATACGCTAGTAATTACTAATACGAGTATAAGCTAGAGTACGACCCTTAGTAAGTTAAAATAAAGAAAAAAAAGAAAAAACCTAATCTTAAATAGAATCCTAATCCTTTATAAGTAAATAAATATTAACTTAGATTATTAGGGGACGTAAATATATAGAATCGCAGATTAGCTTAATAATAAGTAAATTAACGTAGTATTAATCTATTTAACTAAAGTTTATAAAAAAAAGGGGTTATAAGAGTAACCTCTATTCTATAAGATTATAAACGACCTTAGTTACTAACTAAATAAATAGTTAATAAACATAAGCTTAGGAATTATAAAAGTAGTTAATAAATTCCTTTACGAGCGAGAGGTATTATTAATATAATTATAATCGTAAGAACTATACGAAATCTTAGTAATAATAATTATAAAAAAGGAATTTATACTATAAAACTAAGTATAAGTTAATAAGGTATATAATCGCTTTAACGAATTTAAAAAAAAGGTAAACGACGTAAATTTCCTCCCTATAATTACTAACAATAATCTATTATTATAAAAGGATATATAGAAATAAAATATAGTATTAAAAGTATAATAATTAATAATTCTACCTATTTCGATCTATAGCCCGTCGCTATTACTAATACAGAATTCGGTACTAATTAGTTAATAAAAAAGGAAATAAACGACCCGAAGTTACTAATAGTACGTAGCGACGTAGGGATCGTATATAAATACTAAAAATCTAATAATAAATACGAAGTAATTTATAAACTTTAAAAAGATCTTTTTAAAAAAGAAATTATACTCTGGGGGGAAGTATAAGGTCTTATAAAAAACCCTAACGATATTTTATAATTATTATAAAAAGGTTAGGATTAGGGAATATTAGTATTATTTAGTAATTAATATCGTATTTATAAATAAAGCCTCTAATTATTATTATAAAGCGGTACGTAATCTCGATTAAAACGACTTTCTTAGTATTATTAATATAATCTAAAGCCGCTTCGAGACTTATAATAGGAATCTAAAGCTCCTATCCGAGCTATAGATAATTTTTTTCGTATTTATAGCTAGGATAATAAAAAATAAATTATAAATAAAAATCCTTAAAAAGCTTATTAATCGAATTAATAAACTAATAAAAACCTAGCTAAATAAAGGAACTAATAAATAAAAAATCGGATATTTTTATACCGTAATTTAATACGTATTAAAAATAAAAATAACCCTATACTAAGTACCTAAAGACTACGAAACGCTCTACTTAAAGCTAAGATCTAGTTTTAATATTAAAACGAGAATACTATGCTAAACCTATTTCTAAATATATAACGGCCCTTATTAATAATACTAAGTCGATTAAACGTATAATAAAAAAAAAAAAAAGCTAAGTATAATAATCGCTAGTAAAGAGGCCTAGATTTATTAAATAAGTAAAGATTTAACCCGCGAGTAAAGTAATATAAAAAATAGTACTTTATTTATAGAAAAAATAGATATTAATTAAGTAATTACTTAAAAAAAGAGCGTATTAAATTATATAAATAATATAAAAAGTTGAGAGTAATAAATAGTAAAACTAACCCTTATCGATTTAACTAATTCCTTATTATATATAAAGGTAGATCTAGGGGTATAGAACCTAGTAAAAGTAGCTAATTTAGCGTCTTAAAGTATTTATACCTTATAAAAGATTTAAAAAATAAAGAAGATCTTACCTCCTATACTAACGAATTAGATTACGACAAAGTCGACGATATTAACTACTCTTTTTTCGTACTATTAGCTTCGGGAGGATATATAAAGCTGAATAAATAAAAAGTAATAAAAGCTTTTAATAAATAAGTTTTTATTTATAAATAGTAAGGGAAGGTCCCTTAGGTAATAAATATAGAGGTAGTTAAAAAGGTAAATTTAATAGGGCTAAAGTCTATTCTCTTAATATTTAAAAAGAAGACGCTACTTTTTTTAATACTTAAAAAGAAAAAATAAAATACTAAGTAAATCTAGGGGTAGCTAGAGGGGTCTTTTTTATACTACCTAGATTACTTAAATACTAAGCTTATATAAGTATTTTATATAAGCGAAAAGTATAATCTAAATAATTTCTAAAAGATTATTTTAAATATTAGGGTATCGTAATAGTTAATTAAAGAAAAAGGGCAATTCTAGGCGCTATAAAAGATCGTACTAGTAATACTTAATATGTTAATAGTAGGTATTATAAGAATTAGCTTTAGCCTAGATAAGGAAATCGTCGTACTAAGTATAGTAAAAATAGAGACGTACTTTAGAACGATAACCTTTTATATTTTACTTATTAATACCCTATTTTTATTATATCTAAAAAACATAAATTAACTAAGTATTATATTTAATAATATAAAGAATAGAATCTTTAGTAATAAGTACTTTAAAATAGTTAAACGACGATAGGGGTACGCGTTTATAAAGCTTATTAATAATATAAAGTTAATTAATTACTTAACGAAAAGTAAGCTTAAATAATTATACTAAAAATTTAACTACCCGTTAGTTACGAGGCTATATAACCTCTTAAAGTAATTAGGTAATGATAATATCGAAATAGGGGTACTAGAGCGGTTAACGAAAGTGTACTACTAATACTAAATAAATACGCAAAGCCTACGTAGGTTTAAATTTAAGTTACGTAATAAGCTTAATTTTAATTAGGAAATCGTCGTCGATATTTTCTATTTAAATAGTCGGCTAGTCTTATATATAATTAACGTAGCTATATCCTTTTAAATAGCGTAGTCTTTTTAGAATTTATAAGTAAAAATAGTATAGGTAGCCTTATAAAAAAGCTAGATTAATATATACTAAGGACCGCTAAATAGTATTAGAACTAATACTAATACTAGCTTTAAGTTAGTAAAATTTAAAGAGAACATAACGGCCTACGGTATATAGCTAAAAGTCGTGCTTATTAAAGCGCACTATAGTATTAAAAAAGTAAAAAGGGCATACTAGTAACTAAAAAGGGTATTTAGAATTATTAAAAAATAAAATCTAGATTTTATTAATAATAAATACCTCTAGACGGTACTTAAATACTATAACAATACTATAGGGCCTAACGGGCTTATACTAACGCTTTTTATATTTAGAGTATATTTAAAAACGACCTTAGCCTCGTTACTATTACTAAATATAAGCTAATAAGCCCGAGTAGTTAAAAAAGTAATATGGGTATTACGTAAAGTAAGTATAAAAAAGTAAGTTAACGAGGTAATTACTATATATAATAAGCCTAATATAAAAAGTAATTTAAACATATTACTAAATTCGGATATACGAGTATAGCGCGAAATTACTTAATAATAAGCTAAGTTATATAAATTAATTTTTATTAACGAGCGCTCTTATATAATTATAAGGGATTATAACTAACCCCTCGAAGTATCGATTACGATAATAAAACTATATTATATAGATCCTAGCGAGGTAATTTCTAACTTATAAAAAAAGAAAGAGCTAGGGGAAACTATATAACTCGTAATAAAGGTATAAGAAATTATTTTTAACGAAATCGTCGTAGTAGTACTAATAAATAACGAGGAAGAGGAAATTACTAAAAGGGTACTAATACTACTAGTAAGACGTCGTAAAAACCTAGAATAATAAGTACTAATATAGTAATTTATTACTAATAACGAGGTAATTAATACTTTTTATATAGTAAAAAAAAAAAGCCGATTTCGAGCTAATAGTTAAACTACGTAAAAAAAGTATAATTATAATTATTAAAAAGCTATATAAGGAATTAGATCTTATTAAAATAAATACTCTTTATAATCAAGGGGTCTATTAATTTATCCTTTACGACCTAGAGAAGTATATAAACCTTTATATATTTAAATTATAAATAGTTTATAAAATTAAAAAAAAAGAATACCCTAGCTATATAAGAAGTCTAGATACGTAATTTAGGGGTACGGCGATGTTAAAAAGGTAATACTACTTATATAATTACTTACTATATAGCGCTATAGCTAATAATTAATAATAGTATTAATAATATTACTATAGAAAAAGGGATATGAGATTTAGAGCTGTGATATTACCTAGGCGTATATTTAATTAGCTATAGGGCTTATAAAGAGAATCCTAGCCTATTTACTAAAGGAAATAGCTAGTAAGTACTTAGAAAGTATAATTATTAAAGTACTTAAGCTACTATATAGGCTCGTAAAATCGGGTACTTATTAATAAGCTACTTACTACGATTTTTATATTAATTAATTATTAATAATTATATTTACGTACGACCCGTGCTTACTAGTTTTTAAGTACGAAAGTAACTAATTTAGGATTATTAAAATATAAACTAACGATATATTAGGCTTATTTAATATTAACTTTATAAAAAAGGAGGATAAGGAGCTTTAAAAAGCGGGCTTCGTAGCGAAATTAAAAGAAGTCCTTATAATAAATAACTTATTAATATTTAATAATAAAATTCTTATTATCAAAGGGAAAACTATTATTTTTTAGTAAAAGGGGTAGGGTAAGAAAATTAGTTTTATTAATCTAAATATAATTAATATTAAAAAGTAATATAAGGCTAAGCTCGCGCGAGGGGTATATATTACGAGTATATACTAGCCTAAGGCGACTTTTAACTACGCTAGAGTAGTATAAATTATAGAACTAAATAAATAAAACGTTGAGGTACTTAATAAGCGGCTTAAATAATAATAATTAAATCTCGATCGAGGTCTTATTTATTACTTAATCGACCTCGCGGTTAGTAAGCTTTACGTATTTATAAATAGCTTATTTATAAATAATAAGGACCTTATTTTATAATTAGGGTATATTATTATTCTTATTAACGAGAGTATAAATAAGAGCGAATTTATAATATATAGTAATATAATTTACTATTTATTAATTAAAAGTAAATAAGTAATAAGAAATATATTAGTATTAAAAGTTTATAGTATAGTTAATAGCATTAACCTCGCCTACGCAATTTTAATAATACTAAGGAGAATTACTAATTAACTTAGCTTTTTACTAATCCTAACGGTCGTTTATACGGATTTTTATTTACTATACGAATATTCTATTAAATTAGGAACTATAAAAGAAAAGAGGCTTATAATTAATATTATAGCCCTTAGGTAATCGTACGAAAGGCGCGAGATCCTTAAGATCCGTTAGATTAATAGTAATAATAACCTCGCTAACGCTTTTATAAAAGTAATACTTAATAAGGGGTTAGAGTAATTCGTAAGTAGTAAAAAAGTTAATATATAAATAAAAAAATAGGTTATATAAAAAGAATAAAGAAAAGGGGGAAAAGGAGATAACTTAGTAAACGGGCCCGAGGTCGAATTATATCTCTAACTATAGTAATTAAATCGATAAAAAAAAGAGAAGTTAGTATCGGATTAGAAGTTTAATTCGACCGCGGTATATAGCCGACTGCGCAGGGGCTAATTAGGGGCCCTATTTATAATTATTATAGCTAGCTTAACTTGCGGTTAGAACTTATTAGTCTTCCTATTATAGGGTAACTAGTTCGAACCGTGGGTTAACGAAGAGATTAATTAAACTATATAAACTTCTGTATAATAAGTATAAAAAGGAGGTTCTAATTGTAGGTTAGGCTAGCTACGATAATCGTAAATAGGGCCCCTAATTAGCCCCTGCGTAGTCGGCTATATGCCGCGGTTAAATTAGACTTCTAATCTAATACTAACTTTTTTTTTATCGATTTAATTACTACGGTTAGAGGTATAATTCGACCTCGGGCCTGTTTACTAAGTCGTCTCCTTTTTCCCCTTTTTTTTATTTTTTTTATATAACCTATTTTTCTATTCGTACGTTAACTTTTCTACTACTTACGAATTACTCTAACCCCTTATTAAGTATTACTTTTATAAAAACGTTAGTAAGGTTATTATTATTATTAATCTAACGGATCTCGAGGATCTCGCGCCTTTTATACGATTACCTAAGGGCTATAATATTAATTATAAACCTCTTTTTTTTTATAATTCCTAATTTAATAAGATATTTATATAGCGAGTAAGAATCTATATAAATAACTATTAAAATTAGTAAAAAGCTAAGTCGATTAGTAATTCTCTTTAGCGTTATTAAAATCGTATAGGCGAGGTTAACGTTCTTAATTATACTATAAACTTTTAATACTAATATACTTCTTATTACCTACTTATTTTTAATTAACGAGTAGTAAATTATATTACTATATATTATAAATTTACTCTTATTTATACTCTTATTAATAAGAATAATAATATCCCCTAATTATAAAATAAGTTCTTTATTATTCGTAAATAAGCTATTTATAAATACGTAGAGCTTATTAATTACGAGGTCGATTAGATAGTAAACGAGACCTCGATCGAGATTCGATTATTATTATTTAAACTACTTATTAAGTACCTTAATATTTTATTCGTTTAGTTCTATAGCTTACGCTACTCTAGTATAATTAAAAATCGCCTCGGGCTAGTATATACTTATAATATATACCCCTTATATAAGCTTAGTTTTATATCGCTTTTTAATATTAATTATATTTAAATTAACAAGGCTAATTTTCTTACCCTACCCCTTTTACTAAAAAACGACGGTTTCTTTTTTAATAATAAGAATTCTACTATTAAATATTAATAAGTTATTTATTATAAGGACCTTTTTTAGTTTTATTATAAAGCCCGCTTTTTAGAGCTCCTTATCCTTCTTTTTTATAAAATTAATATTAAATAGGCTTAATATATTATTAGTCTATATTTTAACGATTTTAAATTAGTTACCTTCGTACTTAGAGACTAGTAAGTACGGGTTATATATAGATATAACTATTAATAATTAATTAATATAAAAGTCGTAATAAGTAGCTTATTAATAAGTGCCCAATTTTACGAGCCTATATAGTAGCTTAAGTACTTTAATAATCGTACCTTTTAGGTACTTACTAGCTATTTTTTTTAATAAATAGGCTAGGATTTTTCTTATAAGCCCTATAGCCGATTAGGTATATACCTAGGTAATATTACGGCTCTAAATCTTATATCCCTTTTTTTATAACAATATTATTAGTACTATTATTAATTATTAGCTATAGCGTTATATAATAAGTAATTATATAAGTAGCGTTACTTTTTTAACGTTACTATATCCCTAAATTACGTATCTAGACTTTTTATATAGCTAAGGTATTCTTTTTTTTTTAATCTTATAAACTATTTATAATTTAAATATATAGAGGTTTATATACTTCTCTAGGTTATAGAGGATAAATTAATAAACCCTTTAATTACGAAGAGTGTTTATTTCGATAAGATCTAATTCTTTATACGGCTTTTTAATAGTTATAATTACGCCTTTTTTACGTAGTTTAACTACTAGCTCGAAATTAGCTTTTTTTTTATTATATAAAAGGTATTAATTATTTCGTTATTAGTAATGAATTACTATATTAGTGCTTACTATCGTGGTTTTTTACGACGTTTTACTAGTAGTATTAGTACCCTTTTAATAATTTTCTTTTTTTTATTATTTATTAGTATTATTATAACGATTTTATTAAGGATAATTTCTTATGCCTCTGCTGCGGGTTATATAGTTTTTTCTAGCTTTTTTTCTTTTTATAAGTTAGAAATTACTTTATTAGGATTTATATAATATAGTCTTATTATTATAATTAATATTTCGAGGGGTTAGTTACGATCTTTTATAATTACGTAAGAGCGCTTATTAACGGAAATTAATTTATATAGCCTAGCCTATTATTAAGTAATTTTACGCTATACTTATATATCCGAATTTAGTAATATATTTAAATTACCCCCTATATTAGGCCTATTATACGTAGTAATTATTTTATTAACTTACTTTTTTATACTTACTTTGCGTAGTACCCGTATTACTTTTTTAACTACTTAGGCTCGTTAGCTTATATTTAATAATAATAGCGAGGCTAAGGTCGTTTTTAAATATACTCTAAATACGAGAAGCGTTAGTATAAGCCCGTTGGGCCCTATAGTATTATTATAATATTTAAGTACTATTTAGAGGTATTTATTGTTAGTAAAATCTGGATTTTTTTTTAATAATTCTAAATACCTTTTTTAACTATTAGTATGCCCTTTCTATTTTTTTAATACTATAGTACGCTTTAATAAGTATAATTTTTAGCTATATACTATAGGTTATTATATTCTCTTTAAATTTTACTAATTTAAAGCTAGTACTAGCGTCGGTTCTAATACTATCTAGCGGTCCTTAGTATATATCGATCTAGCTTTTTTATAGGGCTACTTATACTATTTTTATTTATAAATCCTAGAGGAATTGCCTTACTTAAAAGGATATAGCTACGTTAATTATATATAGGACTAGCCGACTATTTAAGTAAAAGATATTAATAACGATTTCCTAATTAAAGTTAAGCTTATTACGTAATTTAAATTTAAACTTGCGTAGGCTTTGCGTATTTATTTAGTATTAGTAGTATACTTTTATTAACTACTTTAGCGCCCCTATTTTAATATTATCGTTACTTAATTATTTTAAGAAGTTATATAGCCTCGTGACTAACGGGTAGTTAAATCTTTAGTATAATTATTTAAGTTTATTTTTTATTAAGTAATTAATTAATTTCGTATCGTTAGTAAGCTTTATAAACGCGTACTCTTATTATCGTTCGACTATTTCGAAGTACTTATTACTAAAAATTCTGTTCTTTATATTATTAAATATAATACTTAGTTAATCTATATCTTTTAAATATAAGAGAAATAGGGTATTAATAAGTAAAATATAGAAGGTTATCGTTCCGAAGTACGTTTTTATTTTTATTATACTTAGTATAACGATTTCTTTACTTAGGCCAAAGCTAATTTTTATAATACCCGCTATTAACGTATTAAGTATTACTAGCGCGATCTTTTATAGTACTTAGAATTACCCTTTTCTTTTTATTAATTATTATAATACTTTAATATTTAAAATAATCCCTTAGAAATTATCTAGGCCGTACTTTTCGCTTATATAGAATGCTTATATAAGCTTAGTATTTAAGTAATCTAAGTAGTATAAAAAAGACCCCTCTAGCTACCTCTAGATTTATTTAGTATTTTATTTTTTCTCTTTAAGTATTAGGAGAGGTAGCGTCTTTTCTTTAAGTATTAAGAGAATAAACTTCGGCCTTATTAAATTTACCTTTTTAATTACTTCCGTATTTATTACTTAAGGGACTTTCCCTTACTATTTATAAATAAAAGCCTACTTATTAAGAGCTTCTATTACTTTTTATTTATTTAGCCTCGTATATCCTCCTAAGGTTAATAATATAAAGAAAAAGTAGTTTATATTATTAACTTCGTTATAATCTAATTCGTTAGTATAGGAGGTAAGATCTTTTTTATTTTTTAAATTTTTTATAGAGTACGGATATTTTAAAACGCTAAATTAGCTACTTTTACTAAGTTCTATACCCCCAGATCTACTCTTATATATAATAAGGAATTAGTTAAATTAATAAGGGTTAGTTTTACTATTTATTACCCTCGACTTTTTATATTATTCGTACGATTTAGTACGCTCTTTTTTTAAGTAATTACTTAACTAATATCTATCCTTTTTATAAATAAAGTACTACTTCTTATATTACCCTACATATAAGTTAAATCTTTACTTATTTAATAAATCTAGGCCTCTTTATTAGTAATTACTATACTTAGCTTCTTTCCCTTTTTTATTATATATTTAATTAACTTAGTATTATTAATAAAGGCCGTTGTATACTTAGAGGTAGGTTTAGTACGGTATTTTTATTTTAATATTAAAACTAGATCTTAGCTTCGAGTAGAGCGTTTCGTAGTCTTTAAGTACTTAGTATAAGGTTATTTTTATTTTTAATACGTATTAAACTACGGTATAAAAATATCCGACTTTTTATTTATTAGTTCCCTTATTTAGCTAAGTTTTCGCTAGTTTATTAATTTAATTAATAAGCTTTTTAAAGATCTTTATTTACGATTTATTCTCTATTATCCTAGCTATAAATATAAAAAAAATTATTTATAACTTAGATAAGAGCTCTAAATTCCTATCGTAGGTCTCGAAGCGGCTTCGGATTACGTTAATAATACTAAAAAAGTCGTTTTAATTAAGATTACGCACCGCTTCGTAATAATAATTAGAAACTTTATTTATAAGTACGATATTAATTACTAAATAGTACTAGTGTTCCCTAATCCCGACCTTTTTATAATAATTATAAAATATTATTAAGGTTTTTTATAAGACCTTATACTTCTCCTTAGAGTATAATTTCTTTTTTAAAAAGATCTTTTTAAGGTTTATAAATTACTTCGTATTTATTACTAGATTTTTAGTATTTATATACGATCCTTATATTACTACGTATTATTAATAACTTCGGGTTATTTACCTCCTTTTTTATTAACTAATTAGCGCCGAATTTTATATTAGTAATAGTAACAAGCTATAGATTAAAATAGGTAGAATCATTAATTATCGTACTTTTAGTACTATATTTTACCTCTATATATCTTTTTATAATAATAGATTACTATTAGTAATTATAAAAAAGAAATCTATATTATTTACTCTTTTTTTAAATTTATTAAAATAATTATACGCCCTATTAACTTATACCTAGTTCTATAATATAAATTCCTTTTTTATAATTATTATTATTAGGATTTTATATAGTTCTTATAATTATAATTACGTTAGTAATACCCCTCGCTCGTAAAGGAATTTATTAATTACTTTTATAATTCTTAAGCTTACGCTCGTAAACTATTTATTTAATTAGTAACTAAAGTCGTTTATAATTTTATAAAATAAGGGTTACCCCTATAGCCCCTTTTTTTTTATAAACCTTAGTTAAATAAATTAATACTATATTAATTTATTTACTATTAGGCTAATTTATAATCTTATATATTTACATCTCTTAATAGTCTAGGTTAATATTTACCTACTTATAAAGGATCGGGATTCTATTTAAGATCGGGTTTTTTCTTTTTTTTCCTTATCCTAACTTACTAAGGGTCGTACTCTAGCTTATACCCGTATTAATAATTATTAACGTATTTAATTTTAATAAGAATATATCTAATCCGTGCGTTAGCTATAATAAACCTGTGTTTTTACTACTTAACGAATTTATTAGGGTTTAAAAAATTCTTATTTTTTCTTATTATCTCGCTACTACTCTCGTTTTTATTATTTTTAGTAATTACTATTACCTTTTTAAATTACTAGCTATCGTACTTACTAAGACCTCCTTTTTATTTAGTATAAAAGGGTAGGTTTTAGTAGCCCCTTTTTTTAATAATAACGGTAGACGTTTATATTACTATAAGAAGATATAGTAATTAGTCTCGGGATCTTTATTAGTTACTAATTTCTACTATTCTATATATTTCTAACTTCCTAAGCCTCGTACTCTTTATAATTTCTAAATAACTTCCTTTTTTAACCTACCTCTTCTAGAGTAGTATTTTATAAAAATAGTTAAATATAAATACTAAACGGCTCGTAAAGGAGCTATATAAGTTATTAAGTATAGTTAGTAAAGTTAAACCCCCCCTTTTTTATAAAATTATAGGCCTTAAGGACTTATTAAAGATATTACTTATTACTCGTACTTAGTAAAAGTAGATATTTTAAAGATTTTCCTTTTATAGCTTCTTAGTACCCTATTTTATATCTTTTCAAGTAGTCTTTTTTATAGCTTAATTATAATTAAATAATTATCGCTTTTTTAATAATCCCTTTTATTACTTAGTTAATTTCTAATTACGGGCCGGCTATAAAAAAGTTATTTAGTAAAAAAGCTACTTAAGGCGATAGTAAAAGGCTAGTTATTTAAGTAGTTTTATTAATTAACGTAATTTAATATAATAAACGTTAACCTCTCGTAAATAATAAAGGGTTATAATTATTTAATTCCGTACGGTATTTAAAAATCGCTTCTTTTTTTATTTATTTTTATAAGGTTAATTAGTACGAATTTCTTATCCCGTACGGTATTAAGAGGTCGTTTTTTTTATATAATAAAATACTTTACTAATTTATAATAATAAAATTTAATTACTAATTAATATTAGTCTCCTTATTATAAAATAACTAGTTCGAACCGTAGGTTAACGAAAAGATTAATTAAACTATATAAACTTCTACGTAGTAGGTATAAAAAGGAGGTTCTAACTATAGGTTAGGCTAGCTACGATAATCGTAAATAGGGCCCCTAATTGGCCCCTGCGCAGTCGGCTGTATGCCGCGGTCGAATTAGACTTCCAATCCGACAGAACCTCCTTTTTACACCTACCACGCAGAAGTTCATATAGTTTAATTAATCTCTTCATCAACCCACGGTTCGAACCAGTTACCCTGTAATAGGGAGACTAACACCGCCCTTGACATATTTGATAGAGAACCAAATGTGAACGATATCGGGATCTGGAGAGTCGACGTCGGCGAATGTAGTGATATCAACCCAGTCGGTTGTGTCAACGAGGCCCCGGTAAATCTTTCGAGAAGCAGGCATCCATCCGTTGAGCAAGCCATCGAAAGTGTAATTAGAGTGAGTTCCGTCTGCAGCCTCCGACATGTCATTCCAGGGTGCGTAGTTCTTTGTCATGGACTGCCAGTCCAGGGCCATCGTATCGTTGGCCTGGACGTTTCCAAGGTACACATCCCACGGCAGGAAGGACAGGTCGATGACGTCGCGAACGTGTTCCTCAATAGGTTCACCATCTTGGAGAAGACGCTCTGCCAACATGTCATTCTGCTTGAGATTGACATCGTTTGCAGGATCCAGGCCAAAATATGCGTCCACCGTTCGGTTGATAGATACAGACTCGTCCGTGGAGGCTTCAACGTATCGCTTGATCTCTCTGCGAGTTCCAGAAGCAGACACCAAGACGAGCGGGCCATCGAATCGAGTGATGTCTTCGTATGCCGTCCATGTTTCCCCCTTGTAAGTAAAGGTGTCGATGGATGTTAGTCCATCAACGGTCGTTTCTTGTCGAGGATTCAGGTGATCCGCGGAAGGGCTGTCGGGAAATCCAGTGTAGTCATTGCCGGAGAATTGTGGCACCTCATGGTACGGTTTTGGGTGCTTGACTGGACCTCTTCCGGCCAGAGATGTGAGAATGAAAGAGGAGAAAAAGAGTGACTTGATAAAAGAGTGACGAGGCATGGTTGTAAATTTTGCCCAAAGGGCACTGACAATCCCTAAAACGAAAAAATCTAGCCTAATTTCCAGACTGCCAACATCGCAACTTGGGGTTTTCATTGATTTATACTGCATAGCAGTCATCAATTCCTGTCAAAGCCGAGACTATCATGGGCGTCTCGTACGCGTGCACCGAGTCAGGCAAATGCGCTAAGAAACGTTAATTGACATCATGCCGCATTACCGGGGAGAAGTCATATTCTCCTACGGTTTTTTGTAAGGAAACAACCCAAAATCTCCCCATCATCAAGTTGGAGGAAATGAGGCATGGGGTTCCGAGAACTCTTTTGTATTAGATAAGGTTTTACTTTTTGCCGTCTTGCCTATATAAGAAGGTCTCAACTTATTTGCTCGCGAACCATAACTTGAACCAAATGCGCGCGGTCCAATCCCTATTTCTGAACGCTATTTCTCCTTCCTTAAATTCTTTGAGTTGAGTAATCCTCACTACATGCACGACCTTATGTATACAGCACATAAATCCTTGACTTCGTGTAGTGGATGTTGCTCTTTCCGCAAATTCCGGCGAAGGTTGAAAGGGGGCTCAGATATTAGAGTTGACAGGGATACCCGTGGACTTAGCTGGTGTGGCCGCTGTCTAGTGCAGAAACGACCCCTTTGGTGGAGTTCGTTGACACTGTTACAGTTCGCTCACGGAAGTGGAAGGCCAGACTGGCTCTTGATCTTCGGAATTACATGTTGTCTGCATTTGCAGAGCAAGCTTTAAGATCATTCGGATCCGAAAATCGGCCTTGATGAGACCCAGGTAGAGATCCGACGATTATTCTTGGAAGTGAACTTCAATCAGTCTGAGCATGGGAGTCACCAAGTGATTCTCGAGCAGTGCAGACTCGACGCTTGAGAACTTCAAGTTGCTCCCGAGGTCCAAGAAGCTCGGGGTTGGTTATTGAACTCTCTTAGTGCACAAGACTATGTCTTTCAACTAATTGCTAAACTGCGGCAGCACCACGGTCTTAATTTGTAATCTGGGCTCTTGTGCTTGTCCAGTACGAGATGCTGATTTATCGAGCAGAGATTGCCAACCCCATCATTATTGAGAACGTACCGGCGATCTAAGATCTCATAATGGCTGTTCATATTTCACTCATGGACTAGAAATGCTCGTCTCAAGACTCCAAATTCGTGGTATACAGCGCATCTGACAACTCTACATCTTTTCGTCATTAATTGTACATCCATGGACAGCCACTTCTGTCCATGCTCTCGAATCCTGTTCCATCCTGAAGCCAATCTTGGTCCAGAAACATGCAATCATTACCGTTTTGATCCAGCGATAGCTGCTCGTGGAAGCCGATATCAGCCGGCATATCAAACACAGACTTCGTAGCAGGTTGTTGGCCCTTTTTCAAATCCATAAACTCCCCGAGCTCTTCTAGAGGAGAAAAATCAATATCGAGAAATCCAGATACCCCTGGCTGAATCGCACACCCAGAGCTCATGCTGTTCTCAACCTCTTGCGACGCCCTACTTGTCTCCGTGGCTCTCTTCTCGGCCTCTTTCGCGGACCTCCACTTTTCAATCAAGCTTTCCAGCTCGGTGCTGGCTTTCTGCGCCACGGGATATGACTTTCCGAGCTCAGATAAGGCTCCAGTGGAACTCTGAAGAAGAACTTCATGGTTGCCTGGTTGTCCTGCACGAAGGTTGAGGAGATGAATGCTACCTGCGATGAAAACAAAATGTACAATCGATGGCGGCATCTGTCGCATATTGAAAGATCGTCTGTAAGTCGTTGCGAGCTTTGTGATGTTTGCTGCTGCTGTAGCGCATGCGTGTGTGGAGTTGAGAGCCGAAGAGTTCATATTGTCGACGTTGAGGAATTTTGAAGACAATCGGAGGAATGGCCGGTGGAGTAGAATGAGAGCAAAGTAGAAGTTCATTCTGTGTGGTTCTTTAGCTCCTGTTCTTGATCCTTGGCTGGCACGATCACATGAAGTCTTGAATATACTTACTGCAAGATGAAGACATGGGGCTGTGCCAGGATATTTGAATCGCTGGACCATGTCAAGCTCTTAGGAAGATCGTGATGCCACTGCCATAGGGCTCTGTGAAGTTGTGATGCTTTCAATCTCATCTCGCTCGTAGATGAGTGCCGCCGTTGACGGTGGATACTAATCAGTATCTTAGAACACAGCACTGAGAGTGTTGAGGTGTGATGTAAAAGTGACGAAGTCGATTCGGCTTCGTCTTTGCTGACGCCTTTGAAGGGTCGCTCAGGTATGGGAATGGTGATATCCCACTCCATAAAGGAGTTTGGTCGCCCACAGTAAGCGCTGAATAGACTGATTACAATTGACTGTTAGTCACACGACTCGCTGCTGGGAATGATCAAGTCCGGGTTGGTGTACTTACTTGTCTTCAATGTGGCAGCCCCAAAATACTCTCCTTCTGAGATCGGCCATCTCCTGGCCCATCTTACCAGACGCAACAGCTTTAGAACAGTCCAGATGTAGGCCCAATTTACTCGCCATTCTGAAGGCAATGCCTATAGTAAAGACATTAGTGGATGGACCTATCTTTGTGACTAAAAAATGCTCTTACCACTGTACATCCAACCAAGGGAGTTATCCTTCATGGCTCCATATCGAGAACCAAGTATCAAAGCCGCCTGGACAGTAGAGATGGTCGGGTGATCCATCTCTAGATCAAACATTGAGCGTGCTCGCTTCGCAAAAGTCTCTCCAGCGACACCGCCGGTAGAAGTAGAGTACCGCACGACTCCCTTGTCAAGACTTATCATCGATGCCAGAGCCATAATTGCGTACAACAGACATGGGGTATAAAAGTTTCGATCGCCGCGGTGTCCTTCACTGTCGTCCCAAATTTCCCGATGGCGGAGGAATAAAGCACAATCAACGACGAGGAGGTGAGATGATTGCCATTTCCAGAATAGGTCTAGCAAATGGGACACAATTGGTTCTGGCTCGGGAAAGCATTCGAGAGCACCGCGAGCTTGTCTGCTCATGTCGTCTTCAAAAGAAGAGCCTTCGCCGCGTGGGCTCCTTGATCGAGACTGATTCTCGGAGTACGGGAATAGGGTCGCAGAGCCAAGAAATTGGTCAAAGTCTTGCATACTATCGGGTGTCCCAATCTCTTCCATGACGGGAGGAACGCTCTCGGAGGCGCAGTCAAAGTCTGGCCTGCTGGGGCCTGAGAAGGAGATCGATCGGATGCCATTGTGTGTGATGTCGTCGGTCTTCGGTCTGTTTTGCCCCGAGAAGGATACAGATCTTGAGTGCGAGGCGGGGTGAAGCTCCTGTTGCGACGTCACAGCCCAATTGTTCTGTCCTCCCTCCGGAGGAGAGATCGATATCGTCATATTTTGAGTCCCCGGACTTGAAGAGCTGGCAGGGCTTGGGAAGGCACGTATCCTCGCATCCTGGTAGTTGTCTACAGTCCGTCGTGCCTGTTCCATCAGACAATCCGAAACTTCATCCGTCTTGTGCCATGTGACCGGGAGCTCTGGGCTTTTGGAGACGTTCTTGACAAACTCCTCTAGTGCCTGCATTCGCCGTTGCAGTGCCTTGGTCTCGTTCGGTTGTCGTTGACTGCGCTTATCCTCGCCGTAGCGGACCTCACACTTTTCGTTCTTGTTTCGACATGAGGTGCAGGACCGGTCCATTCGGTCCCCCGAGCTCAAAATTTGAGAGATGTCGCATCGTCTCTTGTCTTTCTTGCATCGTACGCATGCGAAACTCGCGCGGCTCGCGTGTCGGTCTCGGGTCATGATTGGAGTTGTGGAAGGTTGTTCAGTTGCGTCTGCTTTCTTTCTCCCTTCTCCAGTCAGCGTGTAGGATGTGGGAGCAAGTATCAGAGAGAATTGAAAGATTTGAATCTCGTGGGGGGAGGGCGGTCACGATGAGCAACAAAGTCAGGTACGTGGGGGTATAATGGGCCCAGAAAAAGTGCAACACACGACAGCTAACTTTGTTTTGTTGGTCACGATCTGCTATTCTAAGATCAGAAACGGCGGGCATAAGGGCCCCGGCATTACCCATCTCGGATTAGGACCCTTCGTCCCAGCACAAATCGCAACACACCCCCCTAGGTAAGGATGATGGTAAGCGTGGCTATATGCCCGTGTCATTGGAGAAGGGCAGCCAATTGTCGTCAACCAACAGCATTGGCACTGCAATGAGGTACGTGGAAGGCGAGAGCTGTTTCTCGGCAGCTACCACTGCGGCACGAACACCGGACGCCAGACGCCGCGCAGTCCGGGTAATCATAGGATGAGGGGGAGGCAAACGGCAAACGGGAAAAGTTGACAGACTCCAAGGGGTTTGACTTCTAAGACATCCTTGTGGAGTATTTGGCTCTTTCAGTTCCCGTCTTGTCAGTTATTGGCCCTGGTTGATATGTACGCATGGGCTTGTCATGGCTCCGATCTCGGCATGATCTTGCGTACAGATTCCATTATCGAGGGAATCGAATCTGAGATGCGTGTATCAGTCTATCCAAACTCCCGGTGTCAGCATTGAACTATCCGTTTGCAAAAACTCACGGTGAGCAGCACGTCGCTAGATCCATTCAAAGGAGCCTCAAGTCCCCAAAAAAACCTTGCCCCCGCGAACCCCCAGACTCCGCAAGTTGGACCCCCTTGAACTCAAAAAGGATTGACCCGGCCAACCCGCCACTGAGATCACGTCTGTGCCCCGGACCTCGGATTGCCCAAACGGGTAACCCGGCGCATACGATTTCCCCGGGACCCTCAAGCGCCCCCATAGTTCCGGGTCTACGGAGTAGTCTCATCCATCAACAAAACATTCGCGACGTTGGGGTTGGTAAGTCCCAGTTTTCCTTCCAATATCCAAAAGTCTGGACCTCAGGAGAGCAAGGCCGCATGACCACGTCAAGGTACAAGCCAAGAGCTGAAGCCTCCCGGTAAGCTCGAACAGCTCAAAGCCTCGAACAACAACCCAAGAGATCCGGCCGCTGGAACACGTATGCGGGGCAGGCCCCGCAAGATGTGTTCATGTGTACAGCTTTTCCTCTCGGGGGTCAGAGAGACGGACGGTGGGAGTATGTCATAACTAATACGAAGCCTGCGGAAATGTGGCAATCATCCACAATCCCACGGCTTCCCCCCTCCCGGAAGAATGCCCCGGATGCGAGCCGCAGCCAATGCGAACGGTGCGGAGACGTGGCAAAACTTTTCCGCAATCCTGGGGAAAGGCGTCTTTCTGATGTTACGTCTTTTTGAGAAACTCGAGCCGCTGACACTTAGAACCCCGGTTTCCATGCCTGCCCCAGGGGAAATTGGCGTGTGTTCGGGAGCGGAGCCTCCGCCGAGCCGAGTTCCCGAACCGAACTCATCCTGTCAACACGGGCGAGGGAAGTGCCATCGTGAGTTGGTCATTAGGCAGGTTGGGCCATGGTCCGGTGGGAGCGCGATTACAATCAGCAAATTCATACGAACTTGCCTCTAGATTACATCGTTGTATGGTCTGTGATCCAGGTAATGGACATAACACATTGAATGTTGGCTGAACCCAAGGGAGTGATGCGATGTGGAAGTACATGTATGACCGCTATGCTGACAAATAGATCTAGGCGAAAGGGGACTCTACCAAAGAGCTGAGAGTCGTGGTGAATGACATCGACTGAGGATCAAGTTACCTAAAGCCGGCACGGCTATTAAGTGAGAAACCTTTTTTAAGATAGAGTGCTTGTGAACTTACTGAACAGCTTTCAGCTACAGCATGATTCACGTATTCGGCCTCTTCCAGCTTCGCTAGTGGTCCCCTGTTACCTCTATTGGTCAATCTGACCTGCCACAAGGACCTGATAGCTTGACAGTCTAATGGCATATGCTGCTTCCCTGTCTTTCCCGGCAGTTGGGGCGCCCTCAGGAACGGCCATTCGGGTCCCGACAGCGTGGATGCTCGCCGGCAGATGAGAGTGGTAAGCTTCTGGGCAGAGCCTAGTCTACCATGTGTAAAGTGCTTGCATGTCGCTGGAGCCCCTGACGTCTTTGATCCATTGGCGAATCAAGCGTCGGGATGTGATAGTCAACTCGGAACGATGCTGTCATACCAGCTCCGAGACCGCTTGTGGATCATGATCTCAGGGCTAACAGGCTCCGACCCGATGGCTGCAGTTTGCTGCTTCGATCAGAGCTGGTTTCAGCAACTTAGAGTGTTGCTGCGGCCTTGGGTATGAGGCTGTTGACTGACAACTCTCACCGTGTTTGTAGTGAGTGTATGGCGTGTCTATTCGTTTGCCCCAGATCGAACCAAAGGCTAGACCCAGCAGCTTGTAGAGCTCCGTACTTACTCAAATACTCATAAAGCCCAGAGTGGCAATATCACCATAGTTGACCATCTAGGCATGAGATCGACAAGAAACTATAAATCGTTCTAGGGTAGACTGCCAGTTGTATAGCACTTCTCCTAGTGTGTAATAATGGCGGCTCGAGAGGCCAGGCTAAAGTGAGTACGGAAATGAGGCTTCACGATGATGAACTTGTCATTATTTTGGTTAAATTGGCGAAGTTTCATGGATAGGCCTGTCATGTCGATTCTCGTAGTTGCCAAAAAAGTGAAGCGATATTGAACATGAAGAGTTTTGGTAAATTCAATCTAACGCTAGATTATATGTGTAAATGAAGGTGCGAAAAGATAGGCTCAGAAAAATCAAGCCATGCCGGATTGCAAGCCCTTGATGGCAACCATTGCACCCCAGGCACCAGGATCGGGGTGGAATGATGTATCCTTCCCAGACGCTGCGACATACGTCGCACGACCAAGCTTGGCCTTGGTCTTCCTCGTGTACTCGGCTCCCTCGACAGCTGCCTCGACAGCTCCCTCGAAACCCTTGCTGCGAATTGCATCAACAAAGGGGATCAAGACATCCAGGATCGTCCGGTCTCCGATCTTGGCGGGTGTGTAATGACTCAAATGCGCAAGAGCAGACGTCAGCGCCAGTGTCCAGAGAGGCAAGATACCTTGCGACTTTGCCAACGACGCGTTCTCCTCTACGGAGTTGCTGAGCGAGACGAAGAAAATGCCGAGGATACCACCAAGCGTGCCACCCATCTTGCTCTCAACAATGTCCTCTAGCTCGTGAAGAACTGAGACGATGGATCCCTCGGCTGCGATACCCTTGTTGTCTAGAGCATCAAGGAGATGCGAAGCGCCCGTTTTCAGGGTTTCACCGCAGTCGCCGTCACCCATCACCATGTCCCACTTTGTCAGATCAGGCTCGGCTTCAATGACTGCCTGGCAAGCCATGTTCAGCATCGACCTGAGCGTTGCCGGGTCCATTCTCACGTCGCGGTCGGCCTCAATCTTCTTTGGCTCTTCAGGAGGTGACTGCACAAACTGAAGTTTTCTGTCGCGGCGGACAGCTTGAGCGCCAGCCATCGACTCCCAGTGTGTGTTGGTCTTGAGGTCGGCGAATTGGAAGATTTGCTCTGCTGAGAAACTGCACTTCTTTGATGCCGCTGTGATGTTCATCAAGGAGATTGAGAATGCAGGTGCGTTGAGAGAGGTTTCCAGAGGACCTGAGTACACTCTTGACGGTCTGATATTCCACTTGGTGTCAAGCTGCTCGAGGAGCTCGTCGACAAGAGCGCCCATTTCCAGGTAGGAGATGCCACCGAAGTTGCTGACAAGGAGGATCGTCTCGTCGTCATTGTTGAACTTGACATAAGCTCGGTCGTGATCCTCCTGGTCCAGGCAGTACCGCAGCAGCTGGTCAATCAGGCCCTCTGCAGAAGGCGCGGGCGAGACCTTGCTGTAGCCGGGCTCATTGTGAGGTCCGGTTCCCACCTCCACCTCGTCGGCGCCCAGACGAGCGTGCTCTGTGCGCCCGGGAACATGGCAGTGGTCCATGGTGGCCGCGATGGACACAATTTCGGACTCGACAGAAACACCGAGCTTGTGGATGTCATCGAGAGTGCCGGCCTTGACGCCAGCTGCTCCACTGATGACTTTGAGAACACCAATCTGCCCAGCAAGACCTCTGCGTCCTACCAGGCTACCACCTGCCTTTCCAACAGACACATCGTCACCGCAGATGATCATGCGGCAGTTGTGCCCACGACTCCGTGCCTTTTCTGCAGCGAGGCCAAAGTGGAGGCAGTCGCCGGTGTAGTTGGTGATGACAAGGATCGTGCCGACATCTGAGGGCACACGCTCAATAGCAGACTGAATTTGCTTCGCAGACGGGCTGGCAAAGATGTCTCCGGATACGGAGGCCGCCAGCATGTTATTGCCGACATAACCTGCCCATGCGGGCTCGTGGCCGGAGCCACCGCCAGAGATGATGCTGATTTTAGACTTGTCGTATTGAGAGTCAAAGACCACGCGGTTTGACTGGTCCAACCCAAGGGAAGGGTTGTATGAGATGAACCCTCTGAGAGACTTGTCAACGAGTCCCTCTGAGGAGGTAAAGATGTGGCGGTCGGACATGATTTGTGATGGTGCTTCTATCTCTACTTGTGTGTAGGGGTATGGGATGTCGATGAAGCTCACGAAACAAATTGCACAACTGAACAATATGAGCTTCCTTTGATATTGAAGTTCGATTTGAGTCTGATAATTATCACAGAAAGGCCCATCCTGATGCTGACCAGTCGATATCATATGTGGTGTGGTCGGTTGATGGTGTGCGATTTTCCGGGGACCCAGTAAATCGGTCGTGGGTGCGTCTCGACCCCGGATTTCCGCAGCGGAAGATCGGCTAGGGGGGTGAGCCATCCGCGACAAATCACACCCACACCGATGCACATGGCGGTCTCGACGCTTTATAAGTAAGTATTGTAAGTCGTGGCGGTAGCGGACTTTGGTACTTTCTTATACTCGTCTCCAGACATCCGAGAAATCAAGGAAATTTCTATCTCCAGATCCGTCTTCAAGCTTCACCACCCCGCATCATACAAGAACATTCAAGATGGGCAGCAACCCCGTTTCCAAGTACCGCATCGTAGTCGGATGCGACGTAAGTCAGCAAAAGTGGCTTGCTTCTCATAACATGAGACTGACACCCAAACAGGAGGCTGGCATCAAGTACAAGGACACAATCAAGGCAGACTTCGAAAAGGACGCTCGCGTTGAGTTCGTCGAGGATGTCGGAAGCCACGATGGCGCAGACAAGACGGCATACCCTCATAGAGCCGCCGCCGCCGCTCAAATGGTAGCCGACGGCAAGGCCGACCGCGCGCTGCTCATCTGCGGCACGGGGCTCGGCATGGCCATTGCTGCCAACAAGATCAAGGGCATCCGCGCTGTAACAGCACACGACAGTTTCAGCGTCGAGCGTTCAATTCTGAGCAACGACGCGCAGGTGCTGTGCATGGGTGAGAGAGTCATTGGTTTGGAACTTGCAAGACGACTAGCGAAGGACTGGCTTGGGTACACATTCGACCCTACGAGCAACAGTGCGGAAAAGGTTCACGTCATCAAGAGTCTGGAGGCTACAGCATGAAGCATTTGTTGGTTGCATTCCTTTAAATAACGATTAATAAAAGCGTTCATTCTTCTTCCAAATATTCACCCTAAACCACATCTTTCGCAATGACATGCTCAGGTCTCATGTGAATCTGCGATCTCATGCCCTGCGCCCTCACGGCACACATCTTAGGTCATCGGAAACTCCTAATAACTTGGTTCTTCATTCAGGCTTGGTAGGATGATATAAAAATTGGTTGCTCTCACATGAACGTCTTGGCGAATGATGTTCGGGGCTACATGCAGAACCCGGTATACGCACCATTCGGCAGATCCTGAGCCCGGAGAGTCGTGACAAGCTTGGGGCCGGTGCGCGGCCCTACTCAATGATATATAAGTACTTAAGAGCGTAAGAACCCCTGGTTTTCTGTTTCTACGATCTTTCGCTCACCCTGTTCACTCTCATAAGCGTGACCAGTGAGGCGAAGTCAAGCTCGGGATGAGCTTGATTTAGCAGCAGCAGTAAGTCGGATTCCAGGTGAGCTAGTTGATTCCTCACATAATATCCATCATATCATAATTCCAATTTCCTAAAGACTCGTATCTCCTTAATTGTGGTGTTCGTTCTTTCAGATGTCGTTCAAACTCTCTGCATCGACATTGAAGCTCGCCATTCCCTATTTCCCCAAGTCTCGATGTTGGCGGGGCAAGATCTAGGTGAGCTCCGTCAGCTTTCCCAGAGGAAATTTAGGTGCACCTATTGCAAACGAAGAACGGAGAGATTGCAAATTCTCCGAATCTTGGATTGAGAACTTTGTCAACGTTTGATGCCATCGGACAACCGGGAAGCTTGACGATACGATGGGGAAGATTGCCGCAACGATGGGTCGAGTGACCGGCCACAAGCCCCTCTAGGCGGGGTACAGTCCCGATTTTCCGCACTATTTGAAGTGCATGGCCCGGACGCTTCGTTCGCACGCAGCTGAACCCGTGAAGCAACAGGTCAACGAGAAGCCATCAGCAGACACTGCGCAGAGCAGTTCCATACCCTCAAGATGACGACATCACCGAATAGGAGGCTCATCGGCCTTTCAACCAAGATGTACTTCCCGCTCCAACGCACGCTCGACTTCATCGCCACAGTTCAGACACAACTAGCCGCTCTTTCTCCAACATCTTTAGAGAACATCGACATCTTCATCATCCCTGATTTTATCTCCATCCATCCAGTCAGTGAAGCCCTCAAGAAATCAGCTGTGCCGATCCGGTTGGGTGCACAAGACTGCCACTGGGACGACTTTGGAGCCTTTACGGGAGAGGTCAGCCCGGCTGTCCTACGTGCGACTGGTGTCTCAATCGTCGAGGTCGGGCACGCGGAGAGAAGGAGAATCTTTGGTGAGACCGACGAGGTCGTGGCCAAGAAAGCCGCAGCGGCAAGCAGGAATGGAATGGCGCCTTTGATCTGCATCGGCGAAAAGACAAAAGGAGACTTGAGTGTCGCACTGGGAGAATGTCAAGTCCAGATCGACCAGTCCCTGGCAGACGTGCCTGAGTCGGCGGAAGTCATCATCGCGTACGAGCCAGTCTGGGCAATTGGCGCAAGCGAACCGGCCAGCGAGGGCCACGTTATTGAGGTAGTCAAGGGTATCAGAGCTTTTGATAGCGTGAAGAGGAGAACCGGCACGACTAGAGTCATCTACGGCGGCAGTGCTGGACCGGGCTTGTTCGAGAAGCTGGGCGAGGCCGTCGACGGCCTGTTTCTTGGGCGGTTCGGCCATGATGTGCCAAGATTCCTCACTACCGTATCAGAAGTGGCTTCTTTCCAGGCTTAGACTCGATTATCTCAAAAGTTAGACATATGATAGACACTGCGAATTCTCATCCGGGTCATTTCTAGACATAGTGAAGTTGATTCCGATTTCTTTTCCTTTTCTTTGGGCGGCAAGCCATAAGCTGTACTGGATTCTTGCATCGCTTACAGCTCCGCAGATTCTCTTCGCGCTTCCGAACCTCCAAGCGCCCCTAGAAGCCCCTCGTTTTTCGATGGCCAGACATTGCCGACGTTGGGCAAGGCCCGAAGAGTGTCCAGATTGTGGTTTCCAGTCTCGATAACCACCCCAGAGAAGATTGCATGATCGAACTTCTTCACCACTTTGGTTCTCTCGTCTTCTGTCAACTTGTTGATCAGAGCCTCTCTATCTTCATCCTGTGGCGCGAGCAAGGGTCAGCGCATCTGAGCACAGACGGTGGGCATTGGGAACACACCTTGCTGCTGCCAAACTCGACGATGAACTTTTCGCCCATTGCGAAGACAACACATGTGAATAAGAGTGCGAGAGGGTATGATCGCATTGGTCCAAAGCGGTACCGAAGTGCGTTTGGAGACTTCAATGTTGTTGGTGTGAAGTTGGGTTGCCCAGTGGCGTGCCGCCAGAAGAGCCCGTGATTACGTGCCCATAGGTGGTGCAACAATCACCTTCCTAAAAGGGATTCACAGCATCAACTTGCCTTTCAGTGCGCGTTCCTGTAGCGAAATACTTCAAGTCCCGTTCTCGCTCTCAAATTCCATTCAGAGTCCATACCTTTTTACAGTTAATCGGACGCAAGAGAATTCCGGAGGCTAGGTTAGCAGACGCCCTCTTTTACACTTCTGGAAACGGATTACCTAGACCAACAGTAGCTCAGCTCTGCGCAAATGGGCGTGTGGGTTTCTCAGCATAGGTACTATCCCTTGTAAGCAAGACTCGCTCAGCGGCTTTAGAAATGCATCTGATTACTGCTACTTTGACCAAAACATTCACTTTCCAACTTGCGCTGGTCTATCTTTGTTCTCTTCGGCCACGTGGGTTCCGAACGGCCACCAAGAAGACATTAGCCGATGGTCGTAACGGTACTCGTCTTGACCACTAATACATGGCCGACATCGCAGGCCTGCGCCCTTTGGGATGCCCCACGTCATTAGTCCGTGTAGAAACTATTACTCACGCCAAAGAAAACCCTCAAGCTGAACTTCACTGGAGCTAACCAGACCTGCATTTGAAGTTGCATCTGCATTGTATCAAAACACGGGCACAGATTGGATTGGTAATCAACTCATAATATCTTTCGAAGAATTTCTCAAAACTTACGTTAAGCAACTCCTTCCTATTTACATGCCCTATTCTTCCCAGAGTTAGCATTCACGATGTCGTACACCGAGGAGCAAGTCGACCGGTATCTCCACCATATCAACTACCCGCGGGAGAAACATGCGTCAGATCGGTTGCAGCTCCTAAAGGATCTTCAAGCTCATCAACTTGCCCGAGTTCCTTTCGAGAGCTTGACCTTGCACTACTCGAAGCACCGCCTTATTTCCATTGATCTGGAGGACCTCTTCGACAAGGTCGTAGTGCAGGGAAAAGGCGGCTATTGCATGGAGCTCAATGCCTTATTCGGCGCCGTCCTCAAGGGACTCGGCTTCATAGTCGTCAGCGTTGGTGCAAAGATCAAAGGCGACGAGAGGTTCGGCGGATGGTAAGCACTCATAAAGGCTTTTAACAACAACTTGGCGCTGACCTTGGACAGGTCCCATATGCTCAACCTCGTCACCATTGATAGTCAGCGTTACGTAGTCGACGTTGGTTTCGGCAAGGGGGCGACCATGATTCCCGTACCCTTGAACAAGGAGACCGGCCACGAGTTCACCACCATCGCTCCTCTGCGAGGTAAACTCGTCTACCAAAAGCTAGACCAGAACACGGATTCGAGTCAGCGCATGTGGGTGTACTCGTCAACCGACACCGCCGACGGCCCCTTCCGAGAGCGCAACTGCTTCACGGAGCAAGAGTTCTTCCCTGAGGACTTTGAAGTCATGAACTACGCCGTCATGATGAGACCAACTAGCTACTTTGTCAAGACGGTCCTGTGCATGCGAACGATTCTGAATACTGAGACAAGGGAGGCAGCGGGTACCATTGTGCTGCATAAGGATGAGGTCAAGCGTAAGATTGGCGATAAAGTAGAGCTCCTGGAGACGTTGAATAGCGAGGCGGAACGCGTGCGGGCTATCGAGAAGTACTTCTACATCTCACTTACACCCGCAGAACAGAAATCCATCAAGGGAATGCCTCAGGAGTTATTGGAGAAGAAGTAGCAGAGCTAAGCCGAAGTTGTGACATCTTCTGTTCTGGAACGTGGGAGGAATTCCCTGGCTTGATTATCGTCGAATCTGGGCGTGCGAACTGCGGCTTTTTAGCTGCTAACTTTATCGAGTGGTCAACTTCCATATTTATAGATAGCTCGCCTAAGCACCCTAGCCTGTAAGTTCTAAATACTGAAGAAGAACTCGTTGCCCAGACAATTGACCTGCGGAACTCTTGTAGAATCTGTCATTTCGTTTAAAGTTGGCCCAAGTAAGATGCTACGAGCATCTTGCCAACTCCAGTCTATCTCATCCACCCCTGAATCAAAAGTAGGGTAATTGGTGTAGTGGCTCGTGTGCTGAAGACCTTCGTTCCGCAAAGTTGCATGTTCGTGGAGATGGAGCTGCTCCTCCTGGACCTGTTCGACTCCGCCAGTTGTATCTAAGGCCCCATTCCCCGATTCCACATACTCATTCGCCTTGTAATATGCAGACTGTCCTGAGATCAAGGACATGCCATGACGTGTGATGTTGATAGTGCCAAGTGCAGGAACTTTCATCCGCAAGCACCGACTAGTACGACAAGCATCTCCGGAGCTGTCAGCAGATGGGCTCTTCAAATACCTTGCCGAGCGACTAGCAGCATCCGCTTCCATATCCAGCAAGGCTTTCAATATAGAAGCGGTTTGCTTCAGTAGAGAGCCGCTATCGGAATGATCCACTTCCAACATGAGTTCAATGACTTCCTCGACCAAAGCACGATCACTTGCTCTCTGATGGACGAGAAAATCAACCACATCAGAGTCATGATTCCATCTTTCAATATGCGCGAGAAGCAGACTGAGGCACGCCGTGAAAGCGGAGAAGTCAATGGCTCTGCAACAGAACGAGATCTCGTTCGCGCATCTGAACTTGATGTATCGACTTAGGAGCTCGCGGCTTGCGTTTGAACGCGCCGCTCTACTGTATTCTTGATTCGCGCGGCAATTGGACCGTAGCATGTATAGGAGATGTAGGAGTATCAGCAGATTGAAGTGCGTAATCTAGAATAGAATCCGAAGGGTGGTCTCAAGCTTTTGCCCTTCACTTATGATTGCAGGCCGCTGTCTAAGTCGTGTATTTGGTACTAGCCACCAATCAGGGGGAATTTCTTGAGCTGACGTCTGCAGCATTTGGTCAATTTGTTGCGCGACACCGTAGTCCTCAAGTTGGATGGTCTCGTTCCTAGTAGTGATGCAGCGCATTGTCTGACTGTGACGACGTTCAAGGTAGTCGCAAGGAGATTCATCAGGGGCGAAACTGTGCTTTGCTATATACGGATCATTATCGGATTAGAAGTCCAATTCGACCTCGGCATACGGCCGAGGCTGCGCAGGGGCCAACGAGGGGCCCTATTTACGATTACCGCAGACTACCTAACCTACGGTTAGAACCTCCCTTTTATACCTCACGTAGTATATTAAAATAGTTTAATTAACCTACTTCGTTAACCTACGATTCGAACTAATTAATTAATATTTTTATAATAGAGATACTAATATACTAATACTAATTAGTAATTAATTTTTACTATTATAGATTAGTAAAGTATTTAGTATAAAAAAGACGACCTCCTTAAATAGAACGTAATAAAAGAATTATATTACCTAATTTTATAAAAAGTAAGTAATAAGACGTAAAATCTTTATAATAGAACGAAATAGAAAAATCGTAGCCCTTAACTACTTATAAAAAGCCGACGTCTATTATATAAAAATAACCCCTAATAATTAATAAAAATATCGAGATAACCGAGCTATTATCGTTAACTTTATATAATCCTTCTTTATTAATTAACTTACTTATAGCCAGCCCGTAATTAGATATTAATAAAATTAATTAATTAATTAGTAAAAAAAATTACTTATATAATTACTTACTTAATTAATTAGCGTAACAAACGAGCTCGAAAAGTATAATATAAAAGAGTACTACGTAATCGAGGAATAAGGATCCTTAAGTATAATATACTTATTAGGGGTACTAAGAGGCGTAAGTATTATAAGACTAAAAGATCTATAGTATATAAAAGGGTTTATTATAACGAGGATCTTATAAATACGACCTCGAAACCCGCGATCTAGACGATCTCTTCGTAACCCTCTTAACTATCTCCTTAAATATAACTTAAGAATATAGTAAAAAGGATAGTATAATAAAAAAAGAGGAGATTTAGAGATTATAATAATTATAATTTACGAATCGTAAATATTATAAATACTAAAAATAAGAAATAAACTACTAATTAGTAGTAATTTATCTAACGAACGTATACGCCTCTCGGGTTTATTAACTTAGAGAGAAACGCTACGTAATTGAGACGTCGTTAGGCTACTTATAAATCTACTTCTAACGTTAATTAATTAAGTAATTAAAAAAAAACTACTAAGATAGTATTTAATTAGAAAGAATAAAAGTAAATAATAACGAGGCTCGGTACGAGGAAATAAGAAGAAGCGGGAAGGTCCTAGATCTTAATAAATCTAGTAATTAATAATAGTATATTATTACTAAGGTTAATAAGTAGCTTTAAAACGACTTTATTGAGATTAAATACGCTAGCTATTATAAATTAAAATACGAGTTAGAGAATAACGAAGAATAAGTTAGTTTATAGCTAAAGAAAAAGAATTCTTATACTATATAAATAAATAAAAATCTAACTAAAATATTAAAAAAAGTAAGTATATAGAGATTTTAATAATCTTAATAGTAAATAAATTAATATAATATTAGTTTATTTTATAAAAATCTATACTTAGAAAGGGCTCGAGGGGTAACCCCTATTTTATAAAATTACTAATAACCTAAGTAATTAAAAAGATAAGTAGTTTATAAGCGCTAATCTAAACATAGTAAAGAGGGTTATTAGATTCCTCTACTATTAAGGTATTTTATTAGCCTAAGTAATAGGATAAAGAGCTTATAAAACGCTCGCTATTATAGTTATTATTAATAAATTTATATTATAAGATTAGAATTAAGTCGACTAAGTAATAATAAAATATAATAACTTTAATAAGAGGGTAAACTAACTAGAACTTTTATTAAAAATTATTAACGGTAATATATTAGCGCCCGCTACGGTAAGGGCTACGGAGACTATATAAGAGGAGTAGTTACTAATAATCTTACTAATCTTAATAACTAGCTTAGTAATATTACTAATACGTAGCTTATTACTTATTAATTAAAGAGGTATACGATCGACTATATAAAGTTAATATAACTATACTAATACGTAAGGGATATATAAGGAGACCGACCTAATAGTCGCTATTATAAAGTAATTTATTAATTTTATAAAAATCTTTTCTAAAGAGAAATTATACTTAAGAGGGAAATACGAGGTTTTATAAAAAACCCTTATAGTCTTTTATAAGTATTATAAAAAAGTTAGAATTTAATAATAATAATACTATTTAGTAATTAACGTCGTACTAATTAATAAGGTTATAGATTATTATTATAAAGTAATACGTATTATTAACCGAACTAACTTTCTAAGCATAGTTAATATAATTTAAAGTCGTTTTAAAACCTAAAATATGAGTTTAAAGCTCCTATCCGAGCTAAGGGTATTATTATTCGGGTCTATAGCTAGAATAATAAAAAAAAAGTCGAGGCTAGAGATCTTTAAAGAACTTATTAATTAAATTAATAAGTTAGTAAAGACGTAGCTAAATAAGAAAATAAATAAGTAAAAGGTTAAGTATTTTTATATTATTATATAGAGAGTTTTAAAAACGAGGGTAACTTTATACTAACTACTTAAGTATTACGAGACCCTCTACTCAAGGCTAAGGTCTAGCTTTAATATTAAAATAAGGATATTTTAATAAACGTACTTATAATCGTACGACGGCCCTTATTAATAATATTAAATCGATTATATATATAAAAGTAAGGGGAGAGACGCTAAGTATAGTAATTACTAAGTTAAAAGAACAGACTCCTTAGCTAGTTACTAATTAGAGTTAGGATAGGAGTAATAAAAGGGGAAGTATTTTATATATAAAAAGGACGGCTATTAGTTAAGTAATTACTTTAAAAAAGAGCGTACTAAGTTATATAAGTAGTATAAGAAGTCGAGAATAATAAATAGTGAAACTAACCCTCGTTAATTTAACTAATTCTTTATTATATATAAGGGTAGATTTAAAAGTATAATTAGTAACCTAGAGGATCCGTATATAATAAGAAATTCGGAAAATAAAGAAGATCTTACCCCGTATACTAACGAAGTAAATTTTAATAAAACTAACGAAATTAACTACTCCTGTTTTACCCCGTTAGCCTCTAGAGAATATATAAGGCTAAATAAATAAAAAGTAATAAAAACTCTTAATAAATAAGTTTTTATTTATAAATAATAAGGGAAGATCCTTTAAATAATAAATATAGATAAATAAACGAATTTAATAGTACTAAACCCTATTTTATTAACGTTTAAAAAAAATTAGTACTTCTCTTAATACTTAAAAAAAAATAGGGTACCGAGCGATTCTAAGGGCACTTAGAGGGGTCCTTTTTATACTCCTTAAATTACTTAAACACTAAGCTTATATAAGTATTTTATACTAACGAACGATATAGCCTAGATATTTTCTAAGGGATTATCCTAGATATAGGGGTATTATAATAGTTAATTAAAAATAAAGAGTAATTTTACACTCTTTAAAAAGAATCTTTAGTTATATTAAATATATTAAGAATAGGAATTATGAGGATTAGCTTTAGCCTAGGTAAAGAAATATACGCCCTAAGTATAATAAAAGTTAATATATACTTAGGTACGATAGTTTTTTATATCTTACTTATTAATATACTATTTTTACTATACTTAAAAGATATAAACTAGTTAAGTATCGTATTTAATAATATAAGGAATAGACTATTAAATAATAAGTAGTTTATATTTATTAAAAAGTAATAGGGGTATATATTTATAAGGCTTAAATTAAATATTAAATTTATTAACTATTTTATAGAGGGAGAGCTTAAATAATTATATAAGTACTTTAGCTACTTATTAATTATAAAGTTATATAACTTCCTTAAGTAATTAGAGAACGATATAAAAATAAGAGCTTTAGAGTACTTAATAAAAATATATTATTAGTACTAAATAAACGCCTAGAGCTTATATAAATTTAAATTTAAATTATATAACGAGCTTAACTTTAACTAAGAGATTGTCGTTAATATTTTCTATTTAAATAATTACTTAGTACTATATATTATTAACGAGGTTATATTATTCTAAGGAGGCTAATTCCTTAGGGACCTACTTACTAAGACTATTTACTTAATATTAAAAAGAGCGTAGATTAATATATACTAAGGGCTACTAAATAGGATTAGGACTAATATAAGCACGAGCTTTAAGTTAATAAAGTTTAAAAATAATATTATTATATATAGTATATAGCTAAAAATCGTATTTATTAAGGTATATTATAATATTAATAAGGTAAAAAGAGCTTATTAGTAATTAAAAAGAGCGTTTAAAATTATTTATAACGAGTACCCTAATACTATAAATAAAGAGTATTTTTAAATAGTATTTAAGTATTATAATAATACTATGGGCCTAAAGGGACTAGTTCTAACGCTTCTCGTATTCGGAGCATACTTAAGGATAATAATAGCCTCGCTACTATTACTAAATATAACTTAGCGAGCTTAAGTAATTAATAAAGTAATAAAAGTACTCTAGGAGACGAATATAAAGCGCTAGATTAATAAGGCTATTATTATTTATAATAAGCTAAATATAAACTTTAATTTTAATATATTACTAAATTCGAACGTTAGGGTCTAAAGAGAAATTACTAAGTAGTAGTTAGGCCTATATAAATTAATCTCAGTTAACAAACGTTTATATATTATTATTAAAAATTAAGACTAATTACTTAAAATATCGATTATAATAGTACGGCCGTACTATACCGATCTTAGTAAAGAGATATTAGCTTAATAAGAAAAAAAAGAGCTAAGGGAATCCCCTTAGTAACGTAAAGAGGAGTAAAAAATTATCCTTAATAAAATAATTATAATCCAATATCGCCGTCAATGATCCGTGGTTGTGAACTTTATAGGAGGAAAAGTTGAAAAGGTAGAAAATCTAAAAAAATAGTCTATCGAGACAGTGAGAGTATCCATTGATACTGTGTATTAATACCGTGTAAATGATACCGAGAACCGCCCGAGCAGCCAGCAAAGGCAGAATAAAAAAAAACAAAATTATTATAATAAAATAAATAAATAATAATAGTAAAGAAGAGGTAATAACTATATTACTAAGACATATAAAAAGACCTAAATAAAGGGTACCACTTCGCTAATTTATTACTAATAATACTATAATTAGTATATTTTATATAATAAAAAAGAAGGCTAATTTCGTACTTATAACCTAATTATAAAAAGATAGTATAATTATAATAGCTAGGAAACCCTTCGAGGGATTAAACTTAGTAAAAGTAAAAATACTATATAATCGAGGGGTTTATTAATTTATTCTCTACGATCTAATTAAATACGCAAATCTACGTATTTTTAAATCGTATATAGTTCGAGAAATAAAAAGGAAGGGTACCCTATAGCTATATAAGAAATCGAGGTACGTTATATAAGGGTATAGTAACGTTAAAAAAGTAACGCTACTTACTTAATTATTTATAATTTAACACTATAGCTAGCGCTTTATAATAGTACTAATAGTATTACTATAGTAAAAAGGATACTAGATCTAGAGTTATAATATTATATAAGTATATACTTAATTAATAACTAGGCTTATAAAAAAGATCCTCGCTTACTTCTTAAAAAAAATAATTAATAAGTACTTAGAAAGTACGATTATCGAAGTACTTAAGCTGTTATATAGCCTCGCTAAATCGGGTACTTATTAATAAATAACGTACTACGACTTCTATATTAACTAATTATTAATAATTATATTAATATACGATCCCTACTTCCTAATTTCTATATACGTAAACGACCCCTTTAGTATCGTTAGGATATAAATAAATAATACCCTAGGTTTATTAAATATTAAGTTTATAAAAAAGGAAGATAGGGAGCTCTATAAGGTTAAATTTATAGCTAAACTAAAAGAGATCCTAATATTAAAATCCCTATTAATATTTAATAGAGGGATTTTAATAATTAAAGGGGATAATATAGTATTTTAATAAAAGGGGTAAGGTAAGAAAATTACCCTCGTTAACTAAAAATCCCCTAACTATAAGAAGTAATATAGGGCTAAGCTTACCTAAGGGGTATATATTATAAGTATTTATTAGCCTAAAGCTATTTTTAACTACGCTAGAGCTATATAGGTTATAAAGCCCACGGAGAGTAATTTTAATACTCTTAATTAATAACTATAATAATAACGAGAATACTATAACCGAGGTCTTATTTACTAACTTATTAAGCTTACTTTAATAAAGCTCTACGTATTTATTAATAGATTATTTATAAATAATAACGACCTAACTTTATAATTAGGATATATTATTATTCTTATTAACGAAAAGCTTAATAAGAACGAATTTATAATCTAGGGTAATATTATTTACTATTTATTAATAAAGAGTAAGTAAGTAATATATAACGTACTTATATTTAAAGTTTATAGTATAATTAATAGTATTAACCTCGCTTATGCAATTTTAACTATACTTAAGAAGATTATAAATTAACTTAATATTTCTCTAATCTTTACGATCGTTTATACTAATTCGTACTCGTTATATAAGTACCTTATTAAACTAGGTATTACGAAAGAAAAAAGGCTTATAATAAATATTATAGCCCTTAGGTAGTCGTACGAATAATAAGAGATCCTTAAGATTTATTAGATTAATAATAATAATAACCTCGCTAATACTTTTATAAAAGCGGTACTTAATAAGGGATTAGAGTAATTTATTAATAAGAGAAAGGTAATAGTACGAATAAAAAGATAAGTTATATAAAAAGAGTAAAAAAAATAAATAAAAAAAAACGACTTAGTAAACGGGCCCGAGGTTAAATTAAACCTCTAATTATAATAATAGTAATAGTAATAAAAGTAGTAATTAAATTAATAAAAAAAAAGAAAGTTAATATTAAATTAAAAATCTAATTTAACTTTAGTATATAGCCGAGGCTACGTAGGGGCTAACGAGGGGCCTTATTTATAATTATTATAAACTACTTAACCTATAGTTAGAACCTCCTTTTTATACCTCACGTAGTATATTAGAATAGTTTAATTAACCTACTTCGTTAACCCACGGTTCGAACTAATCGACTAATATCCCTGTGATAGGGATACTAACAATCATCGAGAGTTGTAGCAGGTAGGCCGAGCGTTAGAGCCAAGTACCTTTCTTAACTTGATATCCTATGCCCAAGTTACCCCGAGTTGAGTCTGAACTTTGTTTCCCATTGACTACTGAACAGCACATACGCGGTCATTTCGTCCGCGATTTACGGCTGCCTCCCCTCAATTCCGGTCATCCCAGTCCCCGAAGTGGCCAAGATCGCGGTCCCACAGAAAGCATAACGTGGACTGGGCGGCTTCCGATCCCGCAACACCGCAGGCTCTATGGCCGGAGGGATGAACATGATATTAAAACTCCAAGCATCAATCAACTTCCTTTCAGACGATCGAAAGTCCATGACTGCCTCGCCATGAAAGTCCGCCGCCGGAGTCTTAAGGGACCGTAGTATCCTGAATGCGCTCCGAGTTGATAACGCACAAGCCGAGTCCGACCTACTTTGGGCAGAATTCAAATATTAAAAGTAGCTGTAAACTAATTGCATGCTTCAAGGCATCCTTGCCAATCCATTTATATTTAGATATCGAGTATCTTGTCCTAAAGTACACGAGTAGCCTTACGATGGTTATGAGTTGCGCCTATGCTCCAGCCACCACGGCCAAACCATCATAAATCATCCTCTTCACCTCATAGAACGTGCTACGGTGCTGCATCATGGTCGCCGCATCCGCAATACCCACGCTCTCCACCTCAACCTTGCCTGTGCTCGTCTTGCGTACCGCCACCGCGCCGTTGATCACCAACGTACCCTCGCCACGGAACTCGGCCGTGTATCCCGTCGACTGCATCGCCCGCCGCAGATCCGTGAGCCTCAAGTCACCCACGTGTAGCGGCTGTGCGACCGAACGCACCGCAGAAGCCATGTTTGAAGGCAGTAGGTCCAGCGTGGGTACTACTTCGATCTCGGTAGTCTCGTCTTCCCCGTCTTCCTCCTTCTTGACTTCCTCAACGGCTTCAGCGTCTTCAGCTTCTGTCTTCTGCCTCTTGTTGGCCCCGTCGTCTTTCTCGATGAGCTTTTCCTTGGCCAATGCCTCGGCGATAAGCTGGCCTGTGACAGTCACGACGCCCAAGCCGCCAACGTTTTGCCACTTGAGCTTCTTAACCAAGCTGTCTGCAAGTTTGACCACCCATGCGTTGGTGTCGACACTTGCGTCTACCCAGGCACCCATCGCCGGCGTGTAGACATCGATCGCGCTCTCCTCGGACGCACCAATCTGGGCGGCCAGCAGTTTCTTGCAGTCTACTGCGAGGGCTGTTGTCTCGTCCGCAGTGCCGCCAACTAAGATGAGTTTTCTTGGCTGGATCAATGGAATCAACATGTTCAAACTCCTCTTGTCGTGCAGTCCACTGAAATCAATGAACGCGATTCGCAAGTTGACCATGATCTTCTCTGTCGAGACGATCAACTTGGAAGGACCCTGTATCTCCTCCTCAGCAACGTCCTCCACGTCGTCAAACTCGTCAGCGACATGGTCACCTGGGCCATTGGCGTCCAAGTCATCCACAGACCCTGCCCTGTTATTTTGGCGCTTGTTTGCTGCTTTGTTATTGCCGTCATCCCACTTGCGCTTCTTTCCAAGTCGGTCGTCATCGTCATCTCTCCTCAGACCGTCGTTGTCCGGTGTATCTTCTTCCTTTTCCTCGGCACGCAAGTAATCTTCGGGGCGGATCACGTCTCCGAATTGGTCGTCTCGTCTCCTTCGCATGACGAGAGGGAACGATCGTTCGCGGCCCTTCTTGCCTCTCACATCGAAGTCGTAAGCACCGCGCTTTTTTGTCAAAATATTGATGCCGAGGTCTTCGTCTGTAAGAACAACCTTCTTACGTGTTGCCTGGCCCATGGTTGTTGAGATGTTGAGGGCCTTGCCCTGCTGCTCGTTATCGGACTCGCCAGAGTCTGATGAGGATTCGGATGAGACATCGTCGGCAGCATCTGCGGGTGCTTGCAGGGAAGCCCCGCCGCCACTTTGCAGCGTAGCTTGAAGCTGGCGTTGAGTCGCGAGCCACTGCTGGTACACATTGAGTTCTTCTCCCTCCAATGCTTGCCTCTTGGCCTCCTGAATCTCCAGCTCCCTACCGCCACCATAGACAAGCTCAAGACTGTTACCATTGCTCGACTCCTCCACCGAAGCGCCATCTCTTCGTTCAGTCCACCAGTCCCAAAGGGTTCTGGCTATTGATGGTCTTTCAGTCTGTGATTTGGCTGGCTTATCTGTGAGGATGACCAGATTCCTGGAATCTTTCGCAAGACCCTGGATCAAGTCTTTAGAGAAACCCCATTCCAGAGTATCGTCGCTTGCAAGAATAACCCTTCCTTCTGCTTGAACATTATCCGCGGAGCCCGAGAGGAGCTTCTCGATTTGTGCCCGGCGTTCAACAAGCTTCAGGTATTTGAAGTCAAATGGAACGCCTTCCTTGCTCTTTCCTTCGGTGCCATTGGTACGCCGTTGCCCATCAGCAACTGATTCGAACTCCCTAACGATATTGTCGTCCATCCACTCCAACATGCTTCGTGCATATCGCAGAGTACTCGACATGTTCCGTCCAGCGAGGTAGAGTTTCGCTGCTTTGAGGCTGCCGCCGTCCGTTTGTGAGTCTACTCTCCATGCTTGTTCTAGCATATATGCAATCTCCAAGACACGTGCGCTTGAGTCCACTGGGATGAGTGCCGTCCCTCCCCGGCTGACGCAGGATTTGATCATGTCGACGAGCTGCTCATCGCGTTTTGCACGGCCTCCGGCTTGGGCAACCTTTTCTGCACCTCTACTACTGCACACCAAGGCCGTCGGCTTGCGCAGCTGTTCGATGACTTCGGCACCACCACCTCCAGCGCCACCCAGCCAGGCAGCTCCAGCGAAGACATTCTCCTTCGCCTGATTCCAATCTACAGCGTAGACAATTGACTCCAGACCATGCTGAATATGCCATATCGTTCCTCCGAGAGTGTGGCCTGCATTGTAGGCCGTAATCATGAGGCCATTGAGCGGCGGCGAGAAGGGAGACGGAAGGGGTTCGTGGGGTTGCGAGTACTTGAGAGGCTGGATTAGGGAAAAGTATCGAGTAATCTCCTCGGGGGTTGGTGCTTGCAGAAGAAAGTCGCTGTCGGCCGTTGGTTGCTGAGAGAAGGAGTATGCGGCCTCGGTCAGGGAGCCGTGGGGTATCTTTGTCGCGGCGAGAGGAGTGGATGCGTAGAGGTCTTGGGTCAAGGTGCGACCTAGATCAATGACAGGTCGGGTAGCGTATACGGGGATTCTCGTGAACAAGGGGAAGTTCTTGCAGCAATGGGCAAATGCAGCCAAATGCGATATCGTGGCGTGTGTCAGAAGGATGATGGACAAGGTCGGAACCTGTCTGGAGGAATGTCAGCGATTGTCGTGAAGGACGCCCGAAGTAGGGGAAGGGCCTGATTACTTTTCAAGCTCCCGAAGCTTTTCGACATCAAACGACTCGTCCCAGCCAAGATCTATGAGAATCTTAACGCCTCCATCGAGCTCCAGAATCGATTGCGACGCTGTTGAGTCGGAAAGGGCGCCCTGAAGGGGGCAAAAGGTAAACATGATTGGTATCTATTCGGCAGGGCCGCAATGCATTGTCTGGAGGTAGAAGTAGTGGGATTGATTCGACACGGAGTGGCTTCAAGGTACAAGCGCAAAAGCAGCGACCATAACGCTGGCGCGCAAATGTCAGATAATAATCTCGTTGTCGTCGCTGTTGCAAGCGCAGTGAGTCGTGGGGTTTGAGGTTCAACGGAGGTGTCGCGTAAAAGAATCTAGGAACCAAAAGTCCAAGGTTGCATGCGCTCGCTACGTGCAAGGTGCTTGGGGTACGTACCGCTGCGCAGGACTGATCGGAGAGCAGGGGCCAGCTAAGGCTCCGTCATTGAAGAGTGGGTCAACCCCATTCCAAGTCCCCCTTCTCAGGCCAGGCATCGGGATAGCGGCGACTTTCTTCCGTTCCTTATTAGGACTAGATCCGTTTTCTCCAATTCAGTGGAGACATACCCGGCTCTGCGGGATCCAACGGACAGCTAGCTGCTGGAGCTCCCGCATTGGCCAGGGCCGGGAAGGGCTAGATACATAGAAAGGTACCTTAGAGCACCTGCCAAAAGAACTCCGGGCCTGGAAAAACAGATCGGAAAGTTATCGTGTCAATTTGGCCCGGATCCCTGTTGATTCGTGCGTCTGGCCAGAGCATCGAAAGGGGACACAATTCAAGCTCGTCACTTTTCCAGAAGCTCGGCTTGTTCTCGACTTTGCCGCCAAACATCCCATTTCCACGTTTCTGCAAGGCATGGCGCGCTCTTGATTGCGTGCGCGCATTTTCATTCAATCCCTCTGCGAGTTTTCGACCTTGATACCCGATTCTGACGGTGCACAACAGCTAGCTGGCCGTGCCTCCGAACCTCAGCTTTTGAAAGCTACGGTACCTTCATTAGCCCGCATTTAATTCGACTCCCCCGAGCAATCGACCACGAGCTTCCCATCACGCAACCCTCCAACACACCGACCACCGCCCATTTCCGCAAACATGTCTGACTTTAGCATGTACCACCAGCTGGGCCAGGGCGAACAAGACCCTTCGAACCCCAATCTATCGACGCAGCCCGCACCTCCCCAGTTCTCCCCTCCCGTCGCGGGGCAGCAATACCAGCAGGGAACTCCATACGGCGCCCCTGCACCTCCAGGACAGCAATACTATGGAGGCCAGCCTGGTTCCGCACCACCTCAGGCACAGCCGCATGGGGCCCATCCAGGTCAGGAGTATGCGCAGAATCCTGGTTTCCAGTCTCAGGAAAACTTGGCGGCGCAAATGGGAGGCATGTCACTAGGTGATGGACACGGTACAGCAAGGAGGAAGAAGAAGGACCGCCACGCATACCACCAGGTCGAGGCGACAGGCTCGTCGCAACCCTTCAACGGAATCCCTGCTGCCGGCACGAATGCCACGGCCTTCCTCAACGACCCTTCGCAAGCTCAGTATGCTCAAATGAACCAGTTTCCCGTCGCCGCGGGCCAGACATTTACACCCGCCAATCCCGCTTCCCCGGCTGAATTTGCGACCCGAAACGGCACCGATGCTGGCGGACCCCCGGCTGTAGTTCAGACTTCCGGACACCAGAAGCTGTCTCTCGACGACCTGCCTAGTGTGCCAGTCTCCCGTGACTCTCTTCAACAACACTACTTCTCCAATGTTTATCCCACCTTTGAGAAGCACCTGCCACCTCCCTCGACTGTCTCATATGTTGCCTACGACCAGGGCAATGCTTCGCCCAAGTTCGCGCGCTTGACACTGAACAGCATTCCGTCCAATGCCGAGGGCCTTGCACTTACTGGTCTGCCAATGGGTCTTCTCCTTCAGCCCATGGCACCTCTCCAGCCCGGGGAGCTCGAGATTCCAGTCCTTGATTTTGGCGATTCTGGCCCCCCGAGATGCCGTCGCTGCAGAGCTTACGTCAACCCCTTCATGATGTTCCGGTCCGGCGGCAATAAGTTTGTTTGCAACTTGTGCACTTACCCCAACGATACCCCGTCCGAATACTTCTCCGCACTCACTCCCCAAGGTGTAAGGGTGGACCGCGATCAGCGCCCAGAGCTTACCAGGGGTACTGTGGAGTTTGTAGTGCCTAAGGAGTACTGGACGAAGGAGCCTACTGGTCTGCGCTGGCTGTTCGTCATTGATGTTACCCAGGAGTCCTTCAACAAGGGATTCATCGAGTCCTTCTGCGAGGGCATCGTTGCTGCCTTGTACGGTGGCGAGGACGCAGAACGGGATGACAATGGCGAGCCAAAGAAGAGCATTCCCCCTGGCGCCAAGGTTGGCTTCGTGACTTATGACAAGGACATCCACTTCTACAACGTCAATGTGAGTTGCTCCCCAGGACTCTCGACATTGGACAATGGACTAACAATCATAGCCCGCCCTGGATCAAGCCCAGATGATGATTATGCCCGATCTTGAGGATCCCTTCGTACCCCTGAGTGACGGTCTCTTTGTCGACCCTTACGAATCTAAGTAAGATTGCCTGCTGTGTATAGTATGACCATCGCACTGACTGACTTGTCTAGGGATGTCATCACATCTCTGCTGACAATGCTGCCCACCATGTTCTCAAACATTAAGAACCCCGAACCGGCCCTCCTGGCGACCCTCAACTCTGCTGTTGCCGCATTGGAAAAGACCGGAGGCAAGATCGTCTGTTCTCTGGCGGCTCTGCCTACCTGGGGCCCTGGCCGTCTCTTCCTCCGCGACGATGGAAAGCATCCCGGTGGAGAGATCGACAAGAAGCTCTTCTCTACAGAACACCCGGCATGGAAGAAGGTGGCCGAGAAGATGGTGGCCACCGGTATCGGTGCCGACTTCTTCCTCGCGTCGCCTTCTGGCGGATACCTTGACATCGCCACAGTCGGTCACGTTGCAGCCTCTACCGGTGGAGAGACGTTCTACTACCCCAACTTCATCGGAGCCCGTGACAACACGAAGCTGTCCATGGAAATCAAGCACGCGGTTACGCGCGAGACTGGCTTCCAGGCTTTGATGAAGGTTCGTTGCTCGAACGGCCTGCAGATTAACGGGTACCACGGCAACTTCATCCACCACACTTTTGGTGCCGACCTGGAGATTGGTGTTATTGATGCTGACAAGGCTATGGGCGTTACCTTCTCCTATGACGGCAAGCTCGACTCGAAACTCGACGCCCACTTCCAGTCGGCGCTGCTGTACACCACGGCTTCCGGCCAGCGGAGAGTGCGCTGCTCAAACATTATTGCGAGTGTGTGCGACAACCCCAGGGATAGCGTCAAGTTCATCGACCAAGATGCCGTGTTCACGATTTTGGCCAAGGAGGCAAGCACAAAACTAGCAAGTACTTCGGCAACGCTGAAGGATGTCCGCAACCACCTGACGGAGCGTACGATCGACATTCTCTCAGCGTACCGTAAGAACTTCTTGACTTCAGCGCAACCAGACGGCCAGCTGGTCATGCCGGAAAGGCTCAAGGAGTTCTCCATGTACATGCTCGGCCTCCTCAAGTGCCGCGCCTTCAAGGGTGGTAACGAGAGTTCCGACCGTAGAGTCCACGAGATGAGGATGATCCGTTCCATGGGCGCCAAGGAGCTTAGCTTATACCTGTATCCGCGCATGATCCCCATACACAACCTCACTCCAGAGGAGGGCTTCCCTGACGAGTCCGGCCATCTCAAGGTACCGCCTGCGATTCGCACGTCCTTCTCTCGCGTGGAACCTGGCGGCGTCTATCTCGTCGACAACGGCCAGCAGTGTCTCCTGTGGCTCCACTCCCAGACCTCACCGAACCTCATTGCCGATCTCTTTGGCGAAGACAAGACAACCCTCCAGAGCCTCGACGCGTATACTTCATCGCTCCCCATGCTCCAGACACATTTGAACGCGCAAGTACGGAATATCGTCGAGTTCCTCAAGACGATGCGGGGTTCCAAGGGTCTGGGTATCCAGCTTGCGAGACAAGGAATTGATGGTGCCGAGTACGAGTTTGCGCGCATGCTCGTCGAGGACAGGAACAACGAGGCACAGAGCTATGTCGACTGGCTCGTCCATCTTCACAGGAGCGTCCAGCTCGAGGTAAGATACATCTACCCCATGACCCCTTTCTAGCAAGAAATGCCGCTAACATTCCGTGATAGCTTTCTGGCCAAAGAAAGAGAGAGGACCCGCTGACGGACGCCAACGCACTAGCAGGCTTCGCCGGTCTGAGGCCCAACTACTGGTAAAAAGGGCAGAGGCAAGGAGGAAGTGACTGTGTGTGGGAGTAGGAGGCGCCAGTCGATCGAGCGGAAGTCTCGGAGGCGTGGGTTCAACTTTTTTTTGATGGTTTGAGCGTTGTCAGAACTGCATATACATTGGGTGTCCAGGGTTTCCGAAAAGAAAGTAGTAAACAACCCTTCAAATTTACTTCCGGCAGACTGCTGAACGAGTCTGGCTAGCCTCTTTTGTGTTGATGAGTAGTGTCAAGCAATCGCCCTGTTCACCCTCTTAGCACCCTATATTCCACGACTGCATCACGCCCTTTTCCTGAAGTGGGCATTGCCCATGCTGCTCTGCATGCGACAAAGTCGCTGCAGTCGTGTCTTGCCGAGCGCTCAACCATCAATCAGCCTGTCCACTGTCACGGACGGCATGGGATGCCAACCTTGTCACCGGCCAAACCATGGAAGGAAGCCAAGATGAGGCCAGGAAGACTCCATCTTCAAGGAAAATTTCGAAGATCAACGTCCCTACTTCCCAGGCCACTACGTGTGCGCTGACTCCCACGATGGCCGCTGCCGAAGCCACGTCGTGGTCTCGTCGCCTCAGTATTAGCACTCCACCCGCGGAGACTAGACTGCAGGGTCCAGCCTACCGGTCTTTCCTGGAGAAAGCATTGTCTCTTGATCTTGAGAGCCGTTCCGAGAGGCAACACTCCAGTCTCCCAAGCACAGCTATCATTATGTTTCATCTCAGTCAGTAGAGATCCTTCCTCGATAGCGAAATATACCCAAAAATGGAAGAAGTCGCGAGGAGACCTCGACTCGAACCCGCGACGTCTCGAAACATATGATGGTATTCCGTGTCTTCCATGAAGTACCGGTACCTATCCAAACGACAAGTCACGAGGCCAAACATCGCCCGCCACCAAAATTACTATGACGGAAAATGACAAAACAACAAGCTATCCATGGCATTATGTAGGACCGTGAGCCAACATACGCTCCCACCTATTCAAGGCTGGAACTGTACCGCTCGGTCATCAAGTACAACGGACGATGCTTGTTGGAGGACATTCACGATTCTGGTCACTATATCCCCTTCGATGCCCATTGCCTGCGCATGCTTCATGGCATCTCATCCAACAACCTGCAGCTGCGAGTGCGACCGCAGCCCATTGAAAGCAGAGCCAGGACCCCACTCACACCCTCATATTCGCACGAAATCCGATACAAAACTGTAAGATGTGAAATGTGATGGTTGACGGAACACCAGTGTCTAGATATGAACACACCCAAGCACGGGAGTAATCATAGAGGAATGAAGGCCGCCCGAGATGCACCACCCAATCCCTAGTTCCCTCCGCCAAGCTTCGCACGACATCACCCGGGTGGGAAAATTCGAAGGGGCGGGGAATCGCTGACCACGGTCAAATCTCATCGCGCTTTTGTGTAAACCTGCTTCCCTCGGTAGATGACGTTTGCTCAAGGTTTCTGAGACACGAAGCCGGTGGCTTTCTGACTTTGTAGTGTCTGTACCATCCGTTCAGGCCGTTGGAGGCGTGCTGGGAATAGCTCCGCAATGCTGTTCCTGCCTACTCCTAACAGCCAGCGCGACTGTTTATTTACCTTTCCAAGTTTGCTCACTTTCTGGTCATACGGCGTCGCTACCCGCCGTACCTCATTTCCCTAGGCCGTTCTCCACGCCGGCGTAAAGGTAGGCCCGATGGAACGAGGATAGGCAAGACGAAATGATAGCACAGGACACCAACGACTGGACGTCGTTGGGTCTGAGGGCCTTGAAACATGCAGCCTTCCGAGTGGCCTTCTGTTAGCTCACCAAGGCTGCCTACCCATAGGTACTACTTCTCTCCGAGCCCCCCATCCCGTCTCCCGTATTCCTCACTCATCTCCCAAACTCCAGATGGCAGGTTTCTCTCGGTACACCAGGGTCAGGTTGATGTGCATAATCTGGACGGGTCCAATATGAGACGACCGACCCGCGCCGGGCTGGGCCTCTCTGCTTCCTCCTTCACCCCCGTCAATCTGGCGCTCGGGATAGAAAGGCGGGCAGGCAGGCAGCAGGAAACGGCATTGATGGATTCGGTAGGTGGTCGGGGTGTTCATCTAGCTGATCTACGCGCAGCTGCAGCAAATCCGTGATCCCTGACGAAGATCGATACGTTTTTTTTTTCTTCTTCCTCACCTACCTTGCCTACCCACGACCGACCGACCGTGCCGACCTCTTCTCCCCGATGAGGCTTACGTGCATGTCTCAGAGGAGGGAGGGGGAAATACCTAGGTAGGTAGTCCCCAACGCAAGGCGGGATCTCCATCCGGGAACGCCTCGTCTTATTTTGGGCGGCTCAAAGTGCCAGAAGAGGAAGCGTTAGCGGTGGGCATGGTCACCGCCCTACATGTCTCTCATCCTCGAAGCGGTGAGCCGTGATAAATGATGAATAACCACGAGAGAGTCTCTGATGCTCTGCCGCACATGATGTTTTGGGTCCTCCCGCTGGGAGAACGAAAAGAAGGTGGTTTGCCGCCTTGTCCCACTCCTTTTATCCGTCGAGTATCATGTCATGCTGCACGACGGGTTGGGCGTCGGCGCGGCAGCGATCACCCGCACACCCATGCCATTCACGAGTCCAATGCAGCGCTCAAGGATGAACATGCACGCCGCAAGAGATTCATCATTGATGATACAGGGGGAGGAGAGAGAGGAGAGGGGCATGACGACAACTCTGCGCTAGCAATCATTTCTTAGCCCCCAGCCTAGAACGGGAAACCACTTCATGAAGAGTTTGAAGGAAAGGCAGAATTTGCCCACTAAACTTAGTTTCTAAAGCGACGCCAGTGTATCCCTTGACTGCCGCGCGGGCAGAGAGGGGGCACTTGGGGGGGAAGGACAGCAAGAGAAAGAAAGTGTAGACTTGAGATACCTCTCGCATTGGACACTCTCCCTGAATGGAGATAGTCCTCGCGGAATGTCTTTCGCATCTTCACCCCCGCCCCTCCTCCGTCGATGTCTGTGTCTGGTGTAACTGACCACATCGGGGTATTGGCAGGGAGTCCAGCTCGGCACCTCTCGCCTGAGCTAATGAGGTGTGATTGGATGGCAGGGGACTATGCAAGGGCTAGCATTTGAAGAGGGCTGCGGGATGTTCGACCGCGGAGTGCCCTCCGGTCCCGCGTGGTCGGGCCCTGGTGGCGTCAGCCCCCGGTTCCAGGGGTTCGAAAGATAAACCCTCTTTCTATCCCGCGATCCTCCCTACGACTTCCAAAGTCTTTGGGATCTCTGGGGTGGTGTCCCCGTCAGTCGGGTAGCAAGGCAGGGAGGCAGGTTCGTCGTATGTTTGGATAAGAAGTGCAAAGGCGGGAATCTCGTGGCCCACGAAATCTCTACCCGTAGATAAAGGCCGTAATGGGTCTTGCGCATTTCGGCCGTACTATGTGTCACAGGCAAGATGCCTCGGATCAGCCATCTGGTGGTTCGGAAAATTGAGAAGTGATAGACTTCCCATAGTCTTCGCGGATCCTCCCCGCCTCAAAGGGCCACCTTACCAGTGTCCAGGGTCAGTATTGTCTCTCAAGAGGGGAGGGAAAAGAGCCCATTGCTTGTGTAGGTGAGGGTGGGGGGTCGTCGTGGGGAGAGCCAACGCAGTGATACCCAAAGTTCCAGCCGATCGAATGTCCCGGTCAAGATCTGGCATGCAGGCAGGGGTGAGGTATTTGGATTTCGGGGTAGCGGTAGACTTTTTTTTCTATCATGACGAGGACATATGCAGAGTTGTTTGCGCCTGAGATCATGTCAGCTCCCGGAAAAGCAAACATGGATGTCTTCTCAGCCCTCCAATAGCCACTCACCATCCTGGTCGAAGATCCCTCCACCCTCGGATGTTCAGCTCTGACGGCCTATCGTTCTTCGTCAGCCTGACCAACCGCGGTATTGGGAAGACCATGTCAGAGGCTCCCGCTCTTTATTTCATCCCTTCAGAGACACCGATTCTTGAGTGTTCGTTGGAGAGCCAAAGGTTTGCTGCCGGTAAACGGGCAAGACAGGTGAGCCTTTTCTGTATGCTTGCTTTTTCTCGTCAAGTGGCGCCGCGGCACGTGCCTAGGCAAACACTTTAGTATGACTTGGACATGTCGATTACGAATTCGATAGAGGAGCGGGCTGAACAAGCGACTCTGGCCCATTCCAATGGTCGCGGATGTTAACCTTGCCGTTCTTGCTAAGACGTTTTAGGCGAGAGCCTCAGCATTCAACTCAGACTCTTCAGGCGCGAGGATTTCGGGTCGAAATAGTGTACCGCTATCCAGTCTTGCTGAAGGCATTTCTCCCCTTTGATCTGTCTGACTACCTTCTTCGGCTTGGCGGGGCACCGGGAGTCAACCTTCTCTGGGTTCTGCTGAGCAAGCACAGTGGCCAAGGCTGTCGTTGGCATGGAATGCCAGGCCCTTCCGGAGGGTCGCGTTGCTAGGGTGAAGACCAGGCGGCTGCGGCAAGGCAATGCTTTTCCACACACCAATGGCCACTGGACAACAGAATTGCATGCCTATCCCTACGTCCAGTCGCCCCTACATCTTTGGAGCGAACCGTGTTGCGCGAAGGGAAGAGGGAGATTTCAATCATGCTTGAAAATTGCTTCCGGATATGGAATATGAAGGGATTTGTGATTTAAACCAGAAGAATACGCCAGACACCTGCAAAAGCTCATAGGTCCCAATTACATCGGATCTAGCCATTTTGTCCTACCACTCCCAACGCCGCCAACCCGAAGTCAACCGTATGATGATGTGCACCAGTGAGAGCAAGCAAATTCCCGCGAAAATCGAGATGTCGAAAAAAAAAAGGAAATAGGCAAACAACTTTGAAGACCACTATCGAAGCCCTCCGAGCACACTGGCCGGAACAGGCATTCGACACCCGACGTTGTAGATCCAGGGACCCTCGAGATCGCAAGTAGCTTCAGCCCGACGTGCAAGGGCAGAAAAAGCAACCAGCGTGGGCCGCTGAACTGAAAGCCCCGTCGAATAATGCAAAAAATTGATCCCCCAGCCCGGTCATTGCGGACCAATCACCGCACTTGGACAGGGAACCAGTCGTTAGTAGTGCTGAAAAGCCTGTGTTGCGAGACATAAACACCTTTCTTGTAGCCATGTGTTGACATGACAGGTCGTACGGCGAGACAAGACTCTGCCCAGGGTATACCGCCTCAGCCAGCCTGACGTACGGCCAGGTCTCACCGGCTCACATCGAGTACCCATGAGTGAGACATTAACCCGGTCGAGGATGCGCCAAGAGCAAATCGGTCAAGACCCATCCATAATTGCAGAGAAGGCGTAGCGTGGGTCAGGTTGGCTCCGAACTCTGGCTATCTCACTCGTCGCGAAGATTTCGCTGAAGATTTTGAAGTCGCTTTTGTGACTGGATGAACTGCCGCTTGAACTTGATGATGACGAGCTCTTTGACTTGCTTTTCGAAGAGCTGCTGCTGCTGCCGCTCCCTTTCGTCTTCTTGGCGATGTCGTCGAGGATGAACTTGGCTGTGCACTGTCTGTCGTCTTCGAAAGCGAACATGACGGCGAGAAACTGGCCCCTCAATTCTGGGTCGTAGAGAAAGACTTCGCGCCACAACTCCGCCAGCTCCTTGGGCGGGTTGCGGTAGCCATTGCCAAGGCCAAAGTCGCCGATCACAACGTGGTTGTAGCCGTTGAACACGCAGATTCGCAAGGCGGCGCGCATCTTGTTCCGTACCAATTCTCGCTCTTCCGAAAAAGAGTACTTTCGTCCCATGTCTGTGAGCTTCGGCCACCGAGCTGGCGGCATAGAAATAACTGGCAGCGACCTCCAATCTTTCATGTCCAATGACTCGATCCTGTCTTGAAACTGGCGGAAACGAACTGCACACTTCATTAGTCAAGAATGACCAAGATGCTAGGTAATACGCATGTGCCTACCAACATCGGGAGAATAGATGGCTCCTTCGATCGGGATCGGGTAGTTGGTTGGCATGCATGTATCCGGATGGGGAGACCCCAACGTTGCTGACAGATTGCTGCGACGGCATAATCTCTCCTACATAACGCGTCGAGTCAGAGTTGTGTTATACAAGGCGCACCATCGACGACATACCTCGTAACCGACAACACCTGTCTCCCAATCACCTCCGGGTCGCTTCTCGTTCGCGGCGCAGATGAAGGGGATCCGGACCCCTTCACTTTGAGCCCAGCCCAGTGCGCAGTCTACAGGATCGCTATGCACGACATCTGCCATGGTTAGCTGTGGCTCCGAATCATAACCGATGACGGCCATGGGTGAGTCTTACAGAAGTTGGGTAAGTCTGAGCTCATGAAGGCCGGGCGGCTGAGCGGAAGCTGGAGTAGCGGCTGAGAGTAGAGAACTGAGTATGGGGGCCACTCCTCGCGGAAGTATCTATTGACTTCTGGGATCAGTTTCTTCTTGGTGTCCGCCGCAACCTCGGAGGGCTTGATCTTCAAAGGCTTCGAGGAAGGCATTGTAAGCTCGCGAAGGCAGGCCAAAGAAATTCTTGGGGCGGTGACGAAGGTCGAGTTGCTGTGTAGAACTGATCCTTGATCAGACGCAATGCGGCGAGTATGACTTGGGAATAAGAGATCAGGGAAGCACCAACCGTGGGGTACACTCGTGGCTTTAAATACGTCCCCTCGCAATGAAGAGTCGCTCGGGAGGCAACTCTAGCTGCGGCTTGTAGACCAGGAGCGCGGGAAGGAAGAAAAGAAACAATAGCATGGTGAGGTATCTTGGGCCCCTTTGCAGAGGAATGAATTGCTTCGCCTCTCCAGGAAGCGAGGGCGGTGAAGGGTGTATGGGAGAGTGTTACCAATACTTGCCGGATCTCAGTCAAGTCTGCGACATTCCAGGGTAGTGTATAGGAAGGGCGCGTAAAGGGTGGGTGGGCTTGCCGTGGTTGTGATGAGATATGTCTTGCTTGTACAGAAACCCGGGTCGTGTCACGTCAGTCTTCCCGTGGTCTTGGTAGGTGGGATCCGATCGAGTTACTACTGCAATCTGCCGCAGTTATACGAGATCTTCCTGTTTCCCAAGATCTAACTTGAGGTGTTCTTGCGAGCCGGGATAGGGCGATGGGAGCAAGCAGTGCAACCGGGGGGGTCGAAGCCAGGGTCCGTACATATCTTGTTGGCTAAGGCGAGGTATCCGTACCCAGGGTCTGAAGACAGTTTGGGCGGGGCGGGAGCTAAAGTAGGGAAAGATGGCGAGGGAGAATAGTTGCGAGTCCCAGCAGCCCGTGCCGTGCCTTGCTTAGATCGCGGGCTAATAAGCAATAAGCTGGCATGGAAGAAGCAAAAAACCCAGCTTCATGGTTCTTGGGCCCCCACTAGGCAGGGCTGCCTGTCCAAAGGTTGGGCGCAATGAGGAGAGATGTGAGCTCATCTTGGAAGTGAGGCAAAATATCGATGGGAGGTGACAAGGCTACGTTGGGTGTCTGTTTGCCCGCCGAGGATGCGGATCCATGCTCTCCATGACTTGCAGACAGGTTCCGACTGGGGTTTGCGGCCTCGATCTGAAGGGAGACGAAGTTTGGGACCAAGAAGAAAAGACTGTACTCGATCGGATTCCAGATCCATGTCATGGGGTTGCTAGCCAACAACTGCATTATCCCGAAGTCGTCACCCGTGTCCGGTGTTTGGTGTCTCGGGAGTCGAGGGCGGAGCTGATGAAATGTTGAATTCTGTCAATACTTGGACTCGATCAGCCAGACAAGGACTCGAGGCCCAGGTTCTTGCGATTACAAGTCGGACCGGGATATGGATCAGGCGTGGTGCGTTTAAGGTAGACATTTGGCAATAACAAGTCTTATTCAAAGCGTAGAGAGATAAGGTCTAGAGCTGGAGTATGGGGAGACGTTGAGTGCCGGGGATGTCATCCGATTCGAGAGGAGATGTTTGTGGTGTGGAGGGATGCAGACGGGAGGAGCTGTGGTGGCTAAGGTATTTTGGCCGTCGAAGAGACAACTCGGCGGTACGTACCTTGTGTAGGTAAGGTACCGGGGAGTTCCCACCGATAAGGCTGCTTCCTATCTTATCTTATCTCCAGAACCTGGGAAAGCTGCAGGAAGTCCAGGAACCCTCTTATATGCACAGCGTAGGCTCGATCACAAGTATTTCTACTTTGACATACCGAGGGGCCCCACTTAAGTGAATTGAAGCTTCCCATTCGTAGACTTTTTCTCAAGCTCCTACCTCAGTCATCCGTCGCATGTCGTCGCGAAAGACGTCGTTCCTTTCCTTGTAGTCGCAGCCCCTCCGCTGTCCAACTATACCATTCACCCCTGCTGTTGGCAGATCACGAGGGTCGAATGCTTCGATTTCCACAACATGACGCGGTAGTCTGACAGATCCCAAGTTATCTTCATCATGCGAACTGCGGCAACATTCCCTTTGCGCAAGCTTGCGCGCCCATCTGGGCTCCTTGTCCAACCCATCCACAGACGATACCTCTCTACAGCACCACGGAGAACAGTAGCCCAATTTCTAGAGTGGAAGCCCGAAACCGAAGTCAAAGATGTTGTCGTCAATGGATACGTCCGGTCTGTTCGCAACATGAAGACAGATCGATTCGTCAATATTGGCGACGGTTCCTCACGGTCGCCTATCCAGGCACTGGTATCAAGGAGCGACGAAGAAAGGTGTGTCCCTCTCAGATCCCCAAGCTTGGCCACTGTCTCGGAAGCCGTGATTGCTGATAATCTCCCAGCGCAAACCTGCGAGTCGGTGCAGCAGTCCGCCTACGGGGTGTCTGGACTCCCTCCAAAACAGACGGTCAAAGTCACGAGTTGAAGGTCGATCATGTCGAAATCCTAGGCCCCTCTGACGCAAAGGTAGGCTCACTGCCCCTCTTCTTTTCTCTGAACTATCGCTAATGCCGTCATTGAAACCAGACGTTCCCGATTCAGAAGAAGTACCAAACACCCGACTACCTTCGCACCATGCCCCATCTTCGAACCAGGATACCACTGAATGCCGCAATCTTGCGATTGAGATCAGAAGCCGTCGCGTTGTTGACTCAGTTCTTCGCCTCTCGAGACTTTACCCAAACTCATCCGCCCATCATCACATCTTCAGATTGCGAAGGGGCAGGCGAGGTCTTCAACGTTGCTACGGGCTCGACCGAGACACCCGCAATCTCGAATACGGGCAAGGACAAGCCAGCAAACATGTTCTTCCGCTCGCCAAAGTACTTGACGGTGTCCACTCAGCTTCATCTTGAGGCGTTAGCTCAGTCTCTAGGGCATGTATGGACATTATCGCCGACCTTCCGAGCGGAGCGTAGCGACACCTCAAGACACATGAGCGAGTTCTACATGCTGGAGGCGGAGATGAGCTTCGTCGATGAGTTGGACGAAGTCACAAACCTCGTTGAAGACATGCTCCGTAGTTTGGTCACTGGCTTATATCAGACTCGCGCTGCGCAAGAACTGCGACAACGACATGCGTCCGGAGAGAAACGAACAGCGGAAGATGACCTGGTTCCGATCGACGAAGTGGAGCGTCGTTGGAAGGGGATGATGCAGAGCCCAGCTTCCAGATGGCCACGCATTACATACGCCGATGCGATCAAATTGCTTCAGGCAGAAGAACATCAGTTCGAGATCAAGCCTACATGGGAAAGCGGCCTGCATTCTGAGCATGAAAAGTTCCTCGCCAAAACTCTCGGTGCCACCAGCGACTCCTCTGCCTATTCTCCCGTCTTCGTTACCCACTACCCTCGGGCGATCAAAGCATTCTACATGAGGAAATCAGACACCGCAACTTCCGGTCATGATCTGCCAGGTGACACAGTCGACTGCTTTGATCTTCTGGTTCCCGATTTGTGCGAGATTGCCGGCGGCTCAATGCGTGAGCATCGCTTGACGGACTTGTTGGAGACTATGAAGGCTCGCGGCATGGGCTCTCCAGCTGATGGCGGACGCGATGACACCAACGGCAGCGATCTCGAGTGGTATGTTGACCTCCGTCGTTGGGGATCCAATCCACACGGCGGCTTTGGCCTGGGCTTCGATAGATTGCTGAGTTATCTTGTGGGAGTCCCTAATGTCAGAGACGTTGTGGCTTTTCCACGCTGGTTTGGCCGGTGCGACTGCTAAGGTGGTCAGAGGACAGTCTAGGATGAACCGGGGCCCAAGTCATACCAACTCACTATGCGGTGCCTCGTTAAGCTTTGCCTACCTGGGATTCTGGAAGACGGGCTTGATGAAACCAGTACGACAGAAGTTGCACGGCGATGCGTGATGTTTGTGCAACCTCACTTGGCAAAAAGATGGTCGACCTTGAGTCGCCTTGTGCATGTGCACCATGCTCTTGAGCTGCCAAGCGCGACGTCTGAGACCTGATTGCAAAGCTCAAAGCTATGTACACCGTGGCTTGCAGTTGACAGGATTCGATACCCATGGGACAATCACGCGACGTTGTACGACGGAAGGGACCAAGCATTCAGTGGCTCGGTCTCACATGGTATGCAACGCGAATCAGACCACCTACATTACAGGGTTGTGCAAGCCGATGTTGAAGGCGACCTCAAGTCGCCCATCAAAATGACGGATGGGCCTAGGCAGGCCGCCGTCACAATTGAGAGTCACGGAGCATCACTTGGGTTGGTGATCGTTGACCAAAGCCGTCCCCATCTTCGACCACATACCCTCAAATTTCACGGAACACATGTTTAAATCTTTTGTAATTTGCCCATGATCTTGCGTCCGGTGCCACATGACACGACTCCGGACTCTGTATCAACACCTGTACAATCCAATACCCGATATATCTAGACATATCAATTACGTGTTGCGTCACTTGGATTGTTACTATAAGTGCTGTTTAGGAGAAATAGTCTCTAGCCCTCCCAAGCATACAAGATTGTTGACCTTGTCGAGCATGATTCTCTGCAGGATCACCTCTTTGTTATTGATGATTTGATATTGAGCAGTACTTCGGCTCCAGTATTCCAGGAATCACTTAGAATGTGCTCAGTGCCGTAGCTGATATACCGTTTACACGGCTCCCCGACTCTTTTGATTGCGGATGTGACTACGGAAATGGAGGCCGCCATCTCTGCTATCAGGACGCTCTGCGGCTGCTTCGGACAACATTTGACGACGTAATTATCGGCAACGTTTCTTGAGTATTGAGGGTTTAGAGAAGAGCTCTGGCTGTGAGATTTGATCCTATTCTTTTCAGACTAGAATAGACTGGTCAAGTCTTCAAATCGACGACGAATATGCGCCAGCAAGGGATATTCCGTCCCTCGGATAGCAAAGTTTGATTGATTGTTCGCCGTGGAATGCGTCCTCGGCACAGGCAAATTACGTTCCTATAATGGGCGAGACGCTGGATGGAGATTGTGTGGCAGTGTTCTGAAGTCTGGGAACCCTCGGAAAACAAGACAGATCGTGAGCAATGATCATCGAAGATCGTGATATTATGGTGACGCCAAGGCCATGAGCCTCTCTTGGGGCCTTTAACGGCTGCCACCTCTTTATTCCAGCACCGCTGAAGTCAGTGTGGTGACCACCGAGTGCCCCCTTTAGCTTTCTCTCGAGAACGAGATGGACGGACGCCCTTCCTGATATGATATGCGCACGCCAACTCTGCCAAGCATCACCCAAGATGCTTGGCACGAGCTGTTTATGAAAGACAAGAACGCGAACGTTTGGCGTCCAGCTCGGTTTCGATCTACTAGATTGGGCACGGAGTAGACAGGGCACACATCACCGAGCCCCCAGCCGGGCATTGTTCTCGATGAACTGCCCGAGTCAAAGGACTGCTGACCTGCGTGCCCGCCCGCCTTGCCCTTCATCACCATAACAGGGAGATGGATGCTACAGTTCCTCTGGTCTCTAGAGACAAGGCTTCGAGTCCATGTCAGAAAACCGAAAGTGAGTGAGTGGCACCTACTCAGCACCCGAAAGGGGACAGGAAGATCAGCAAAAGCTTCGCCTGAAGTGGGGGACGTCAACAACCAAGACCTTGACTGGCAGACTGCCATCCGTAGCCAAGCATCTTGAAAACAGCACGGCGACCGTCCGACGTGGGGATGAGGCACATTTTTTGCCCACGCGGCAGTCGAGAACGGCGTCTCTCCCGTTCTTGACACTTGTCACTTTGGTCAAGTTAGTTGAGAATGTGCCCACTGCTGCAACCTGGCAGCTGAGCATCACCCGTCGACTCCCCACAATCCGAAAGGTGTGAGGGGCTATCAAAGAAGACGGACGCCGACTGTATTCGTAGTCGGTTGTGGTGATAGACATTGGACGGATGGGATGCGGGAATATCCATACGAAGAGGAACAAGCGGAACCGATATTGCCGGCGCGCATTCCATTCCCAATGCCACGAGGGAATCTAGGATGGCGCTATCGATAGTTCCCCGCCGTCGATGATTTAGTGCGCATTTTTTATCCGTATCGTCCCATCCTCCTTTTTGGCATTGCTCCTTTTTCAGAGACTAGAAAGATTTGCTCCGGGGGTGGTGGTGGCCGCGTCAGCAAAATAATCCAACCGCTCCTCAATCCCACATGGTTTTTGATGATGTATGATTTGGCGAACCGCCCCCTGAATCCTTATTACGCCGCGGGTTATTGTTCAAAACCCAGGTATGCCAGGGCAGCCGACAGGGCCCTTTCTCTCTCTCTCCACCGCGGAAGCAGCATTCGCTTTCGGAAGCAAGCAGGGGATAACGAGAGCCAGAAGAGAGCAAAAAGCAACAGAAGAATGACTGTGTGTGGGGGGCGCAACCCGGAAATCCATCGAACGAATGAAGGCCGATATGGCGTGGTGGCTTACATTTGAGTATCGAATTAAGCTTACACAGTAAGCACACCTTCGGGATCCCGGTGGGAAGAGGGAAAAAGACCCCCCAAGCCAAGCAGGCGAGGAAGCCTGCGTAAGGTAGCTAGGGAGTGTCACGGCCTGTGCGCCATTCTTCTGTCTTCTTAGTTCTCACTCCCACACACACCAGAGTTGGTTGGACGGATGGCGCACCAACGCCCGTCTGTCTTGTTGGAACTTGGTGTTGGTGTTGGTCACGAATCCAACAAGGGATACTAAACTTCTTTGGCTGAGGTTTATGTTTTTCATCCTCTCCTGGGTGGCCTGACACCGACAGGCAAGGTGCGTGACTTCATCACACCGGCCCATTTATTTGTCTCTCGCAAGCGCTCGCACATCCTTTTCGATGCTAGTTTCCAACACTAAGTGGACGACTGCGTTCTGCCGCCTTAGCAGCTCGCAGCTGAAGTTCTTCTGCTTTCCTACATGGGATGTTGAGGTTCATACTGGTCAGCATAGAGAACATAGTTTTTAACCTGCGTGCACGAAGCAAGGGATATCTCTACCACAGGGACGATGCTGGCGACCAGTGAGTATGTCGGAAGTTAGAACCGCCCCGAAGACGCCGGTTCACATTGACCACCATCAACAAACCTTTTTTTTTTTTTTTTTTTTTTTTTTTTTTAATTTTGACAAGCAGGGTTGCCAAGACGTATCCGAGCAGGCGCCCCAGGCTTCGGGGTTCATTGGCGGCGGCTCTCGTCCAGTAGTCAGGGCGCCGCCGGTGGTATACGGGCGATAGAGTGTCCCAACCTCACCAAGCACCGGCGTTGGTTTAGATAACCGTTCGTATCGGGGCCGTGGATTCGCCCAGCGTCCAACAAATCCTTCCAAGGCTTCAACACCCCCAAAATCTCATCTCATCGAGTCTGACTGGCCGGTCCTGGCTCGGCTGGAACTGGGGACTCGGAGAGGGGGTGGTCCAGCACTGCCTCAATGCCAATGCATCAATCCGGTGACCAAACGGCACTAGAGCAGTTGGTTTAGTGTTGTCTCTCTACGGAGTTAGGCTGCCAATCTTTCGGGACCGTAGGGGACCTTTGGTATGAGGAGGGGGAACGGTTGGATCTTCTCCAAGGGCCGCCGACGTATCCGGGCATCCGCCCGTTCAGATTAGAGTCTTCAATTTCGTGGCCGGGCACCGTTCTGTGCCGCTCAAGCGGGTCCCCTTCATCCCATGTCAGCCATCAGTCACCGACGCCGCCGCACACCCGTCGTGGACTTCTCATCGCCAGGCACCTGCCATTCTCGATGTGAGAGGATCGGAGAGGAGCTGGAGGCTTTCGTTGTCGGGCGAAGGATCATCAAGTGAGAATTTTCACGCCGTACAGACTCTTTTTGGACATCGCCAGGCAACAGTGAAATACCCAGCTCATGGCTCATGTTACGGGGAATGATCACTGATACAGAAGTTCGTACACCTAGTCCAACGGAAGTCACTAGACAGCGGGGATGCCATTATCATTGACCTTGCATATACGGCAAATCTACCAGGATCTTCATTTTGTTGTCTGAAAACTCAACAGTCCCATATCCGGATACTCGGTTGATGGTTGGTCCACTTACCTTGGTGTGCAAGATGGAGAGAGGCGTGGTCTATACGAGCAGGCGTGAAAGCTCAGTAAGGCACGTTCAGGTTAAGCTCAGGAGCTCGTCATCGACTTCACCCATACATCACATTCTCGGATGGTCAGTTGTTTACTTGGGGCCTTTACTTTACGTGTCCATAGAGAATCCCATCATCAGTCCTTGAGATTGCTCGTGGCAACTGTTCACCTTGCTCCAAGGGCGATGGTGTGATGATGTGATGCGTCTGTGATCGCGGACGACTTACTTCTCGCGATTCCCAAACTCTCATCCGACGTTCGATGACCTGTACCGCCAATGGCGACAGCGGTATCCCGGCTAGCTTCCCGAATTCGCCAGCGTGTACGCGGTATCGCAGGTCCTGCCGACCTAGGGAAGGTGAAGCGTGATGGGCTTTGAAAGATGAAATTATACGGCGGTTCTTCTAGCGAGCTGAGTGGAAGTCCGCAGACCCAGCAAACCGGTTCCTGGCTCAAATGGCTACATGTAGTCCTGGCGCCCGATCTCGCCCACAGACTCCACGCTGCATGCTTCTCAGAATGATGAAGCAGTCGCCTCTTCAATAAGACGAGTTCCTGAACCATGTAGGCTGGACTTTTTGATATGTAGGTCGGCCGTGAATGCTCTCTTGGGATAGGCGTACGGGGATGAGCACCTCACCGATCAGGCTGAGCCCGCGTCCGCGGCCCGTCTTCGCTTGAAGTTGTTGCTGTACCGGCTGCCTCTCCCATCTTGGTCAATGTAGGGCCGTCGCTAGGCGTCAAGAGGCGTCCCTCCAAATACGGGACGGAAAGATGGATTCTTCTCAGCTGCCTTGTTGTAGGATGAAGTTCTTCACTCGTAGGATGAGCGCCTGCAGCTTCAAAACATGCACGCCTTAGCCCGGCTTTCAACCCGACAGGTACCGCATATGAGCTCTCTGCCAATGCTGCACTTCACCAACATCGAGGTTGTGAGCTACAGGCAAGCGGTTGCTCAAACTGACTGTTGGCACCGAATGTGCTGATAGGCTCTACAGAAACAGGATGAACTGTGCCAGAGCCGATCAACCCCATCCTACCTATTGAACTGTGACAAAAAAGTTAGAAGGATCTTCGCTGGTGGGTGGGCCATACCTCTCGCTTCTATCTGCGTTTCAAAATCTTCCCGAACGAATAACAGACATAGCAATGATGCGTCCACCAAATGCGTCGACTAATACATTGGATGGCCGCATTCTAGGTGCATCACCCGAGAAGCTTGGCTCACCGGTGGTGGTGGTGGCGCCGAGTCTAACTCACAGATGGTGTGCCCACCAGTCGGCTACATTTATGTTGGAATGACAGAATCTCCCAAAGTAGTACATTGCCTCACTCGACACGCTGATGGCGAAGCTGAGCTAAGCTTGCGCCCTCGGCGATTTGGACAAGCTTCATGACACATACTCCGAAGTTGAGCAAACATCTGGCTTCTATGCCGCCTTGATGTCGTGACTAAGCAAGGCCGTCATCTTCTTGACTCTTGAGCCGCTTACTGAGCGGGAAACCCGGCGCTAGAAGCGACCCTACGAAAGGTATGACACGCCAAGCGTACATCCGAGTTCTCCAAAGGGACTCAGTATTAAGATCGTTGTCTAATATTTGCTCTCCTCGTACGGTACATCCGGTAACTGAACCTCTACGTTTCTATTCCTATCCGAATCGCAATGGTGGGTATATTTGACCCTGACTGACGTCTATCGTTATTCCCCAAGGGGGGTGTGAAAGGAAGCATCGTTTCAAGGGGACATCCCTTCACTTGCGATTTACACTTTTATTTAGGGTTTGCTGTCACGGCTTATCCTTTATGCAAACCGAGTCATGGGGGCGGGTTGCGAGATGCCTTGCGCTTCAACGCTGGCTGACTTGCGCGCGGCACTTCGCAACAGACGAACGGAGCCCCGACTGGGCCGTGGACCGAAGGGATAACCACTGGGGCGGGTTCCCACCGCGGGCGCAACGAGCGAAACGTGAACTGGCGACCACGCCCTGTCTAGTCTTCTATTCGCCCTTCTTCCAGGTTTCCGTGGTCTCTGCTGCTCAATCAAGTATCCGTACGGTGGAGAGCTTTCACGAGAACAGCCCCCTTCTTGGACTTTTGCTCGGGTTCGGCTTGGGAGAGTGGAGACCAGCAAGACGGTTATGCGATCATTACGATGAATGTGCTGAGCTAGAGGCTTTCCTATGTCCGGCTGTCGGCCGCTTCTACTTTCTTTCTCTGCGAAAGAGCATCCCGAGATGCAGCTAAGGTCTTGGTCTTCATATGCATATTGTGTCATCTTGATGTAGAGCTGACGGCGGCGACATGCGTTGGACAGACCGGCCATGTCGGATGGGGTTCCAACGGCGGGTTGTGGGCAGCGCAATAGTGCAGCGTGGGAGCCGGATCCAGAAGAGGTTCCGTTTGCCCTGCGGCTTTGCGGCGAACCAAGGCGGGATGCACATCGGCGGGGTGCCCTTCACACCAAGGTACGAATACCTAGATGAGCACCACGGAGGCTGGAAAAGGCGTATTCCTACATGCACTCCTGCTCCATAAAGATACAGGAGCTATCCTCCTGGAGGATCGACTCTCACAGCAGTCAACATTCTCACAGCCAATGAAGCCGCGCCTTACAAGGGAAGCCTGTCGGGCGCCGCAGGTGTTACGAGCCTATTCTGACCTGTTGGCTCAGAGTCGGCGTTCAGGGACATGGGATGGCGGGTCAAGCTCGATTAAGGTAAGATTGAGCGAGGTGGCCGGCCACTCTGAGCAGAGAACCTCAAGTGTTGTCCTTCTTAGGGACTCTATTCGTATGTATAGACCCAGCGCCTAGGTTCTCTAGGTTTTTGGGCTGATGCCACTGTCATATTCCCTCGCCTTCTTACGCTCAGAGTCGTATCTTCCAACACCCGTACGTTGGAGCACAGTCCATCGTCTCAGCATGAGAAGGAATCCGTAATCCTGGGCAAGAGCGTAAGCTGAGAAGCAAAGCCTCGCGCGAGGACCCTCTTAGCCGGCACCACTGGGCAGCATCGTTGGTCGGTTCGGGTCGGTTTGGAACTTTGAAAGACCTTCGCATCGGTACGTCTCGTCTCATCATTCTTTCCGCTGAATTCTCCAGTTATCAGACGGGGCGGGAGGAGGGGCTTAAGCTCGACTCGATGGCCGAAACATGCAAAAAATTATCTGAGATAGTGAGGCTCTCTAGACTCTGCCCACCCGCTCTCTCTCTCTGGATTTGCGCGGCTGGTCCGGAAGCCTAGTGGCCAATAACCTTTCTGACTTTGCTGACCTCTAGATTGCCATACTGCCGTATTGCAAGGACTACTCCGCAATGAAGTCTAAGTCATGAACGATCCTAAGCAACGAGATAAGCATTATCATCGACTCTTCCAATGTCGGGGAATCCTGTCAGGCTGTCAAGGAGAGACCCGCGCGGTCCACGGCTCGACCGAAAGCGAGCAGGGGCCGCGGGCTTCGATTTGGGTTTCTTGCAATCTTAACCATAAACCTTTTCCCGCAAAAGCCAAAGACGCATAGTCACTAGACTCTAGGCTAAATCTAGGGTATTTCACCGCCCGTCTGAATAAGCATCTTACCTTTGTCGGGACGGAAGCAAAAGAGAAGAGACCGGGGAAGGTTTTATTGGGCTCTGAAGGCGCACTTTATCTGCTGCAGAGGGAAACCTTGGACGGACATTTGACCATGGACCGCCCAGTCCACGTCCCCATGCCAAGAGGACGGTTATTCCGGCTTTCATTATGAGCTGCCGCCTCAAGTTGGAGAATTTACGGGTACGGCTATAGATACTGCATGCCGATAGAGACACAATGCTGCGCGCGGAAGAACTAACAGGAAGAGATTGAGTTGACTCTAAATGTATTCCTGGATGCCGAAAGAGACTGCATCCGCGGCGTATTGCTTCATGGGGTATTTTAGACTTCTTGAAGCCGTGCTTTTTATCTCTTCTTGTGGGATGTGTCTCTCGCCTCGCCTTCTAGAACCGTTTCTCTCTCGGACCCGGTGCTCCTCGAAAAGTCCGTTAGGCTCCATAACTCATAAGTGGCCAAGACAGCGCCGCTCACCAACAGGGCGTAAGCAAGAAAATCGTGCTGCCTTCGCTGTCCCTCCTTACTCCAGCCACCCCCCCCCCCCCCCCGGCTACCGACCACAACCTCCAGAAGAACATCGACAGATCCCAGAGGAGCTGTGAGGTATGCCAAGAAGACCAAGACGACGCTAGGAGGAGTGGCTGACAACGCTTAAATTCATGCTTAAACCTGCTCATGGTGCAGTGGCGCTGGCCTCCTGCTTGGCTTATTTACAGTGGCAGTTTTCCTAGTCATCGCTCCTGGCTCAGCCAACCACGAAGGCTTCCAGTCTATCTATCATTCAGTCGAATTCTCGTCATCTTGGCATTCGGTCGCGTAACAGCGGTTAGATGGGCGTGGCTCAACCCGAGGAATGTACTGATTGGCGCCTCGGACTAAGCTTGTCTCTCTGCTTAATCCACCGCCGTGATTTGATGCAAGGATACATCGGCGTCTTGTGTGCCCCCCCGTCCTCCACCCCTTTCTTCGCTTAGCCCGCCCAGCGAAGAAAACCTTGGCTCTCCCACATCACAGGATATTCAGTAATTACCCTGTCGGATTGTGTGCGCGTCTGCGGCACCAGTGGACAATCGGTCCGGTGGCTCGCCTCTTCTTTCTCTCGTCACTCCTACGGATATAATCGGTCGACGGGCATGCCGTTTCCCAAGTCTTTACCCGCTTCTCTCGCACAGAAAGCAGGACTCGGTTCTTGGTACGAGCCACCAAATCAGAATAAAAGAGTCCATGGGGCTACTAATCCGTGACTCCAAGTACGAGCCCCCAAGGATACGAGCGCACCAGACATGTGCCACGGAATGCCCAGCAACGCCAACCTGGTCTTGGCAGCAATAGAAAGAGGCTGACCCTCGTTTGTGTGCAATGGTTCGCCGTTTAGCGGGACACACATCCTGATTCACCCAAGATCCATAGGATCACCGCCAAGCCCAGGTTTGTGCCTGTTTGGGCAGGCCAAGGAGTGGACGGCCATGTTCTCAAAATGATACGGATGCTACGGGGCCCGCGTCCAGCTAATCTGTGGCTGATGCCGATGCGCCGATGATCGTCGTCTATCTTACATGTGTACGGATATCTGTAGGTACTTGATGAGCCCCCTTCGAATTAGAAACTCTCTGTATCCGTGCATGTAGAATAATACTCCCGAACTTTGGCGGTGGGTACGCTTTCGTGCCGTGGGCCGAAGTGGCAGTACCTAAATTCTGTCTACGACTTCACAATACCTTGACTCGACTGGTCGGGCCCGGGGTCTCCCGGTTACAAGAAGATGGGGAATCAAGCTCAGCCGACCCAAATGAACGAGCCAATGCCACAGGCCATCACAACTCCCATGTCGACTGAAGTAGTCAGCTTCCGAGTGGTCAGCCTTCCCGCTGACTATCCAGCCAGTGTGAACCGCCCCAACCTGAAGACGGAGATATCCTAGACCTGGATATAAAGGAAGGGAGACGGATGACGGGCTATCCTGAAAGGGGATCTAGCTTTATCGACGAGCGTTCCTCCTGGCTGACTCCTGCTGACTCTGCTGACTCTGCTGACTCGGTCCCGGGGTGGGCGCGCGTGCCACACCTCTTTCGAGTCTTTCCCTCTCCCCGTGCAGCCTACAGGGCTGATGGACCTGCAAACAAGCCTTTTTACCCTCTTGTGATTCGCCTGGACGGATACCGCGAGCCGTAGGCTGGTTAAAGTAGAGGACACCCTAAAGTCTATCTGGGCTCATCTCCGAGGGATTCTGCGCCATCGCTTCCCAAATGCGCGGGCGCGGGCGCGCGGGGTTGAAGGGCTTGCAAGCCTCGCTTGAGAAAGCTAGCTCCCATTCTTTTCTTTTTGTTATTTGATAGCCGCTGTGCCGTGAGCGAGAAAAGTTTACTGCCTTCCAGGTACAGGGGAGGGATGATCCAGACCGGTGGATAAGTTTAACCATGGAAGAGCAGCTACAGGCTCCATCACAGCGCCGGCAACTCTTCCCGTTCAAGAAAAAAAGACCTGCTATTGAATGATGTCTTGTTTGTGATGGCAGCAGCGAGACGGGTCTCGGAATCTTTCTCCGTGCCTCTGAGCACATTCGAACGATTTCATTTTGCCTTGATCCGAGATTGCGTAGAAGGGTGACGAGTACCCGGCTCTTCGGCTCGCTAGTGATTGGTTCGTGGCGCCTGCTTCTGACGATGGTCTCTACGGATAGAGTACGCTAAGTATTAACTCTCTCCAACTTTCTATTCCCCCAATGGTCACGAATTCAAAGGGAGGGGGAACCTAGGGGGTCCGGGGGGAGGCTGTAGACATGATGGTGGGGGAGCCTCAGGAGCCGGAATTCCGTTTGTCCAAATTCAGTTCGTGACCAAAGGGAAGGACTCTTGAGCGAAAAAAAAAAAAAAAAAAAAAAAAAAAAAAAGACTTGAGCTAAGGTAGGTAGGGTGAGGGGTGTAAGCTATGGGCCAACCTTAATGGCGCTGCTGGTATGGGCACACGCAGGCATACAGATTGCCATTTGAGTAATTACCTTAATTACCCAACGGTTAACTTTTGCCGTTCGGTCTGCCGTGTTCCCGTTGTGTAGACGGGAGACTCGGCAAAGGTGTGCTGGATTCGGGGACCGGGAAACGGGCGTTTGGTAGTATTGAGCCCCTTCTCTCATTCTGCTACCCATGATGCGACTGTGAGGTGTTTAGCAATTCGGGCTACGGATACATGTGCGAACTATTCGTACGTTACTCTTGTAAATTGAAGTAGTCTGTCCGTATGGTTATTATTCTTGTGGCACGCCTATGAAAGATCTACTTATCTACTTCTGGCAACAAAAGTACCCGATTCGCTTAATCTGAGAAGCAGGGGGGCCAGGCATCGCACACTTCAAACCACAAGTGCATCCTGCCACTGGATTGGCCCACATCACGCAGGCAACAAGAGCAAGTTGGTTAGTTTGATTGGATTTCACGGTTGGTTTGGATTTGCAGAGCAAGTTATCACAGACTTGCACGCAAGTGTGTCTGCGTGCAGCACACCCACCCAACCACCCGTCTACCTTAGCCTGTTTCGCTACTCATGCATCCTGCCGGCCAAGACGTTCTGCAGAAAGAAAGAAAAAGGCGACATGTAGTCACTCATAGACGAGATCGAATGGAAGCATGACCGAAAGGTACCTTGTGCTGGTCTTGTTTCTCGACAGTGGCCAGCTTTCTGGGATCGACGTACAGCGTGGGACGTGTCAAAGTAGGAATTTTGGGTAGAGAACGTCTCACGAATCGCATGCCCTTTCGTCAAACAAGCCCAAACGACAGTTACATGTGGGATCCCGTTGCCGTTAGGAACACTCTCGGTACGTCCAAACTCCCTCGATATCGCAACGCCGTTTTGGGGGAAAGGACAACGGGCCGGTTTGGGACGGTTCGAGGGTTTACGGGTTTACAAGTGCCACCGGCGAAGTCGTCTAATGTTACCGTGTAACCTCCGTTTACCCACTGGCTCCCCCCTCCCTCCTTTGTTAAACACTGCGACTTGACATGTCTTGGCGCCAGGCTGTGTCGCGTTGTAGAAGTCGTTTTCGCCTCACGAGATAGAAACTCGTTGGGGTCCCAACGAGGGATATCCCAGGCCCGGGACTATCCCCTTCATTTAATGACCTTTTTAAGCTCGGGGACAACAATCAAAGTGAGGGGGAAGAGAGATCTCGGATGGGACGGTCAGGGTTGGAGTTTGTTGGAGTAGGTGAAGGCTGAAGCTCTGTCTCCGGGGGTTGTTTGCGGGGTCCCCCCTTTCTCGGAGAATGCGGACGCCGGGAGGTTCGCCCTGCGATGCAACGCTGCGGCCGGCCTCAGCGCCGATTGCAACGAGATTCTTGGAGATTTGGGGCGGGAACGTAGATTTGAGTGTTGGAATAGTCTGCCCGTTGCTGATCGGTGATAATTGCAGCCCATGTAGACATGCTAACTTTGTCCGAGGGAAATTTACTTCACTAGTACACAGATGCTGTGAGAAGGACATTGTCCATCGTTGTTCAAGCTTGCCGCGGCTATGGGGTATGTAGAATGGCACACAATGGTTGTTTGCTTTCGGACATGCGAGACCCGTCAAATATGCCAAAAACGTTAAAACCAGCCGAGTACGTAATACGAAAGGGGCCAGCCGGCGGGCTGGCACAGTACTATGAGGACAGATTAAGCTTGATGATCCGTGGAGAGAGGGCTAGGTAAAGCCATGGAACGGACGAAAGTCGAGAGATTAGAAGGAGGGGAAGGGAGGGAGGATGGGCCCTTTTTCGGTTTCGGCTGTCAAAAGGGTTACTTACGGTTACGCCGTACTACGGCTTTTGTCAGTTTCGCTGGTGTTGGTGTTGCGATGCTGTGCCGTGTTGATGGTTGCCCGCCCGTTACGGTGGTGCAGCTTGTTTGCTGTTGCAGGTGTCAGCCGGGCTCTGTCTCACCAGGCTGCTTGGGACTGAGAATCTGACCAAGGGGGCGGTGAGAATGGGATCTGACGGGTGACAGACGGAGGCACTGGGAGAAGGACTCGGCGGTGTGTAGGTATTGTGAAATGGTGTACAGACACCGCTGAGGCGTTGGTAGCTGTTTGGCACATGTGGGGTTACCTACATACAATTCACGCAGAATGACGGTCTTGTGGGACAGCGTTGGTGGCTTTTCGTGGGTGGCTGTTGATGTTGGGGGTCCACGAATCTGGGCCGATGTTGCGATGTCGTCCGGCTCAGCCGCATTGTCCAGCAAGCCAAGGTATCTTCTCATTACCTTCTGCCCATCGCCGAAGCGGTACCGTCTAACACGAGCGGATGGGGCTACCATCTGCGAGCGGACTTTCATGGCGGTACCGAGCGCGGATAGGGACCTCACGAGAGTAAAAGAGCACCGATGCGATGGTTCCAAGGCTGCACGCGCTCGGCGGGCTGCATGCCGTGCGTGATGTGATGCGAAAGGGGGCCCGGATCTCACAGACATCAAGAAAGCTGACGACGACAGCATGGCGGAGGCCGGGAGGACGGGGTTTAGTGGATGGCGCCTTTGGATTTGCTGCTTACTTACTTTTTGCATCGGTTCATCCTATACATCTGACAGGATGCCAAAAAGACGCTCGAGTCACGGAAAACCTAGATGGTGAACTTTACGCGGGACGGGAACGTGTAATTGTTATTGGGGCGTGTGTAGTGAAGGGGCAAGCGGATGTCGTGGCCGCACTGGTTATTTTGGCACTCGCTTTCTGGGACACGCTTGAAATTATTACACGGCTGCTGGCTGGCGCCCGGATTGATCTCGAAAGTTCGGATCAATCCAGGCGGCCGGTTTTTCCATCGGGGAGATTTCGAGGTTTAGGTTGCGTGCGCTGATTGACGGCATTCATGTGAGGCACGAGATATCAGATGGCAAAAGACCGAACCAGTTGCCAAACGCAGAAGTCAATGTGAGTAAATATCGTAACAGAGAGTTGGTGGTATCGCCCATTCACGTACTCTATTTCAAACATTGAGATCTTGGCTGAGGCAGCCTACACAGCGTCAATATGTAAACTCAGCCGCGCGGTTATGGGGATAATGAATGGTCCATCAACCTGAGCTCTTAAGAGCCACGATACATATATCACCCAAGCTGGCAGTTGAGCTGAGGCTGAGAAAAGACAGAAAGCGACAAGAGCAAGGGGCACCGGCGATCATTCGCATGAATGGATGTGCTATTTCGGTTGAACATTTTCCCCACAGTGATGCGTTCCTGACATGACATACGTACGCGCGCACATCCTCCACGCCTCGGGGATTACCGTACTATTGGCCGCCGATTTCTGATATTGCGACCTTCCGGCAGGGCCTATTTTATTAGGGTTTTTAAGATTTGGCACTGACAGGTCGACCTTAAAACACACAGCCCTTTTCATTCCTCAGCCACCGCTGTTCCGGTGGGGGCCAAGAGGGAGAGAGTCAGAGATCGTCTCGGCGGCGGCGGCGAAATAGCGACGGACGGGATGGTGGGGGGTCCTGCTTGGCATTATCCTTCCCTTTGTGTTATTGTCATGGGGATTTGCGGGACGGGTCAGTTTTTTCGTTCAAGGCAGTGATGGACATGGTGATGATGTCGACGGTGGGCCGAACCCGAGGAGGGCGTGGAGGCAGTGGTTTCGATGGGGGTAAACTGGCAACTGGCACACTGGGGAGCCAAGAGGTTGGCTGTTTGGGGAGTGAGGAATGAGTCGAGAAGAGCTCGAATATCCTTACTTGAGTCGTTTCCATTACAACTGTTGATGCCTTCTCCCTTGCCATTTGATTTTTCGGGTTGATTACAGTAGCGAGGCAGCTTAGGTGCCCTAGTATCGTGTTTAGAAAGGGTGTGTGAGCTGGCTGTTCGATCCCGGGTATCTGGGTTGCGCATCCCCCAGGTCTGTTTGCAGCATCTTAAAGAGGAAGAGGAAAAAACGAGGGAACCGGAACCGAGAGACTGGGCAGTCACGGACGGTGTTTGCCTACTGCGATTATCCGCATTGTCCTACAGGGCAAAAGGGGGATCTTGATAGGCGGCCGACATGGACGGGTTCATACAATTTGACTGAGTGCTTGCTTTTCCACGGCAAAGGGAGAGGATAGCCGCATGATGGATGGATCTTCTGCATCCTCGAGACAAACGAACTCTTACCATCTCTCGCCGGAATGCTAGAATTGGGTCAACGGGCTCACCATCGTACCGCGGCGATGGAGAAATAAGTTGATCATGTTTCAACCTTTTGGCACGCCTCATTTCAGCTGACTATTCATGTGGCCTTGCTCAGCTCAGCTCAGCTCACACATCACCCCTACCAGGCTGCAGCGCAGCTCGCCCGCCCCAGCACACAGCACGGGGCGGCGGCGGTGTGTGCTGTCTTCCTTCGATCATCCTGCACTGCGGGCTGCGGCACAATATGTACTATGTAGGCGCGGGTTCCATCTCCAGCTGGATCTCGTTCGGATGCAGCGAGATAGGCTCCCCCCGTATGATCCTGTCATCCTCCTGCTGATCTGGGCAGGTCGCTGGACTCTGGAGGTGCCTGGTCTACCATCTTACCTAGGAGTCTGGGACGGACGGCACCGGCTTTCTCACTTGCGCGCATCGACTTTCCGTATGTGTGCTAGTTTCCGCTCGAGTTTATTCGTAATAAGGTCGTATTATACGGGTATGCAGAGGACACGTTTTTCTCTCCTTACTGTGAACAAGGGGAGTGGGGTGTAGGAAGCGGTCGATTATTATTCAAAAGTGAACTACCTGGATCAAGCCTGGGCGCCGAGAATTTGATAAGTTCCCATTGTGTCATGGTTTGGCTAGTCGGCGCATTCAACGAAAGGGCAAGGTGACTATGAACTTTGGTGAAAAAGAGAGGAAGGAGGAGGGGTAAGTGAGGCATAGGCTAGCTATGCGTCTAGAGATACCGGTTGCGAACCTCTGAATCAACGATCCCATGAGCTAGTGGAGATCGGGAAAAGACAAAGAAACGACAATGGCACGATTCTCGAGCGGGTTTATGTCCAAAAGCTTGGTATCGCTAGCCCACGGGATGCGGGAGGGCGAGGCTGGCACGGGAATAAAGTAGAGTAAGCAAACATGAGTCGGGGGGGGAGAGATTGTCATGTGAGTTTGCGTGAGAAAGGGCTGAGGCAGTGGGGAGGATCTCGAAGCCGATTCAGGAACCCTGGCGGGCAGCCAAAGTCTTGATATGGCGATGCCCGAGCAAGATGAGCCTGCGACTCGTGAGAGCATAAGGGAGACGCTCAAGAGGGCCAGAAATGGAATTGCTCTGCACCGTCATTTTCGGTGTGGCCTATCAGTATCTATCAATTCACTAGACAGCGAAAGAATCACGAGAGAAATAGCGATGGTCCGATAGACAATTCTGTCATAAAACAAAGTGATGGTTCCTCGCTGAAATAAGCGTTTGCCTGTACGGATACGAGTGGTTTTTCTGTTCCCAGAAGGCCCTTTTTACAAGGTTTTTCTGCCCAGCACCCCAGCCCGGGCCCTACTTCGGTCTGTCAGTGGTTCTCGACCATACCAAGAATGGAGTACTTGACGAGCGAGAAAGGAAAGGACTCCGTAGAAGAATGTTGGCTTCATTATTGAGTCCTTGACTAACCTCCGATTTGCTTGGCAATGTGCGGCCGCCTGTACGAGGAGGGAAGTTGGAGGGGATTTTAGGTAAACTTTTTTCTTTTCGTTCTTTGCAGAACCTTTCGTGATCCGCTTCGCTAAAGCACGGTTTGCATAGTGCAGTCTTCCGACCTGAGCCCGGCGTGCCTGTCTGCCTGGAACACTAAGGTAGCCCGCGACCTTGTTTTTGCCTAGAAGGATGAGGGAGTTCCTGCACGGCCAACGTCGGCTTGGTAAATATGGGTTGACTATTGGTCATGGCCCCTTGGTAAACGAGTTACGAGCGGGATACGGCACGAAGAGGGGGCGGCGCCGCGGCAGGGCAGGGGTTTGCGGTGCGGCTGCGAAGAGAGGCCTGGGTTTGCGGTTAGATCAGCTTTTTTAGTCTTCTTCTTATTGCTTGTGGCTAAGATTATGGTTAATTCCCCGTCCAGTGAGGATTGGCAGGATTTGCGATAGAGAATGAGAGGCCGACCGACAAAGAAACATGTGAGCTTGATAGTTTCCCCTGCGTACTCCGTAGTCTTTGCAGAGCTGCGAACATGGGGGGTGTTTGCTTTGATTTACGCATCGGGGTGGTTTGATTGGATACGGGCGTTTGAATTGGCGTGTGATGTGTGCCCGGGGTGGGCGTCATACTGAAGAAAGACTGAAGTCTGGATTGGATTGGGGTTTCTTGAATTTCGTCTACCCGTATGCAGGCCTGTGGGATAGACAAGGTTTTCCCTTGGTTTTTTTTGGTCAGATCTTCTAGACTTTCTATGACCTCTTTAGGTGATGCATCTCCGTTTAGGGTTATGCTTTTAGGCTTGGCTAATGACAGAAGTGAGCGTAAGCAATACGCCGGTGCATCATGAAATGTGAAATGCCCGTCTGGTCCATTTGAGGGTTTTATACAATTGCCGGTTTCTTGGCTTGAGCGCCAATGGTCTCTGCCGCTCAAAATGTTTTTTTTTTTTCTCTCTTGGATTCGAATGAGTTAAATGTCTTGGACGGAGTGGCTGAGCACGTTGAATATCTCTCCAGAAAGGTCCGCTCGTGGACACGCCAAGCAAAAACAATCACCAAGAGCCAAGAGAAACTCAAAAAAAAGAAGGCAAATTTTCTTAATGGCACATGAGAGTGGGCAGCAAGCAGATCATGGATCGACATGGAACAGTTTCTTCGTGCATTGTGTCTTATACTGCCCATCCATCCCGGTCCTTAGCAGTATCCTGCACTGTTTACTGGCCTCGGGGTCTTGGGACGTCCACATAGCCTTCTTGGTATGTGTCATTTCGCCAAGACTGGCCGATGGGCGCCGAATGGCAGATTTAGGGTTTCGTTCATTCTTTGGCTACGCGGTCAGGAAGGGGGCGTGTCAAAGCCTGTCTACTTGCAGTGCACCGTATTTGGCGGACGGTTTGATTTGGATTTTTATTTTCCATTTCCTTTTTAGTTTTCCTTAGTTTAATTTGGACTTGACATCTGGCTTGCTAGTGGCTACCAACCATAGACTAGGCTGGCGGACAGAACGGAACGGACTTAACCTTGTTCACAGTCATAGAGTCTCTGCTACGTGTCTTCTTTTGACGATTTTTCTGCTCAGTCTTGCCGCTGGCTGGATACTCTATTTGTCTTCGTCGGGTGTTTTACCAGAGTGAATAAGAATTACCAATGCTTGTTAGGTCAGATGGAAGGGGGGCAGAATTCAGTGGGGGCCGACTTACGCCCACCCCTTCCAAGCTCGCCCCGTCACAGTGCTCTATAGAACCTTGTGTTGAGTTCGCTATCGCGGAATGAGACGTTGGTGCATCCTTTTCCCGAGACGGGAGTACGGGGCAAGCAAGGGGGGAAAAGGTTAGTGATTTTAGCCTACAGATTCGGTGGTCTGCACGTAGTCAGCGCGGCCAGACAATACCTCTTGTTGGTAGTGATTCCCAGACCTTGATCTTATTTTGGCTTTTTTAGTCAGACGTACTTTTGCTTATACGAGGCTAAGCTCATGTACGGAGTATGTGCTCAGTCTGTAGAGTTCTGGCCTGGCTTGCTTTTTGGGACAATCGACCGGCCGTCCGCGGGATAATCTTTATGGTGCAGAACGGGGGCCTAAACGAAAGATTTAGGTACAGATAGATGGATTGGCACGAGTAGATGTTCCTCCTTCTGGAACGGGATTCCTTGTTTGTGTGGCCCGGGAAAGGTGGAAGATGCGGCACGTTTTTTTCTTGCTCATTTTTGTAATACACAACGAACACACACGACTCGTTTCGACATGCTGTCCGTTGCGGCGGCGGTCGTGTTGTATTGGTATTGGGGACACGGAATAACGGAATTGGAGGCAACACTTTATCGGCGATCGAGTCTCCACCTGGTGCGGATGGATATTTAGTGGTTATTTTCCTGTGGTTCCGTTTCGTTGCTTCCGTGTTCCGCTGGCTGACTGCTGGCACCGGTAGAAAGTAACGTTTTGGACGGATGTGACGGTACTCAGTCAGTACTGCAGTTTTTGAGTGAGCATCGAGGGATTATGGTGCTTCGTTTGCAGCAAAGAAAAGCAGACGGGAGCCAAAGAGAGTGCACAGAGAAGAGGATGGGGCGGTGGGTGGGACCCTCGATCTCGGATACAGTGGTGGTGACGCTTTGCCGGCGGGAAGCACGGAACAAATAATGCAGATTTCTTATCCACACTTTCCATTTCTCGAGGAAATACAACAGTAATCCACCCACGCGGACCACCGCTCTGAAAGGTTAGCGCAGCGATACTTGGTACGCAGTATACCTTCTCTAGTGGGGCCGGCGGTGGCTGCGGGCTTGTCTTGTCGGCAGCCTTGGAAAAGGGCGCTGTTCGGAAGGAGGGTGTGGAGTTATTGCAGGTACCGTTAGGCTGTGACCTGCACCCAAAAGTGACTTTATCTTGTGTGTGCTGAGTGCATGTGATGGATAATGGGCCCTGCTGAGGAGGAATGCCATTATGGTGGAGAATTGAGCCTCGGCGGCGCATCGTAATCGTTCCTTGTCTTGCGTTTCTGCGTCTGCCCATTGCTCAGCCTTGGCCTTGATGCTCTATTCTATTTGATGTTGCGACATTGTCGTGTTTTTACCCTTTTCGTATCAGTATTCCTCTTGCTGATGGTCAACTATCTGTGTACGTACCTCTGAGTGCTGTCTGTCTGCACCCCTGTTGAGGCGGTCTATCCCCACGCCCCTGACTCGGCCGGACATTCCCACCCACAGAACAAGGGATGACGGTGAGTGGTTCAGTCTGTGTACGTATCTTTTCGGACACATTGGCCTCCACTTCGAAAAAGCTTGGTGCAGCGACTGTTGAAATAAGCTTGAATTCTTTTCGAGAAGGGAGGGAAGGAAGGTCGGCGGTACGTACCCACGATACCTTCTCGTCAGCCTGCACCTTCCACCCTGAGTCTGCAACCCACTTTCCACACACCAATTGGTGCCTGCGCCTGCCTTCCATACCTGTGTCTGCCGTGCCTGCTAAATGCACCCACATGTCGTGAGAGCTCCTTCCTGTCCACAACGACAGAGACCTTCCTCCTCCTTCCATCTTGATTAAGCAAGTACCTCAGGTAGTGCCATTAGAAGAAAAAAAAAAAAGGTAAAGGAACATAACGGTCAAAAAGAGGAAAAGGGAAAGAATAGTGCCGTGCCGTCCCTTCCACCTCTTCCAGCAAGGTTTCTCCCGCAAATCTCCAGTCTCCCCCGTCTCATCCCGGCCGACCTGAACGTTGACCGGCATGCAATTCCACGACACAGACATTGGATCCCATCTTGCAGACTCCAGTCTCCAGTCTCCCAATCGTCCCCATCGTCCCCATCGTCCTCATCGCATCGCTCTCGATCCCGTCCCAAGTTATGGTACACCGGCAATCGTCGCGGGCATTTGCGTGTTCCTCACCGTGGACACGACGCTTCGAGACTTTCCGAAGCAGTCTTGACTCTCTGCTCCTGAACAGCAACACACGGATAGAAAGGCAGTTTTGACGACCGTCACCTCTCGCACAGAGAGATACCGAAGAAAGAATCATGGGTGGACGGCCGATCTGACTGCGAAATCAAATCGCCCATGCAACGGCCGTCACATCCATCTTTGACGGATGCAACGCCCACACCCTCCCGCTCGCCGTCACATCCATCTTATCGCCTTCATTTACTTCTTTTGCCGACGCATGTGTTTGGTCCAGCTTTAAATTATTATTCGCGGCCTTGTCATCCCCCATCCTCACCAGTGTTGTGAACAGACTACCCACCTACGGATACCTACCTCGCTGCATACCGATTTCGCCATCTTGCAGAAACCAGCGATAAGCCGTCCGAAGAGGTCTGGCTTATTTCACCGCGAAATCGGCCTCCCCATCACAGACGGAGCACTCCGTTACGTCTTAAAAGGTCAGCTGCCGGGAGAAACATTCTCACGTCTGGGAGCCTGAGAGACTCGCACGGGGGAGCGCCACCATTGTGGAGGGAATCCGAGCTCCGAGTTGGAGTGAAAACCAGCTCAACCTGCTGCCTTTTCGGCACCGACAGCACTCACTTGTGGTGGTGGTTGGGGGCTGAGGCACAGCAAACGCGCCATCTGGATCAGTCGGCACGCCAGACCCAGACCCTGACGACAATCATTCCGCCCGAGCCAACTCCAAAATTAAGAGAGAGCCTATCGATTTGAGCTTATTCCCGGTTAGGAGCCCCGATTGTGCGCCTTCTCCTCACCACAGCATCAACCATCAACCTGACTCTGAGAGTCTCGCTCCATCAGTCACCTCTGCCGGATACCCGCACAAGTACAGAGCATCCGGCTCCGCGGCTACGGCTGCTACGGCTGCGGCCACCGACCGATCAGAGATAGCTGAAGCTTGCATCAATTTGAGAAGCTTAGCCTGACGAACCATTCATTCTGCTCTCCAGAGAGTACTCCATACGCCCCTTTCTCCATCGACCGAGGCATCGAGGCTTCAACTAGAAGGGGTATCACCCACCGAGGGAAGGGAGGAGACTTGCCTACGGTTAATTAACATCCTCCAGAGACATACGTACGCTGCCGGCCGACTCGTCGTCATCATCAGCCTCACCAACCTACGCCGCGTTCCTGTTCAGCACAGTCTCCATTATCCCCAGCGCCTAGATCCCAAAAAAAGAACAGACCGTCCGGCTGGTACGTGGGAGGACCATCGATACTATCCAAAGTAAGTTAAGCCATCACGCTACACCATGCTTTATTCCCTTATTTCCCCTATCGGATGGAGCAACAAATGCGTACGGAGAAAGACTGCGTGGTAGTTCATCCTCACCATTGCCTTGGGCCCCTCATTCTTTACTCCCGTTTGTACGCATAGGTAGCCTCCTCCGAGCACCTCCCGCTTCCCGAAGACGTACGCAGCTCCCTCCCCATCGTGCGGCTCTCCCCTGAACCCGTCGCCACGCTTGTTTGACGGCTCTTGAGCTCTGGGCCAGAACAAGCTCTTTTTCGGGAGGCCTGGCGGCGTGGAAACAAGTTGGGGCTTGAGACCTTGAGACTCGCTGGGGCACTGGACAGATGTTCCCTCTTTACCCACTCTCCCACATCCCGATCCCGAAGCCCTCGCGAGTCTTGACACAGCACGCCTGGCATGGCCGTGTAGTAAGGTAGGTACTGCGTGTCCGTAGAGTGGTAGACTTCCGCGGCCTCGTCGCCTTTGATGGGGAAACCGCCTGCATAATCTTGAGTCTCTGACGGCGTACCCAAGTCTCTCCTTGACCTTGAATTTTCCGCCCCGTCAATCGTTGTCCATCCATCTCAGCCCACATATCCGTACGGGAGACTACCATTATCGTCCTGTGCCCCCTCCAATCACTTCAAACTGCGCCCAACTGGCGTCGTCATCCATCATCCTTACCCCCCGTTGCTCGCAAACCCAAGGGTGCTCTGTACATAGTATCCGTCGTAGCGTACTGTACCAAGCACATTGCTCAAGTTGATTATCGGTGGGGTTCTCGGGATTTCCTAACTCTATGTACTTGTGCCTAGACAAGTATTCCCGTCGTTCGGACTCTTGGTCATTGCCGTCACGCTCCAGCCAACACAGCAGAACCCACACACGCCATCTCGTCCCAAAGCTTGTCACCACCTACCGCAACATCCAACGGCTTATCCGCGTAAACCGTCGTCAAGAGCCCATCCCGGACACTGCCCCCCCCCCATCCCAAAGGACGGCAAGCAATCCAAAAGTAGCGCTGTGCAACTCAACCTTTTCTGTCCTATGTCCCCGATCCGCCGGGGCCTTGACTTGCGGCGGTACCCCTGGTCACCGTTGACTCTGTGTGGTCCCCTCCCAGGCTCCCACCCCAAGGTCCCAGGAGGACGCCCGGCCGACAGACTCGCCCTTTCGGCACTGGATCAAGCATAAAGAAGTCAACGCAATCGGCAGCTCCTGGGCCGCCGCAGCCAATCTCGACTCTCGCCTTGTCGTTCATCTCCCGCGGGTCTCAATCTTTATAACAAGTGTCAAGATTCCCCATACGCCTCAGTTGCTGACTTTGGACGACGATCCGACACACGACTGTTGACTCTAACGAACCCACCTACCCGCGTGCCCACATTCGCGTTGCTGATACCGATACAAATCAACTCATCCAGCGAGAAAAGAAGTATCCGTAGAAGTCTGTCATGTTCACCGGCAGGCAACCTTGGCATCCCCGTCACACAAAGCACTACACTGTACGGATACACTACACACAGAAAGAGAGGTACGTACGCACTTCATTGTTTCGATACTCACTACCCATCCTTCTGCCCCGTCGTATACGCCCCGTTCGTCTCCATCTCGGCCCCTCTCCATGTTTCTGTCGTAGTCAAGCTTCGGTGTCGATCAGGTGCATTGTCTACCTGGTTGGAATGGGCGCCTGCTGCATCTGCGTCACCCTTCTGCTCCCCTCGAGTGTCTAGTGTCACCCTCACGTCTATCCTGATGTAGGAAGTTTGGGGGCCGCGGTATTGCAGGGGCTGCTAGACGGCACATCACTCTCATGCACCGGCGCTATCAAGAAGTTGCAGTGCAACCATCGAGCACAGGTCGTCCAAACAGGGCATCTGTCAAGAGGTGATGACACACTTGTCCGATGAAGCTTCCTGGTGCTCAACGATCACTGCTCATCACCTATTGCTACTACTGGCCGCCGCCGGCCGAACACTATTCAACTCGTTCACGCCTATTTTCCTCATCTGCCCATTACCCTCCGAATAGCTTGATCGCCGTCCCAAGTCTGCACGCAATATTCAGCCCATCTATCTGCCTCTCTCATCATTCATGCACATCGCCTCTTTTCCCACAGTTGGCTTCCAAGTACGACTCGGCCATCGGTCATCTCGGCCTCTCTACTGAGCCCGCTCAGGGATAGTCCAAGAGGCAATTTTAGTCGAGACAGCCAGTACCCCCCGTCCCCGTCATCTTCTTCAGTGGATCGGCTGTGACGGCGCTCTGAGAGAGAGAGAGAGAGAGAGAGAGAGTGTGTGTGTGTGTGTGTGTGCGCGCACAGGGTGATTCCAGAAGGAATTTTGGGTCACTCGGGTCGCCTCCACTTTGGTTCGAAGCGTATCCGTAGTCTTACCAAGTCCCAAAGTCACTTTTCAACCCATGCCCGGTCTTGTCTTCTTGTCGACACCCCCCTCTTCGTCGTCGTCGTCGTCTTCTTCCTCTTCTACCCCCTCCGTTTCCCACACGCCCTCTTTTTGCATTCGTACCCCTGCCCCCCTTGGCTTGCCCTGGCCCCCCTCCCTTACCATGACTCCCCTGTCGCCAAAAGCTTGGCCTTCGCCGGGGGGTGCGACTGCTAGTGTGGGCTTGCGCGTGTTGTATCAGGATATATATGGTACAGGTGCTGCTCCAGCCCAGTCAGACGCCTTTGAACTCCATACCTGGCACGTCTCGCAAGCCTGCCAAAAGCAGCTCTCACCAACTCCAACATCCCGCTCACCTTCACCATCTCCACCCTTTCGAAGCTTGACGTGCGACTCAATGCGCCTCAACCTATCTCTCTGTCGAGTTGTGAATAAGCTTCTGTCATCACCCATCACCGCCTGCGAAACACCTTCATCCTATCGTCGAGGAGCTCATCGTCGCCCTCACCTGCCTAGAACCTGAAGAGCTAACCCACTTTGCTCTGCGTCATCTAGTCTACGCAATTCGTTTCTCTTTTCTCGAAGCGTTTGTCAGCGGTATCAGCACCCGCCGCTCACCACCTACGCGTCCGCTTCTCACAGAACAAACGCTCTTTCATAGAGAAAGTTTGGACCTTCAGCCTTTTCCGACGAGACGTCTCACCCTGATTTGCCTTGAACAATCTCTTGGCGTGACAGACGGACACCACCAGTCTGGTCACACGGGGTTTTAACCATAGCTATCGGCTTAACCCAACAAACTCTCTTCTCTCTCGACCGCGGATTACCCGTCTTTGCCATAGGGCAACTCGGGCCAAGGATCTTTTTCTGTCGAGGGCAACTTGTGCCGATTTCTACTCAAACTATCCCTACCCCCAAACGAACTCAGTGGGGCCGCAGTGGAGGACCACCGGAGAGTTACTTGCGGACCAGCCTTCCCTTCTTCTCACCTTGATATAAAGGTTCTTCCCATCCCACCTATCAAGACCTCTTGGCAGCTTCACACTTTTACTTTACCTTTACCACTCAACCTTCATCACACTTTATCCATCATCACCATGGAGACGTATCACGGCTTTGTGCGGACACCCGCAGACGCTATCAAGCTCTTCGAGGCTTGCAGACTCGGCCTCTTGCCTCGCGTCCAACGCAGACTATCAGAGAAGGAACGCCAATCCATCCGATCCGGCTCAGTATTTGTTTGGGATGAGCGGGAAGCTGGCATGAGGAGGTGGACCGATGGAAAGTCATGGAGCGCCAGCCGAGTCTCTGGCAGTTTCCTTACCTACCGCGAGATGGAGGGCAAGCGTGGCAGCGGCTTCGGCGGCGGCAGACGGGGTGCCGGCAAGACTCCCGACTCTGGCCGCGGCAGCGATGAAGACCAGGAGGACGGCGAGCCTGAGGGCTACAGATACAAGGCGGACGGCCTCATGAAGCAGTCGTTCAGCATCACCACCTCCACTGGCCAGCACCTTCACCTCATTTCCTACTACTCGAGACCGCACCCTGGATCACCAGAGCTCCAGCAACCAAGCACCGATGCCCAGCTCAGGCACATCACTCCCATGAAGGGAATGTACCCCGAGTCCAGCCTCCACGACAGCAACCCTACTCCCGCTCTCACAAGAGGACCTATGCTGCAGCAAACTCCCTACATGACACAGCAGCACCCTCAACAGCCCATGCCGCCGCAAGCCTACCCTCCTCAGTACGCACAGCAGCCGGGCTACTCATGGCCTCCTTCGCCGGTCGCCACGCCTCCTTACAGCCACTACACAACTTCTCCCTACCCGCCGCAACAGCAGCCGCAACATCAACTGCCGCCTCCTCAAGTCTCACACTCGCCCGCGCAACAACCGCACCACGCACACGCACCTCCCCACCACCACCTGTCCCCTTACGACCGGGCACCTCTCCCGCCGCCAACGGCTCAGAAGCCTCTGGCTCCCTATGCTCCTCAACACCAGTCTCCTCGCCTGGCGCAGATTCAACAACCGCAGCACCAGTCGCCTCGGTTGGCTTCTATTCAACAGTCGCGTGCTTCTGAGTCCCCTCGCATCTCCCACCTTCAAGCTCAAGCGGCACAGGCTGTGATGATCGACCCTAGACTCGGCCCTCGCAACCCCAACACTCTGCCGGGAATCAACGCCGTCTCCAGCGCTCCTTCTACCAGCCACCCGATCACACACACTCCTCCCAACAGGACCTTGTCTGTCTCGCCTCCTAGAAGCTCGCACTCCGATAGCAACAGCGCGGCGCCCCTTCCCAACAGGGCCAGCCTGTCTGCTCTCTTGCTGCACCCTACTCCGTCCAACTCTGAGCCCAGCAGTGCCAACGGTGTGAACAGCGCCAACAGCTCCCCGCGAACAGGGGGCGCCCTCGGCGGTCTTCCCCCGCCGGTCGACCGCCCTGCCAACATGAGCCACGACGTCAAGGCGCTTCAGGCTCTGGACCGCAAGTTCTGCATCTAAAGTGTGCCAGACCGGGAACAAGAGGAGAAGGAACGCCCATGAAGACGTAATCAGGGTTGCATTGCCATGTTAGCCTGGGAATTTCGTTTTGTCTTTTTTTGTCTTTACTTCAGCATCGCCACGGCGTTTGGGAATCACTTTCAGGACCAAGCCACTTTGAGCGGTCTCAACAAATCGGGAAACGTGAGATCACGATATCGGATCACGGGGTTTTTTTTTTTGGGTTTGCATCACGGTAAAAACGGGGTTGGCCAGGGCATCACCACCAGAGAGGTTTTGCATTGAAACAGTCGTTACTTTTCTTTTACACAGTATATAGCATTACGAGATTTGCCTCATCCGCGCCATCGGTACAGCACCGGGCGAAATAGACTGGCACATTTTTACCAACATCTCAACTTCCGTGTATCCCCTTTCCCACCCGTGGCTTTGAGTCAATTCTCGATGAAGGACGTGTTACGTTGCAGACTGGTTTCGAACATGTGGCTCTATACAGTGATGCACACTCACAGATGGATGCATCTTACGACGGTAAGGTGGTGGACTTTCGAGTCTGAGGCTAAGCGGATGGAGTCCTTCCCCCAAAGTTGGGGATCATTTTCTGAGGCGAACTGACAGCGGAGTATTGGTTAATGGAGACTTCGTTGCAAGCTTTTTTTTTTTTTTTTCCTTGTCTCTACCTTTGACGAAGCAGGCCCCTTGGAAGGCATGGCCAGCAGTAGATCATGTCCCCGACAAAGAAAAAAGGTACGAGTTCCCATCTGCCAATTGGTATGTGGTCAGTTTAGGTTAAAGTCGCGTTAAGCATCAGGCGGTTGGCAGGGGGTTGTTGGTGTTGGGGAGGGGGAGGGGGAGATCCATCATCCATGAGACGGACAACGTTGATGGGTGGTTGCGTGGTGTACGGAGTAGGGGTCATGGTTCGAGCAAGACGGACGGGAGAAAGAGTTGCGCGCCCTGTACGAGAGAGAGCCTTCGGAGAGCAAAGCAGTATGAGTACAATAGTAACGAAGCGGCCGCCCTGGGTATGACCCTGGTGGGGAAGGGGAGAGAGAGAGAGCCAGAGGCAGAGTGCCAGAGACGTCTGTGGGAATTTAGAGTGACGAGGCTACCGACGTTCACTGCCGATAGACGCGTAGATGAAACGGCCTCGTTCAAGGGTGTGGGTGGGAAAAGGTGGGATAGTGTCTAGGGGGGGGCCAGTTCGTGGTTTGTGTGACTGGGGTTTTGATGGAGACTTGGAGGGGGTTATGGATGGGAGGAGGAGGCTCTTGTGATGGTTGTTGGTCTCGATGTCGAATCTAGTCGGCGTTGACGTTGGTTAGACGTCGGACGAGAGAGACGTTGTAGAGAGGGGGGCAATTTTGGTCTGAAGACGGTATCGTTTTGGAGCGTAGGTATGGATGGATTTCAGCTTCACATACGAAATAGAGAGACTACCCGTATCTCCATGGGGGAGAGAAGCAGCAGTCAATTTACCATTCGGGGCGTTTGTGGGGTGCGCCGGCAGCGTTCAATGCTTCTGCGTCGGTTTCTTGGTGCCGTTGCGGTTGCTCGGCCGGCAGGCGGGCTGGTAAGATACAGGGTCCGGGGGTTCGATTGTATTGACCGTTTTGGGATGGTTTTTTGGGCTTCTGGCCCGAAGAACTCCATCTTGCTATTGCTCTTGTGGGTACTGCTCCGTTTAAAGCGTTTAAAGAAGATGTTCGAAGGAGACGTTGTTCCACGGTTGGGAATTAGGGAGCAGCGTAGGACGGCCGGCAGATATCTAGAGTTGGATTTTTGAAGTATGATGTGAAGTCTTGGCTTGGTCATGTCCTCGCCATCTTGGTGGAGATTGGAGGGAAACCCGGAGATGGGAGAGAAAGCATCAATGATCACTGTCACAAGGGTCTAATAGCATTGGTTTAAGGGAAGTGGATTGTGGGATATTACGCCCTTTCAGAAATAAACAGTGAAGTCTCCCGTAACTGGGTGGATGGATGGATTTTGCTTGTTCGTCATGTTTTCGAAACGGGCAGGATGCTCGTCATGCCCAGGCTGTCAGTCAAAACCAGCATACCACGACCCTCCACCGTCGGGTTTTCTCTCGCGCGCGCGCGAGAACGTATGACACCGGGGACAAGCTTGACTCTTGGGACAGAAAAGCCAAGATCTGGACAGGTTTCTCCACTTCATGCATGAGACGACCCTCTGATGGAATTCATGGGAATGGTAATGATGACTGAGGTTGAGGAACGGACGTGGTGGGTGCTGACAAAAAAAAAGCTTGCCATTCATGGGTACGTTTGTAAGTTGGAACGGGAAGCGTTTACCACTTCCGGGGAGCGTCGGTTTGTATGGGGGGTGGGTTTGCTTCGTTACTTGTACAGGTGAGAGAGAGGGAGAAGATTCTCTGGGCATTCTGTCCTATTGACAAGATGATGAGCCACTTGCCCTCGTAGGATTTCCTCTCTCACCTGCGATGTACGCCAGTCATGGACGACATCCGCGTCCCCATCTTCTTGCCATCTTGTTGATGCCGTACAGTTGTTTGCTCGACTCTCACGGATGTGTCCGTAACGTCAGCGTTTCCCAGCCCCGGGACGCGGGACGGGACCAAATCCCGCTTGCTTGTCGCTCATTGAGGCGCAGCAGCTTGCGACCCCCTACCTGAGCTACCTGAGCTACCTTAATTTTACGCATACCGACGGATACCCAGTGCCGCTTGGCGGGGGTCGGTGGTAGTTGACGCGTAAGGTAAGTAATGAGCATCATTGCTGAATAGTGATCAAGGCCGGCCTCTGTGGGCTATGGTAAGGTCAAGAAGGGGGACTGATCTGATCTGATAGAAGCGCTATTCAACCTTTTGCCATGATGGTTGCGTTTAGCCCGCCGCCTTCTTTCGCTTTACCCCCATAGTTGTCTTACAGACGGACTTGCGATAGGTTCACATTATGACTCGTGGGGTGGAAGAAAGAGGGTGTGCGCGCGCTGGGGCACCAAAAGGCCAGTTTGGATCTCTTTCGGACAGGATGCTCACATTCGGCACAGAGAGCCGCTGGGCTGGGGAATAAACTTGGGATGGACTCTGAAGCTTAGCCTGACGGACGCGTAAGTAGGGGGTCATAGGTGGGTTCAAGTTGCTGCTTGACCTACTGAGAGTGAGACTTTGGAAATCTACCTCACCCCCAAGTCAGGTCGGTCCACTTGGGCAGTAGAAGCGCCGTCATGTCAGTGCATGTTGTAGCTTGTATCGTTTCTCGGAAATCTTCAACTGCGCCTGGCTGGTGGTGGTTATCTACGGATGTGAGCGCTCAGCGCGGCCGTGCTGTTGGCGCTTAACGTAAACTTACTTTGGCATCGGCGTTGGGGCACCGCACTGCACCGCGATCAGAACGGCGTGAAGGCTATACGAAAACAATAGAGGCTGGTTCACGCCCCTCTGGAAGTCACCGTGTTGATCATAACGGTAGTCGGCATTCTTTCAAGCCCACCAACTCTTATGTCCGTTGCACAAGTCATCAGATTCTACGGCAAGTTTTCCGGACTTAAGTCTAACATTAAACAGGTCGTTGGAGATCCTTTGCGTGCCATTGGGTAAAATGGATGACGTTACCAAGGGCCGGGGTTCGAGGGGAAGACACAGAGGAAAGGCTTGCCGGACATGGGAAGGGGCCCCTCAATAAGCTATTATGGATCAAATGCGAGCCAAGCAAAACGAGCTCAGTATTCGTATGGCTCGAAGCCGGGGGTCAAGGTGAGAGCAGGGCTCTGAATAAGTTGCACTGGGAGCTATTCATACACCTATCCCAGGGTCCCATACGTTAGCGCAGTGAATTGACAGGGAGGGTGGCCAATAAGTACAGGTTCTATCCTTTCTACCTAAATTCTATAGCTAATCCGGAGATAGTACTTTAAACTCCTCACTATCGAACCTTCTACCTATTTTTACTATTTCTCCTTACTTTTTATTACTAACTTTCACTTTAACTATATATATAAAATATTTTTTAAAAAATCTTAAGGGAATATTTTAAAGTACTTATCTTAAAATCTCTTTTTATTTTATATATAAAAATTAGAAAAGTGACTTTGCAGGGCTGCTACTAGATTTGGTAAAGTCGGCTACTATTTCACGAGCTAACGTATGGGACCCCGGGATAGGTGTACCTACCATCGCTCAACTCGTCAACGCCTCGTTTGGGATTCCGAATGCGCGTCTAACATCCCCTTGGAGAAGTATTCGCCTTCTCCAAAAAAGACTGGATGCCACCCCCGCCGAAATCCCTCACGCATATTCGATCTCTTGAGGGTCATAGTCACATCAAAAAGAAGCCAAGTCTCAGAATGCGCAAGTAAAGCCGACCACTGCCCAGGGTGCCGACGCACGGCAGTAGTGTAGAGACGAAAGAGCAAGAAAAAAAAGCTCGGGTCTGGTGCCTGTACGGTCGCATTCCGAGCAAGGTGCGCTAGCCGCCGTGGATCTGATGTATGTCCACTGTCATCCTCCGCCCTCCATCGTCTAGAATCGCCTCCTGAGACGAAGCCCTTCGCCACATGTTTCCTCCCGGGAACAGAACGCACATGCCCCTTCTGATCTCTGGGGCGGAAGACAGTCAGAGCGGCACACTCAATCGGTCACTTGCCGATGTTGGGTCGCCTTTTGGTAGAACTTGACGGGTTCAATACCAGTATCGAGCCTCTCTTCCACCCCCTGCCGATTCACCCACCGTCCGCGAAAAAGCAGGGTCCTTGACAGGCACATACTTAAAACACCAACGAGGCAAGCTTTGACGAATCTAGCTTTGGTGTGGTGGAGAATGAGCGACAGCAGCCATGGGTAAACTTGCTTCAGGACGGAATTTGGGTTATCTTGGCGGGCCCGGACCGCCAAACAGCACAGGAGATTGGAAGGATTAGGAGAATAGAGGAGTCTTGGCGAGCGATAGCGTGTCGCGAAAAGTTGCTTTCTGACTGGGGGGAAGCGGACGTGAGGTAGTACGGTGGATTCAACCTCACTGGTTTTCCCAGTGTGCTATTCTCGTCCGCTTGGCTGCGTGTCCGTTTCCTCACCATTGGGCCTCTCCAAGCAGGGCCAAGGCCAAGAGCCCGGAAGGAAAATGACTTTTGCCTTGCAGCGTGGCAGCGGTTCAATGGGAAGCAATTCAGGAGGTTAGTGATGTTTCTTGTCAGGTTGCCCCGCCCGCCGCCTCCTGATAGCCATGCTCAATGGCTAGTAGGTGATGGAAGTGCTGTGTGCTGCTAGCCATCCGCTAGCTAGAACCTCCGAGGACATGGCCGTGATACCCGTCGGTTGCGTTGACCAGCGATTTTGGGATGCCAAGTGTTGATTTGCAGTTTCATCACCCCTTGATGGATGAGTTTATCCAAAGCTTCGCCTTTTGACGTGCCTATACTCCACTATGCCTCTCACAATTCTGGAAGATAATGTTGATGTATCTCGAGGTAGCTTCTCATGTATCCTGGAGGCACGCCTCTCTACGCCATTCGGGACATTGTAGAATCACGCCCGTCTCGTGAGGGCGGAGGCGCTGGCTAGTGTATCAAGTCTTTTGACAAGGTCACGGAATGCTCAATCGCGATGGCGGCTGTCTGCTCGTAGTCTGTCACTTTGATGGAGCGAAAGCGAGACGACATTTATGAACAACATGAAGCACCAAACTGGCTCTGGCAAACGTCAATTGATCGCCTTAGACTTGAAAACAATGGAGCCCGCCGTTATGGTGGATTTATGGCTTCACGTGTTGAAGGCCTCATGGAGGCTACATCTGAATAAGAAAATGTTCACAGAGCAATGAAGCTACAAAAGCTATTGACATCACAATTCACGCGAATGATATGTTGACGCCAAGCAGGATTCAGAAAGACTTGCAGCAGAGCTCCATGTGTCTTCGCAACCTGAAGCTGCCTTGTGTAGCCACGGAAGTTTTTAGTAGAAGCCTACCGTTGCTGCGAACCACCGCTGCAGATTGCACGGAGAGTCCGTCGACTTTGCGAATTTATGGCCAATTCCTGCTACCAGTAAGACCGCCCGCACGCTCTCTGAATTTGGATCAACAAAACGAATCTGATGAAATCTTCCTAGATCATCGTTATGGTAGGATTAGAGGAATCCCGAGTGAAGTTCGGCTCTTATCTTTAGTGATGTTCATAACTTTCAAGTAGGGGCCGTCGACCGCTAATTCGCATTTGTATCCCCTCTCCTAGAGCATAGCAGAGGAAAGCATTGCATTCTGTCATTGGATTTAATATGCATGGCATCATATTTCTATTCATATAAAACGGCTTCTCCATCGTAGTCCTTCTTTTAATGCCGTCGGTGGGGTGGGTGACAATTAGTTTGTCGTGAGATTCGTAACGTGAGTACTAAGTACAGCACGTTGATGGTTCACCAGCTCATGGACAGTTAATAATATCTGTTGGTATCCCTATTATAGGGAAATCGGTTCGAACCGTGGGTTGACGAAGAGATTAATTAAACTATATAAATTTCTACGTAGGTATAAAAAGGAGGTTCTAACCGCAGGTTAGGCTAGCTACGATAATTATAAATAGGGCCCCTAATTAGCCTCTATATAGTCGGTTATATACCGCGGTCGAATTAGACTTCTAATCTAATACTAACTTTCTCTTTTTTTTATTAATTTAATTACTATAGTTAGAGGTATAATTCGACCTCGGGCCCGTTTACTAAGTCGTTTTTTTTTCCTCTTTTTTTTTATTCTTTTTATATAACCTATCTTTTTATTTATATATTAACTTTTCTATTACTTACGAATTACTCTAACTCCTTATTAAGTATTATTTTTATAAAAGCGTTAGCGAGGTTATTATTATTATTGATCTAACGGATTTCGAAAATCTCGTACTTTTTATATAATTACCTAAAGGCTATTATATTAATTATAAGCCTCTTTTTTTTTATAGTTCTTAATTTAATAAAGTATTCGTATAATAAGTAAAAATCTATATAAATAATTATTAAGATTAATAAAAGGCTAAGTTAATTAGTAATTCTCCTTAGCGTTATTAAAATCGTATAGGCGAGGTTAATACTGTTAACTATATTATAAACCTCTAATGCTAATATACTTCTTATTACTTACTTACTTTTAGTTAATAAGTAGTAGATTATATTATTATATATTATAAATTCGCTCTTACTTATACTCTTATTAATAAGGATAATAACGTACCCTAATTATAAAATAAGGTCGTTATTATTTATAAATAATTTATTAATAAAAACATAGAGCTTATTAATTATAAGGTTAACTAGGTAATAAACGAGGCCTCGATCGAGATTCGTTTACTACTACTTAAGCCGCTTATTAAGTACCTCGACGTCTTATTTAGTTAGATTTATAGCCTACGCTACCTTAGTATAATTAAAAGTTACCTCGGGCTAATAAATACTTATAATATATACCCCTTATACGAACTTAGCCTTATACCGCTTTTTAATATTAGTTATATTTAGATCGACGAGGTTAATCTTCTTATCCTACCCTTTTTATTAAAAAATAACGGTTTCCCCTTTAATAATAAGAATCCTATTATTAAATACTAGGGGGGTATTTATTATAAAGACCTCTTTTAGCTTTGTTATAAAGCCTACTTTTTAAAGCTCTTTATTTTCTTTTTTTATAAAGTTAATATTAAATAGGCTTAATATATTATTAATCTATATTCTAACGATTCTAAATTAGTTACTTATATACTTAAAGACTAGTAAGTATAGGTTATACGTAAATATAACTATTAATAATTAATTAATATAAAAGTTATAGTAAGTAGCTTATTAATAGGTGCCCGATTCTACGAGCTTATATAGTAGCTTAAGCACTTTAATAATCGTACTTTTTAAGTACTTATTAACTATTTCTTTTAGTAAATAAGCTAGGATTCTCTTTATAAGCCCTATAGCTAATTAGGTATATACCTAGGTAATATTATAGCTCTAAATCTCGTACCCCTTTTTTTATAATAATACTATTAGTATTATTATTAATCGTTAGTTATAGTACTATATAATAAGCGATTATATAAATAGCGTTATCTTTTTAACATTACCATACTTCTAAATTACGTATCTAAACTTCTTATATAGCTAGGGTATTCCTTTCCTTTTAATCTTATAAACTATTTATAATTTAAATATATAGAGGTTTATATACTTCTCTAAGTCGTAGAGGATAAATTAATAAACCCCTCGATTACAAAGAGTATCTACTTTAATAAGATCTAATTCTTTATATAGTTTTTTAGTAATTATAATTATACTTTTTTTATATAGTTTAATTACTAGCTTAAAATCGGCTTTTTCTTTTATTATATAAAAAATATTAATTACCTTATTATTAATAATAAATTACTATATTAGGGCTTACTATCGTAGTTTTTTATAACGTCTTATTAGTAATATTAGTACCCTTTTAGTAATTTCCTTTTTCTTATCGTTTATTAATATTATTATAACAATCTCGTTAAGGATAATTTCTTATACCTCTACCGCGGGTTATATAGTTTCCCCTAGCTCTTTTTTTTTTTATAAATTAGAAATTACCTTATTAAGATTTATATAATATAATCTTATTATTATAATTAATACCTCGAGAGGTTAGTTACGATCCTTTGTAATTACGTAAGAGCGCTTATTAATAAAAATTAATTTATATAACCTAGCTTATTATTAAGTAATTTTATACTATACTCGTATATCCGAATTTAGTAATATATCTAAATTACCTCCTATATTAAGCCTATTATATATAATAATTACCTTATTAACTTACTTTTTTATACTTACTTCGCATAGTACTCGTATTACTTTTTTAATTACTCGGGCTCGTTAGCTTATATTTAGTAACGGTAGCGAGGCTAAGGCCGTTTTTAAATATACTCTAAATACTAATAATATTAATATAGGCCCGTTAGGCCCTATAGTATTATTATAGTATTTAAGTACTATTTCAAAGTATTCGTCGTTGTTAGAATCGGGATTTTCCTTTTTAATAATTTTAAACGCTCTTTTTAATTATTAGTATACCTTTTTTACTTTTTTAATATTATAATACGATTTAACGAGCACGACTTTTAATTATATACTATAAGCCGTCGTATTCTCTTTAAATTTTACTAACTTAAAGCTAGTACTAGCGTCGGTTCTAATACTATTTAGTAGTCCTTAGTATATATTAATCTAGCTTTTTTATAAAGCTACTTATACTATTTTTATTTATAAATCCCGGAGGAATTACCCTACTTAAAAGGATATAGCTACGTTAATTATATATAAGACTAGCCAACTATTTAAGTAAAAGATATTAATAATAATTTCCTTATTAAAGTTAAGCTTATTACGTAACTTAAATTTAAACTTACGTAGGCTTTGCGTATTTATTTAGTATTAGTAATACACTTTTATTAACTACTTTAGTACTTCTATTTCGATATTATTATTATTTAATTACTTTAGGAGGTTATATAGCTTCGTAAATAATAAGTACTTAAATCTTTAGTATAATTATCTAAGCTTATTTTTTATTAAATAATTAATTAACTTCGTATTATTAATAAGCCTTATAAACGTATACCCCTATTATCGTTTAACTATTTTAAAATACTTATTACTAGAGATTCTATTTTTTATATTATTAAATATAATACCTAGTCGATTTATATCTTTTAAACATAGGAAAAATAGGGTATTAATAAGTAAAATATAAAAAGTTATTGTTCTAAAGTGCGTCTCTACTTCTATTATACTTAGGGCGACGATTTCTTTACCTAGGCCGAAGCTAATTTTTATAATACCCGCTATTAACGTATTAAGTATTACTAACGCGATCTTTTATAATACTTAGAATTACCCTTTTTCTCTTATTAACTATTATAATACCCTAGTATCTAAAATAATCCCTTAGAAATTATCTAGGCCGTACTTTTTATTTATATAAAATACTTATACGAGCTTAGTATTTAAGTAATTTAGGTAGTATAAAAAAGACCCCTCTAGCTACCTTTATAATTACTTAGTATCTTATTTCTTCTTTTTAAGTATTAAGAGAGGTAGCGTCTTTTCCTTAAGTATTAAGAAAATAGACTTCGGCCCTATTAGATTTACCCTTTTAGCTACCTCCGTATTTATTACCTAAGGGACCTTTCCTTATTATCCGTAGATAAAAGCCTACTTATTAAGAGCTTTTATTACTTTTTATTTATTTAGTCTCGTATATCCTCCCGAGGTTAATAATATAAAAAAAGAGTAATTAATATTATTAACTTTATAATAATCTAATCCGTTAGTATAGGGGGTAAGATCTTCCTTATTTTTTAAATCTTTTATAAGGTGCGGATATTTTAAAATACTAAATTAATTACTTTTATTAAGTTCTATATCCCCGGATCTACCCTTATATATAATAAAGAATTAGTTAAACTAACGAGGGCTAGTTTTACTATTTACTACCCTCGACTTTCTATACTATTCGTACGATTTAATACGCTCTTTTTTAAAGTAATTACTTAATTAATATCTATTTTTTTTATAAATAAAATACTACTTCTTACGTTACCCTACTCGTAGGTTAAATCTCTACTTATTTAATAAATCTAAGCCTCCTTATTAATAATTACCGTACTTAGCTTCTTTCTCTTTTTTATTATATATTCGATCGACTTAGTATTATTAATAAGGGCCGTTATATACTTAGAGGTAAGTTTAGTATAGTATTCTTATCTTAATATTAAAACTAGATCTTAGCCTCGAGTAGAGCATCTCGTAGTCTTTAAGTACTTAGTATAAAGTTATTTTTATTTTTAATATATATTAAATTATTATATAAAGATATTTAACTTTTTACTCGTTTATTCTCTTATTTAGCTAGGTTTTTACTAGCTTATTAATTTAATTAATAAGCTTTTTAAAGATTTTTACTCGTAATTTACCCTCTATTATCCTAATTATAAATATAAAAGAAATTACTTATAGCTCAAATAGGAGCTCTAGATTCTTATTATAAGTCTTAAAGTCGTTTCTAATTACGTTAATAATACTAAAAAAGTCGTTTTAATCGAGATTACGTACTACTTCGTAATAGTAATTAGAGGCTTTGCTTACGAGTATAATATTAATTACCGAATAGTACTAGTATTCCCTAATCCTAACCTTTTTATAATAATTATAAAATATCGTTAAGGTTTTTTATAAAACCTTATACTTCCCCCTAGAGTATAATTTCTTTTTTAAAAAGATCTTTTTAAAGTTTATAAATTACCTCGTATTTACTACTAGATTTTTAATATTTATATACGATCCTTACGTCGCTACGTACTATTAATAACTTTAAGTCGTCTACCTCCTTTTTTATTAACTAATTAGTACCGAATTTTATATTAGTAGTAGTAACGAGCTATAGATCGAAATAAGTAAAATTATTAATTATTATATTTCTAGTACTATATTTTATTTTTATATATCCTTTTATAATAATAGATTACCGTTAGTAATTATAGGGAGGAAATTTACGTCGTTTACCCTTTTTCTAAATTTATTAAAACGATTATATACCTTATTAACTTATACCTAGTTCTATAGTACGAATTTCTTTTTTATAATCGTTATTACTAGGATTTCGTATAGTTCTTATAATTATAATTATACTAATAATACCCCTCGCCCGTAAAGGAATTTATTAACTATTTTTATAATTCTTAGGTTTACGCTCGTAAACTATTCGTTTAGTTAATAACTAAGGTCGTTTACGATTTTATAAAATAAGAGTTACCCTTATAGCCCCTTTTTTTTATAAACCTTAGTTAAATAGATTAATATTATATTAATTTATTTATTATTAAGCTAATTTACGATCCTATATATCTACGTCCCCTAATAGTTTAAGTTAATATTTACTTATTTATAAAGGATCGGGATTTTATTTAAGATTAGGTTTTTTTTTTTTCTTTACCCTAACTTACTAAGGGTCGTACTCTAGCTTATACTCGTATTAACGGTCGCTAGTATATTTAATTTTAATAAAAATATATTTAATCCGTACGTTAGCTATAATAAACCCGTACTTTTATTACTTAACGAATTTATTAAGGTCTAGGAGATTCTTACTTCTTCTTACTATCTTATTACTATTCTCGTTTTTACTATTTCTAGTAACTATTACTACCTTTTTAAATCGCTAGCTATCGTACTTACTAGGACCTCCTTTTTATTTAATATAAAAAGTAGGTTTTAGTAGCCCCTTTTTTTTAATAATAATAGTAAACGTTTATATTATTATAAAAAGATATAATAATTAGTCTCGGGATCTTTATTAGTTATTAATTTTTACTATTCTATATACTTCTAGCCTCCTGAGCCTCGTACTCTCCGTAATCTCTAAATAGCTTCCTTTTTTAACTTACCTCTTCTAAAGTAGTATTCCGTAGGAATAGTTAAATATAGATACTAAATAGCTTATAGAAGAGCTAAATAGGCTATTAAGTATAGTTAGTAAAGCTAAGCCCCCCCTTTTTTATAAAATTACGGGCCTTAAGGACTTATTAAAAATACTACTTATTACTCGTACTTAGTAAGGGTAAATACCTTAGAGATTTTCCTCTTACAGCTTCTTAGTACCCTATTTTATATTTTTTTAAGTAGTTTTTTTTATAGCCTAATTATAGTTAAGTAATTATCGCTTTTTTAGTAGTCCCTTTTATTACTTAGTTAATTTTTAATCGCGGGCTAGCTATAGAAAAGTTATTTAATAAAAAAGCTACTTAGGGCGATATTAAAAAGCTAGTTATTTAAGTAGTTTTATTAATTAACGTAGTTTAACGTAGTAAACGTCGACCTCTTATAAGTAATAAAGGGCTACGATTACTTAATTCCGTACGATATTCGAAAATTACTTCCTTTTTTATTTACTTTTATAAAGTTAATTAGTATAAATCTCTTATTCCGTACGGTATTAAGAGGTTATTTCTTTTATATAATAAAATACCTTACCGATTTATAATAATAGAATTTAATTATTAATTAGTATTAGTATCCCTATTATAAAAAAATCGGTTCGAACCGTAGGTTAATAAAGAGATTAATTAAACTATATAAATTTCTGTGTAGGTATAAAAAGGAGGTTCTAACCGTAGGTTGGGCTGGCTACGATAATCGTAAATAGGGCCCCCAATTGGCCCCTGCGCAGTCGGCTGTATGCCGCGGTCGAATTGGACTTCCAATCCGACAATATCAGCATCATTGGATGCATCAAATTGACTTTACAACGTGTACGACCGAAAAAATTCGTTCAGCTAAATGCAATAGTCCAGGAGAGTTGTTGTTAATATTTCTATCGCCGTTTTCGCTTCCCTGTATCATCGCTGTCGCAGTCCAGAGACGACAGTTGAGTCTATCCAGTGGTTTCTCCAGCGACTGCTCGACGTCTCAAAGAACTACAGTGTCAAGTCAATTGATCCCTTCGAGGTGCCGTTCATGCTGTAACGGCACATTGCCGCGCGTATTCTCTTTTAGGACATTTTGGTGGAGAGGGCATATTTCTCAGACAGTGCAAACAAATCCCGAGATATGACTGTGGACGTTCACAGGCTTCGCTCTACAGCTGTACTTTGATTTTAGTAGCCTGCAAGGCAACCTTCCACCGTCCCAGCTCGGCCAAAACCCATCACGATTTGCCCCTGAATACTCCGTACCTGAGATGCTTTCGCTATTTGGTTGAGCACCAATCGTTTACTGTGCTCACTTACTCCGGAAGCACAAGCGTAGAAGTCACATTCCGGGCGGAACCCCCGGCATGCGACACGCAAGCTCTGCAGGGCCAATGGACCTGGGCCGGTGGCATGGTAAGATTATTGTTTAAAAAAGGCCGCCGTGTGTGCTAAGATGGAAACGGACAAGCGCCCGAATAATGTCCAGAGGGAATAGAAATTCGTTCCGACTTTTGGATCTGCTAAAGAAGCATACACGGCAAAGATCTTGACAGCATGGGTTTGTAGTCCGAATGAAACGAGCCAGGGCAAGTCGTGCCGAGCGAAAGGGGAGGGAGGGGGGATTGGTGGTCGAAGGATCGCACTTCGTTTCGATTCCTGGTCTGAGTGGTCCCATTTCCCGCCCTCACCAACCGATCCGACGGCTCGCCGGGGAAAATCTGTGCAAAGTCCTTCTCGCTCTAGGAGTCTCGCGGCTTCGCGTTCATGATCCTTGGCACACTGTTAGTGAGAATTGGGGGAGAGCCAAGATGCAGAAGTGACCAATTGTCCGAAATGAAGTGAATGCGGCAGTGCACTGCCTCCATTCATCTCCATGTCGCCTGCAGGCCTTGAGGAGCCTTTCACCAGGGGTTGAGAGGGTTGAACTTGGTTAAACCCACGTGGGACGCCTCCGTAGATGGGGAGGGGACGCTCCTTGGACAAGGAATTAGAGAGCTTCTAATCTGCAAATCTCACTTGTTTCCGGCGCTTTCTTTGCCCTCTTGATCCATAACCTTTGTAGGTCTTCAGGTGAGTGTATTTTGACGATTGATCGATCATACACAACGTAAGGGGTTGAGGCTGAAAAGCACTACTTACCCGGGTTTTCCGCGCATGCCAGTCTGATAATGTGGCAACGATCACCCACTTTAGACGTTTAGCATCAGGCGGAGGACGTAAGCGGCCCGCGGACAGGGAACACTCAAGATAAAAAAAAAAAATAAGGCCGAACCAATGTCTGTTCTTTGAAATCGCCGACTAGTCTCGAGCAGTCCCACGCGTATCGAAAAAGGGCTGTTACCCTCGGCCGCGACGGACTGGGGCCGGCTCCGGGCTCGAGTGTCGGGCCGGTGGGGGTGGATACCAAGTGGCTCGATCATGGCCCCAGAAACGGCGCCGAACTCGTCACTCAAAGGGTATTGAGCTTACGCGCGTTCTTTGGGGGATCCTGTACCCAGGCGGGCATTTGATTTGGTGCCGAGTGGTCGGAGACTCGAATAGCCAACCACAGGTTCAGAAGAGCTCCTGGCAACGCATGCTTATGCGAAGGATTGCTACCTGGTATGCAGGGGCTTACAGTTGAACCTGTATCTGGGGCGGTCGAGATGCTCGGCGCCTTGCACATCTTAGTTTACTGCTCGGAGGATTTCCCATAGTTGTACGCGGTATGTGATCCATCATCCCCCGACTGCTTCTTTGAGCACTGGAAAATGTTTATGCTCACGCCCCATGTCACGGACGTAGACGTACCTCTAGATTTTTCGGGGCACTGGAACGGCATCCCATGTCGATGCGGGTGATTTCAAAGTGCCGCTCAAGTTGCCCAAACGGCATGAATTCGCGGAGCTAAAAGATCTCACGCGGGAAGGGGAGCCTGGAATAGCTAAGAATAGAGGGCATGTCTAGACGAGACAGTTCGCGTGCGGTGTCACCAGGAAAAGCGCGTGCGTCGTAACCGTTGGAGATGTGCTTCCAGGGATCGGGAAGGTGGGAGGCGGTCTCTCTCACTTCCTGAAAGTCCGTTCCCTCGGATTTGGGAGGGCAGAAGAAAGCTAAATGGGTTTAAGGTGGTCGTGTTGGTGGTGGTCCCGAGTAAGTTTTGTCCTCCTTTTGCGTCATTCGCGAGGAAGTGAAGAAGAGGGGGGGCGTGCGAAGATCAGACGAGACGGTATGTCCTGAGATGACCGTTGTTCGGCACAGGTTTCCCATACCCAGTAAAACTTTTGTGCCGAATGAAAGATATGCTCGGTGCGAGTGTGCCGAGAAATGGTGTTGTAAGTGGTTTGTAAGGTTAACCTTGAAGCGTCCCCCGAAACCTTGACATGGCTGAGCTCACATTTGCGTGAACCAACACTCTATTCTTCCACCGAGAGTTTCTTTCTAGACTTCAGAACAAACGGTCTATTTCGTATTTACGAGAAGCTTAGGAATAGGGTTCCCGTCAAGATTAACCTCAAGGTTGGTTTGGCAGTCCTCGTCATCGATCTCAGAGTTTCGGTTGTTTACCTTCAAGGTTCAGAGAAAGGCGGTTAGGCTCGCGAGATCCTCAAAGAGGTGTTCGTTCTATGTGAGGTAGTCAATTCCCCTCGTAAGGGGCCACGGGCAGGTCCAACCGGCCACTTTCTCTCGAACTTAAGCCTCTGCCTAAAGTCGGGTGGTTAATCCCTTTGGACGGCCTCATCTCACCCATCCGAGCTTTGGGATAATCGGGAATCACGAGGTCTGCAGATGCGCCAAGCCACAGACCGTGATAGCGACTTTGTTCTCGACGTCCAAAATGCTGTGAATAGGCGAGAGCACGTAGTCTTTTCCTCGGTCTACTGTGACTCTTGGCAAGTCGCAGTAATGTCTGGTCGGCTCCGAGGTTGAGAATATTCGAGATGACCAAGGAATTACCTTCCTCGAGATCTGCTTGAATTGATGAAACTACATTTTCAAGGACGTCAGACACGCAACTCTATCGAACCGCCCTGTTTTTAATTTACCCGCTAGAGCCTACTACTTAAGGTAGGATGGTAAAGTGAGTTTAGAGGACGATGGTTCGAAATTACCCCGCAAGAAAAGCGAGGTGCTCGCAGAGCGGACGGCATTCCAATACGTGTGGGATGCTGCCATGCATCCCTAAGTTCAATGCAATAAAAGCCTTGACACCTTTCGGGAACTCTGAGTCGGCTTATCACGAGTGTTATAGTTTGACAAAGTCATTTCTAAGATGTGTAATATTATGCTAATCTCGCCCGGTCAACCTTAACAGTACTTGACGGGTAGTAAATGTTCAAGGTTGTGGAACACTAACTTTATAGAAACTTCAAGTAGAAAGTTGATCATTCGCTGTCGCCACCCAAAGCCTCGCACGAGGCGAGGTGTTGAAATTCTGTCCGAAGGTTGCCCCGTGAAATACAACCTTACACGAGAGCATTTCCAAATTCTGAAAAACATATCCCTAGCAACATGCGGGAAGCGCATGCCGATGATCCATGCCGTTGGTGACGATCAACAGATGGTTCTTGTTTCACCTGTGTCGCCCACGCCCAGGATGTCCTGACACTACCCGCTCTTTATTGAAACTTGGAAACCCAAGAAAGCAAGGCAGCCTTCCTAACATCTTTGTAGCCAGGGTGTTCCGCAGGAACGAGCGGCAAGGTTGAGACTTTGAGATTATTATAAGCATACATTCTTGTGATCAAGGGGAAGGTCAAAGAGGGGGCAGGAGTTGGCGAGCTGTCGCGTGGTGATCAAACGATTTCGCGGGCTTGGCGGCGTCGAGATGAGACCGCCTGCAACTTGACACGACGATCCTTTCCGAGTGCTACGTTGCGCTACAGCTGCAAGGTGGAGCGAGCTTGAATCAAGCACGACTTTCAAGATTGAATGTAGACAAGGTAGCCGCCGCCAAGCTAGTATCGGACTTGAGATGAGTATCTTTAACGTTAATTCATGTAAATCCGGATGTATGTCCCCATGTGGATGTAGGTTCAGGAAGCAAGGTTTAGTTCGGAACCAGGGATTATTACTTGTACTGTGTGAAGCCTGTCAGCTCGGTATCGTTCTCTGCTTCGGTAGCAATCTGTTTTTGAGACTGGCAGCAGGTTTCTGAAATTCCGATCCGATACTTCGGAAGGGCGGGGGTTCCTTCGGGGCTGTCAACATGTCGCAATAGCAAATTATCAGTAAAGGATGCCGAGAAGATCCTGAGTGGACGGGCGAACAGCCTGGTGTCGGTGTCTTACGCAGATGATCATACTCATTCGGAAGACGATTACTTAAGGTATGCATGGCGAGGCTAATACAAGGCATTGAGGAATGGTGTCATTTGATCCAAAACATGAGTCTGAATGACTTTGTGGTGAACAGTCTGGGCGAATGTAGGGTCTCCTAGCAAGAATAACGGCTTGTAAGTTGAGGTGATTTATCATATACATGGCAAGTACGTTAGACTGTCAGTGATGTGCACAAATTCGTTCAATGGCTACAATCGACTTGAGGGAGACTTCTGATCTTGATTGTTGGTACAGCAGAGAGCGAATGAATAAAGATTATAAATATTGCGATCAAAACTTATCGAATCAATGGAAGGGAAATAGAAGGCTATTTCACCTATTACAAGAGGAGATGAATCTATCTTGGCTTTTCATAGTCTGGCCATACTGGGCTAACTGATATCTGACTAACCCAAACTCGTTGCATAGTGTCAATAAGTTGACGCGAGCTTCTGTTCGTAGACTCAGACAACTAGCAGAGCATAGCGCTTTGAAACAAATGGTTTGTTTACCAGCTGTAGGCATGTCAAGGGAAATGCTTCTTTGGAAGTCGACGATGTCCATTATGGCTCCCTTCTTCCCAACCATTAGATCACTCACTTGAGATCCTTTCTTTGCTGGCAAAGAGCGTCGTTCGATCAATTCTTACATTTTCTGTCCGCTCCCATGCTTGAGAACCTCATGGCCTGCGGGATGTGATGTTGATTAGTCACGCGGCGAGGCGGCATCTTCTCTTGGTCATGAGTTAGATTGATGTCGAGTGCCATCGGTCAAAACAGGGTATCAATCGCCACGTCGCGTGTGTAACTTTTTGCTGCCAGTGTCAGAGGCTTGAAATATTGTGACTAATTTGATCAATGAGGGAAAAGGTTCTCAAAACTCATTAGAGCTGAATGAACGTATGGTAAATCATTGGATAGTATGGCGTCTCCGTGACTCACTTTGTCTTCACACGAGGTCTTGCAGTATGCACTACCATTGATATTGATTCATCTAGCAGCTTAACTGCATCTAATTCGAGCAAACAGTTGCCAACAGTAGAGGTCCGATTTCTAGCTCCATATCTTAGCATCGTCCGGAACTACAGTCCCAGCCATCAACCGAGATTGATGTAGTCCTAGCTAATCTTCACCTAGATCCACGCCATAAATCCAAGCATACTCCCTACTGATACCTCCTGGCTTTGCGAGACGCCCCAGCGCTTTCTTGTTCACTGGGTCTTTCTGATTCCCTTCGTATAGCGGGAGAATATCAGCCGCCTTCGGATTGAAGTGGATAGGGTCGTCCTCATTCTTCGGTCCACGGAAGATGAATTTCCAAGTTTGGGACAGTGCTCCAGTATCAAAATCAGTGATTTCGAAGATGCCGTCAAATCTAGCGTCGTTTTGGCGACGGATCAAGATGGCAGTGGTGAAGACTGGAGCCACGCCTAAGTCCTTCTTACTATTCTGCGTGAAGCGCCAGTTGACTGCCTCGTTACGGCGCTCCTTCTCGTTATAGTCTGTCCAGGACGTCTATTCCTCGAAATATCGGCGCGTGTATGTCGATCTATTGGTGCTTTCGAAATCGATCCCGGCGTTAACTCCAGCGGCTCCTGCCCCGATGTCCGTTTTGAATTTCCTTTCTCCCTCTTCTTGGTCCTGCGATTCATCCACCTTGCGAAAGTATGGACCGACGGCGCGGATATCGGGGTTGGAAGGCTTGGCACTTTTGTCTGAGTCGTTGACAAACTTCCACCGTATGGTGATGGACTTCAGCCGATGATTGCCATGTTTGGCGACAAAACTGCACCGAAAAATCAACAGCGTGGTTGGCGTGAGGTCATGCTCCTTCCAGACCCCGTGAACACAGGTTTCCAATTCCACAGACTGGTGAAAAGAGGTGTCTTCCCTTCTAGTGACGATTCTTCGTTGGTCCTCGTCCCCAATATTACGAGTCTGAATATGAAACTCAGTTCCCTTGAGGTGATCCACGAAGCTATTCAAAGCCGTCCCATTGCCAATCTCTTGACTCTGAACCTCTATGGTTCCGGTTAAGGGATTTTTGACGATCTCTTCTTGCGATGGCATAATTCGTAGCGGTGTAAGTGCTCAAGAAAGTATCGAGCGAACGTCGGGCAAGAGTTCACGTTGTCTATGTTCGTCTTTATACCCGGCACTCCGGAGCCCGATCCTAGCCCATATTCTATACTAGGGCGTTTAGACGCGTTCCTATCCTCTGGGTTTGGGACACGTACATGGAAATTCCAATGTCTTGCACATGGCGCTCTCAACATCCCATTCGAATCGCTGTGACGACCGTATTGAGTATCTTGCAATTGTGGAGCGCGCGGACACGCCGAGTCGCGCCGGTCTTACCTGCCTGGAGCTGAAAACCTGCAAAAAACGGAGTAATGCACCAATAGGGGAAGCCAACAGTAGTTCCAAGACTTGGTTGGCTGACGGTGAAGTAAACTGGAATTCTCAGAAGCGGGGTTCTCACCTGTGCTTAGGAATTGATAAGCTCAAGGTCAAGACAAGGCTCTGCGAGTACACGGTATTTGGAATTTCCCTCACAAGGTATGGGCTTTGCGGCTCGAGGCTGTCGCCCTCCTCTTGATCCAACATACCTGAGCAACCGGACACCGAGAAAGTCTGCGCGATGCGTTTATGTACCTGTTCCCGGACAAAAAGTTTATAATTACCGTTCAAATAGTTGGCCTCAATGGTAGCTATTCCGAATCTACAGTACATCTTAAATTTGATTTCTTTTGTAGAGACAGTGGTGTCGTTGCTTAGAGCGCGGACAACAATGATGCTGCTACCATTCACGTCGATTGAGGTCTACAACAGCGTGAAGAAGAAGCGGCTCTAGTTGCTTCCTTCTCCTTGAATTTCCTCTTTTGCCTGACATGTCCATGGATAGCAATTCGATCTCGAAAATGATAAGATAAGGTAGGTATATGTGCGCAGCGGCAGACCTTGATATTTCACTCAGAAGATAGACAACTTGAGTACTCTTACAATTGAAGAAAGCTAAGTAAGTGCTGTCAAGCGACATGTCGAACAACGCTACGTCATCTCTCATAACCCAATGACAGAAGTAAGATTAAAGCTCAAGCTGTAAGCATTGTTGACGGCCTTTCGGTCATAGGTGATGACCGACAGATGCAGGCTTCGGAGCATCCTCAAGTGGGTCCGGAGGAACCTCTGCGTGCGTCGCACCAAGTGGGGCCCAGTTGCTCCGGAGGTCGGCAGTGGAAACCGTACCGCCAGCTGTGTTGGCAAGTCCCAGGAGCCGCCGGCCTTCAAGGTAACTCCACTTCATGTATATATGACTGCGATGTAGATATAGTCGAGAAGGGCACATCCTAAGTAACCATCGCGGTTCAGCAGTGACATCTGGATGATGTTGCTGAATAAGGTACAGAAGAGCCACACATGCCAGCCGTGGTATTTCTCCGCTCTAAGCACTAGACTCATATGTAAGGAAAAATCATACAATAAGGCAAGGTGGGAAATCATTCACATACATGCGTCTTTAGGGTGATGTGCGGTAATGTTCGCTATGTCTTCTACTTCCCGAGTGACAACCGTACGAGGCCTGAGACACCGGAGCATCCTCTGGACGCTCCGCAAGTAGGGATGTGCCGGTGCGAGCAGCCAAGTGCGGAGTAGCCTGGATCCAATATCCCTCGATTTCTCCACAAAGACCAGGACAACTCAACGTATCCAACCTCAAAACGATGTCCCTGGGTCAGTATTTCGGTAAGGCTGAGTCACCGGATGTAGAGTATAAATGGACTGTCACCCAACGACCAACGCTATGATAACTCAACCTCACTCTCACGCTAGAATATTTACTGAGCGCTACCATGTTATCCATTGATTCTCACCATGTTGCACTTGGGCTCGTCTTGATCCTGTTCATTTTCCTCGTCAACTCACTGCGAGTAGCTTTCCGCCCTGGCCTCAGTAAAGTTCCTGGGCCCTTCTTTGCCAGATTCACTCCGCTATGGCGCGTGTTCTTCGTCTGGAAGGGCAACGCCCATTCAGACTACCGTGTACTTCACGAGAAGTACGGGCCAGTCGTGCGAACTGCGCCCAACGTGGTTGCCATTTCAGACCCGACAGCTCTGCAAACCATCTATGGCATAAATTCCAAGTTCATCAAGGTTTGTACGACCAGGCGAAGGTCATACTGATACAATTTAACACTGTGGTTCCTCAGTCAAACTTTTACAGCACGTTCGACGCTATTTACGAAGACGAGAGGATGCAGAGCTTGTTCACGGCGATCGACCCAGAGATGCACAAGGCTCTTAAACGACCAGTGGCACAAAAGTATTCCATGACGTCTGTTCGAACCCTCGAGTATCTTGTGGACCCCTGTACAAAAATGTTCACGGATGCCATGACCGATATGCAGGGGCAGGTGGTCGACTTGGGCACGTGGGTACAGTGGTACGCATTCGACGTCATTGGCGCCATCACGTTCTCCCGTCGCTTCGGATTCATGGAGACCCGGTCCGACGTGAACGATGTTATCTCTGGCATTGAGACCGGTCTCATGTACGGCGGAATAATCGGGGAGGTGCCTTCTTTGCACAAGTATCTTCTGGGCAACATCACGTTGAGGAAGGTGATGAAAAAACTCGGAGTTCCGGATCCATTGCCAATAGTTATGAATGTGAGTTACGAGCATGAGATGTGCATTGCTGAAATCTTTCTTCTGAGCGTGTCCAGCTGACCTCAACCGGCAAAGATGGTGATGGAGGGCCTAGAAGATTACGATGCCAAACAAGACTCTTCTGAACGAGGAGATTTCTTGGCGTATTTGCGACGGGAGCAAGCGTCTACTGGTGAACACATCAGTACTCGAGACATGATGAACTACTTGATGGGCAATCTGTAAGGAAGAGACAATACTTTGTAAAGTGGCCTGCACTGACTATTCAATCAAACAAGGCTGGCTGGCAGTGATACGACTGGCATCGCCCTCCGAACTCTTTTCTACTATGTCTTGCGCGACAAGCGCGTGTATGATATTCTACAGAAGGAAATCGACGAAGCACAAGCAAAAGGAGAACTGTCGCCCGTGGTCACGTTCGGAGAGAGCCAAAAGCTCGTATATCTGTAAGTCCCTTCAGCAACCTAGGCCTTTATGATTCACTCTCCTAACGTTGAGACAACACACAGCCAAGCATGCATCAAAGAATCCATGCGGATGCACCCAGGCGTATCCTACCCCCTCGAACGCGTCGTCCCGAAGACGGGCGCCGAAATCTCTGGGTTTCACCTACCGGCCGGCACCATCGTAGGCATGAACGCCGCCGTGATCCACCGCGACCGCAGCATCTTTGGCGACGATGCCGATACCTTTAGACCCGAGCGCTGGCTCAGCGACGACATTGAAGCTGTCAAGACAATGGACCGGCATAACATGAGTGTACGTATGAAGCTTCTGATGAAGTTGACGCCATCTCGCCATCTCGAAGGAATGTGCTGACCTTTTGTCCGGTATCTGCAGTTTGGGGCTGGTGTCCGTACTTGTATTGGCAAGAACATTTCGATCATGGAAGTTGGGAAGGTAGTGCCTCAGATATTGCGGCAATTTAGTCTTGAATGGGCGTCGAGTGAGCCGGAGTGGCGGGTGACAACTTATTGGTTTGCGAAGCAGTCGGGCTTGTTGGTTCGGTTCAACCCACGGACGCCGGAGATCATAGCTAGCAAGGAATAAGGCAGTGGCTAGCCGAGATACCGCAAGATTGTGTGCGGATGTGAATTCGCAGTTCGGAATGTATCATGCGACATTATGTCTAGTACTTAGATAAGCTGTGAGTCTGTGGCAAAGCTCAGCATTACGGTAAAAGGAGACTTTGGTGTAAGTGTGGCCCCTATGACGTATCTCGCACGATCGTAAACTCGGTTATGGATATGGGTTGCTCAACTAGACTTGAAATCATTCCAAATGGAGTGCGATTGTTTGATCATCGAAAATCAATTTATTGGAGAAAGCCCCGGACCGCTACTAATTGCCGAGGCCGAAACAAAGACGTCGGACAGCGAGGAAGTACGAGAGCCCCATGGAGATCTCCCGGCACCTCCACAAGCTACCCCGCATAAACGGGATCCCTGAGCCTCTTCGGGTCCTCTGCATATGTCCCGCGGCCTACAGCACGAAACGCCGTGTCCGTCTACATACTTCGTAGCAAGTAGCTTTGACTTCTGAGATTCCTTTTGTCTTTTGCCAGACAATCTGTTCAAAATTTGACATTGGACACTTCTGGCCTTATCCTCTATCTGTTTGGAGGGCGTGAGGTCACGATTCGGAGTGTCATCGAGCTAGCTATCCAGTATCCTGATGCACCGGAGGCCAATAGCGACTGAGTTCCTGTATCGTCATGTCTGCCGAGTCGCCTCGGATTGCCACAGCCGACCATCATCCGTCAGGCAATACATCGAGTCCTCCGGAGTCAGATGAGGGGAAGCTGCGAGTCTGCGACCATTGTAGAGTGTTCGTTCCCATCCATCAACTCCCGACTACCTTCGTCTGAAGGAAGCTTCTGACCTGACATCATCTGCGTAGGAAGAAAACGAAGTGTAAGAGATGGAGCCGCTCAAGAATTCTGATACTCATCCCCCCACATGGCGTCGATTAACAGCGTGGTCGTGGGACAGGTGACCAGGTCCGTCCTGCGTGTGGAAACTGCCGTACACGTCTTATCACTTGTTCGTATACCAAACGAAGAAGGAAACCAGGTAAATGTGTTGTCCTAAGGTTGCTTCAACTTTGTTTTCTAATACGTGTTACGGCGTTTTCCAGGACCTCCAAAAGGATGCACGAAACGACTCAAACCCTCGACTTCTACTGAATTGACCGCCTCTTCAGGGTTAACTGGCCGAGCTACAGACACAACCGTTTGCACTGATGACTCAGATGGTATTCCATCTAGAGCTTCGAATCGAACAAGACTTAATGGCGATGCATCCCTTATGTCTTGGTCTGAGCATGTCTTGGGAAGACCCCTATCATACGGCCCAAACGTCAGCCTCGAGATGGAAACTTACCTGTTAGTGAAAAGAATTCAGCCTCGAAGCAACGCGAAGTAAGACTTGATGAACTGACAGAGCGCTCAAGATTGAATCTATACTTCAAACACATCCAACCAAACTATCCACTACTCGAGACTTGTCCAGACAGACGACTCAGAAGTGCGCTGCGCATGTCACCCCGCCTCAAAATGGCCCTGTTCGCCGTGTCTTCGCGCTTCGCGAACCCAGGCGTCATACCGTGGTCACCAGAAGACTTTGCTCACCGAGCTCAAAGTCTCTCAAGCGACTCGGAACTGAGCGTGGATGAACTGAAAGCATCTTTTCTCCTGTGCCTCCACGCCACGTCTGACTCCTTGACGTGGGCAACTGTCACCGAAACCACCAAGATCACCAGGATGGCTGATTTGTACCACACGATGTGCCTTGGAGGACAGCGCAACGTGTCTGGCAGGGCCTTTGATCTCAACAGCGAGAAGGACGCCGGCGGTGGGGATGGACTGGCAGCAAGACGACGGGACGAGGCGGAGGACTTTGATGCTGAGATGGAGGAGTGGAACAGGGTGTGGTGGTGCATCTACCGCCTTGACTCCTGCTGCTGTGCCATCACGTAAGTCTTGCTTGGGCATGCCTGTGAAGTCATCGCTACTGTGCTAACATGGAAGCCTCCAAAGTGCATCACCAAACGCGATATCGGATCGCCTCGAAGAGAAGATCAGGCTCGCTTCTGAATCACCTACCGAGTCCATGCTCCAGCCGTCTCTTGACTCTGAACAGAATCAGGACCTATCGCAGCACGAGTCTCTGAGGAGATCAACGCATCCGAAACACTGGCGAACGATGAAAGCCATCTTCGCACAGCCGGCATGTACGAATCAGAGCCTCTACCTCGGCGTATGCACCTTTGTGAGATCCGTCACGGAACTCAGATCCGCAGTCAAGTCCGGCCGCACCAAAGGCCTCGAGAACCGCCTGCGAGAGCTCGAGAGCGACAGCGCGGCCACGGCGTTTGCGTTGCCTTCGTGGTACTTCCAGCCCGTGAGGAATCCGAGCGTGGGCGAGACGGGAGAGGACCACGCGTCTCGGTTGAAGAATTTGCTCGTCTGGTCCTGGTAAGCACCATGATCCTCGCCCGACATCGTGCCCGTATGAAATCGGACCAGTGAAGCTAATAGTTCCAGCTCCGACTTGCTACTCGCCATCTGTGCCGTGGAGATGAGCGGCTCGTCGACCGCGGCTGCTCCCGATCTCACAGCACACTGGCACTCGATCTTGGACAAGGCAAACGACGCGGCCGAGGTCGTCGGAAAATGGAAGCCCGCCTACCTTGACGTTGTTGACCCGTTGTGCTCCTACATTGTTCTTTTGGTTGGCGCAATCTTCTCTTTGCAAAGAGCGCTCTCGTCCGAGATGTCCCTTTTCTCCTCCCAGCTTGATCTGCTGGAGTTGTTTATGGAGCAGGTAGGGCGCCGTTGGCCTATTGGTGAGTATCGCTCCTACCAGCCTCTTTCACAGCCCCTTCCTTCTAACATGTTTGGGATAGCAAACCGCCTCGGCAGTAAGTACTTTTCCTTCATGGTTTCCGAAGACGAAGAAGCTGACCCAAAGGGCGGAAAAGAATCACTTCAATCCATACAGAGAAACTTGTATTCAGGGAAGTCTACTTGCACCCTTGAGACGGCGCTCACCTATGTCCGCCAGTTGACTCACCCTTTCGATGGGCAACCTGTCCACCCTGTTTTGAAAGGTGATGCCCCGGGAGCTATTGTATCGGGACCTACAGAGGCAAGGGACGCAAGCAACGGATGCTATTCTAACACGCATGAGGAGGGATATGGTCATCATTATGGCCTCGACGATGTTGATTTCGCGAGTCTGGAGGGAGTCTTTGGCGACATGGACCCGATGGACATGCTGCTGCAGGTAGGTTGTTGAGCAGGAGCGTAATAACGCGTTACTCCATTACTACATTGGTTATGCATGATCTCGGACAGCAAACGATCCTTCGGAGTACGTGCACAGGAGGGAACTTGCATTTGTGCCTACAAATACCGATAGCCATTTTTATGCTCGACAGAAGGCCGGGCTCATAACGAGGATATGAGCTGAACTCAAGTCTCAAGTTGAGGGCCGCATAAGCTCCAGGACGGCAGGAATGCCATCTGGTGACAGGTGCGCCACATCAGATGCTGCGCATGAGAACCTTTGTGCTACGTGTGAAATGTTTGGGACAGCGTTGTTTTCTCTTCCCGATCTAAAACAAACATGTGAAAGAGAGGCTGTTCGGCGCATGAGGGGGAGGGCGGCGAACTTTGTCGGCTGGTAAGTGACGAACCAATCGTCTGTTGTTTTTCATCCCTTTGCCAGCATTAATACGATGATCCCTGGGGTTTCCAAGCAATTGAAGGAACTGGAAAGCTTTGTCGGTCCGTTGTTTGTAAATTGCAGGATGAGGCAGGTGAGCGTGCTCGGAAACATTCATTTGCATTGTTTAATCGCGGCCTGTCACGGACGATTCCGTTGGAGCTCTGATGTATGCACGGAAGGGCATGGACATGTTCTGGGGGTCGTAGTACGGGATTCAATTAGGTTCAGGGGGGATGATGAGTTCAGATTATCGTAATCCCGAAAGAGCCGTCGTTACGAACTGCACTGGGAGGCCTCGTGTTGGCGAGATGAGGAGAAGATGCATGACGGGAGATATTGTAGAACAGAATGGACGAGTGAGATATCGGGCAAGATGCCTCAAAACCCCGATTCAGTGAAGCTCAGAGTGACAAGTCGCTGAGCAGTCGATAACCACTCTTATACGAACGAGTATTGGGACTCAAGGCATCAGACGTGTTCGTGCCCACGGCCAGGCCTGCACCGCATAGCATGAACGACCTTATTGCAAGCGCCCCTTTCCGTGCCGTGCCGCGATGGGGGCCGAAGCTCTCGATGCAACCACTAAATTTTTTTTTTTTACCACCATGTTTTTTATTCCTTAGCATTACTGAACAACGCTCCTGTTCTGGCGGGTGGCGGGAGGTTCATCCCAGGCGCGGGAACCCGGAACGGGTACGGAGCACTATGAGGTAAAAACGTCAGGGAAGGGACTTGTTGCGTGAACAGCTTTCTTGGTTCTTCTGGTGAAAGAACTGGGCGGTGGGTGTCCGGTTGGTGAGAGGGCATCCCTGGCTGTGCTACCAGAGAAGTCCGCGGCAATGAGGGAAAGATTGAATTTGGGGCTCAAGAGTCTGCTGTAGTCCATTCTCATGTTCCACGTGCGGCACGACTGGGCTCAAGTGCTGACCCCATGAGTGAGAGCCTAGGTAGACGACAGAATTGATGGGCAGGTAAACCATGAGGTCATTGCATTTTTGGCAGTCCCAAGGGATCGTCCACGTTCTGGCGATCCAGGGTAAATCAGGGACTGTGCATGTTTAGTGCAGTTGTAACGGCCAGGACTGGCACAACGTCACGGTCGTATGGGTGGTCGGTATAGAGCATCGATGGGGTTTGGGCTGGCACGCTGGCTAGCTTCGCATCAGACGGTGTGAGTGAGCGTGTCTGCGTGTGTGCCTCCCATCTTTCCCCGAATCTCCGAAGGGCTCACTATCAGCAATCTTTGGGGGGGGGGGACGGGCGGTCAGGTTTCTGGGGGCGTGTGGTGCGAGTGTGATGTCTGTTGTGTGATTTGTGGTGCGTGATGTGACCTTGGACGATCTTGGGCGCCTGATGAGTTGGCATCCGTTTTTGGCACGCATACGCAATCCTCCTCTACCCGTCTTGGGGATCCGCGGGCGGTAAGACCTAGGCTGGGAAGGTTGGAGGACCGAGACTGGACATTTGAAAAGAATGGCGGTGGCTACGGCTCTGGCTTCGGCAACGTTGTTCTACTCGGAGAGGAACTTGCCCGAAAGGTACCATCTGAGATATGCTTTTTGATAGAGAAGACGAGGCTATGTATACTCCGTAAGCTCTATCCATATCGGTACGGATACAGGTATCTCATTGAGTCATGGTCCGGCGCGGCCCTCGGGATGCGGTAGCTGGCTAGCTGCCGCGGGATCGCGGGTGGCCAAAAGCTGATTTCGAACAAACCGACTTGGACGCCTCGGATCCACGTGTGATTGGGCACTTGTTGGTTCTCGTCTCTCACGAAAGATCCATGGCTGCCCCTGAAGGGTGCTTAGGTCAGCCCTAGACTTGAGCAACGCAACGTCTGTATTCAGGACGACAGTCGGGACTTGGAGGAAAGAGGTCCAGAGGGCGAGGCAGACGAAGGGAGGCCCGATTAACTGCTGACGGCGATCGGGCCCGGGGTTCTTTGGGTTCCCGTGCCCCGCGGCGCTAGTGGTGATATGAACAGTGGACTGGAGGACGAGTGAAGGTAAGGCAACGCGGAAGTCAATATCGCCATCTGTACGGAGTAAAGGCACACCTTGCGTGTTTCGAGCCTCTCTCGCTTCTGTGAAGCATTACTACGAGGGGGATATGTGTGTCTCTGAGAGGGTGAGTCTACTTTTCCGATAGACATGAGCGCCGGGGCCACATGCCGACTGCATTTCCACAATCTCCATCGTCTTGTTCGTCATGTTCTCTATTCGGGAACAGAAACCCTAGAGGATCCGTCGCTTTGCGACAAACAGAGACGATCAAAGGGGGCCGACCAGGGACGAGATGAGGGCGCAATGTCCCAACGGTTGGTGGTGCACCCCGCTCTGCAGGCTGACAACGAGGGTCTTCCAGCTGCGCAGGGGAAAGTTTTCTGCAATCTGTTGCTCTTGCCTATACGAAGGAGAGGGGAAGGGGGGCCCGCCAACGGGGCGGTCATGCTTGTACTGCGTAGAGTGGCAGGTCGTTGATATTAAGGTGTTGACGGGGGGGGGGGGGGGGGGGGTGGGGGGGGGGCGGGGGGGGGGGGGGGTGGGGTGGGGGGGGGGGGGGGGGGGGGGGGTGGGGGGGGGGGGGGGGGGGGGGGGGGGGGGGGGGGGGATGGTTCTGGACAAGTGTGTCTGTATGCGACATGTCACGCGTACAACTGTCCAGGGGCATTTGATCCATTGCGGCTCCCTTTGGGCCTTTGCTTTGGTGAAAGCTGGCCCCTCACTCCTGAGATGTCGGAACGAGTTGAGATATAGTAACGTGATAGCAGAGGGACGGGACCGTGTGAGGGGCGAGGGAAGGGGATGAGACGTGGTAATCGATGTACCGCCATTTGAGCACAATATCAATATCTAACGAAGTGCTATCGAATGCGTGTCTGATTTCGCGGCGGCATAGGGATATGCAGGAACAAAACAGGAGTGTGGCTGTGAGACACACTCACGGTGGATCGGTGCAAAAACCTAACTTTGGCAGTGACGAGACTTGATGACGAAGTGATGGGATAGGGATATGTTGGATATGAGGACTCGGGAGTTCCAAATTCCAAGGGTCAAAGTGAGGGCAGGTTTAAGGAGCTGCATGCATGGTGAGGCTCAGTCGACGATCCAATGCTACCTACCGGAGTGCATATCCACGTATCCACGGAGGAGGTCGTTGAAAGGGGAACAGAGGTGGTGGGTGCTATGAATAGTACGGACATGAGGGTGGGAAAAGGGGACCGCTTATGTACACAGTACGTGTACAAGTATACAAGGACCGCGGGGTCTTCCGTCCCATGATTTTGACGTCTTATGGAGTCAGGGCCATGGTGGTGGCAGAGAGGTGGTGGCAGAGAGGTTACTCGGGAAGAACTTCAAGAGATGGATGTATCGACGGCCATCGGCGACTGGTGGGATATTTGAGGCTCCTTCAGGCTCCCCCTCCCCCTCCGAGACGCCTTCTACGGCCCTTGACAAGTCGAGATTGGATGCCGTGGCTTGATAGTCGAATTTGACCCAGTTGGCCGGAAACACGGCGTCAAGCACGTCTTGGGGCTGGGCTGGGCGGCGGGACTTGCTGCTGTCCCTGTGTGTTCTTGACCAGTGAACGGTGACCGTGTCGGCGAGAGCGAGACGGGGGACTCCCCAGGGGCCCTTTGGCGACGAAAGATTACCCAAGTGCTCCGTATGCCTAGCTTCCATGTTTGGTGTAACTTGGAGGAGAATTGGGACAGTGAACTCTGAAAAAGAAGGGAGAGAGAGACACAGCGAGAGAGAACAAAAAGCGAAGAGGTCGCCGGCTCATTTCGAGCCCCCGGCAACAGGACCCAGAGACCGGTGGGCGGCCAAGCCTTATTGGGCCATGGACCCCACCACCGCAGCCCCGCCGTCGGCCACTCAGAGATGCGTATTTCTCTCTCATTGGAAGAGGTGGATCTCCAAGTATCCCTGCACGTAATCAGTGGCGGAGGTATACATATCCGCCCACTCACCCAGCCCCTTCCCCTTCCCCCATTCAGGAACATGGCGCCTTACCGCCTACTACGTAAGGTACCAAACCATCCAGAAGCTTAGGTAAGGCGCGGGAGGAAGTGGGCAACAGGGCGAACATCCAGCCGGCCAGGGGATACCAGAGTACGTACTCCGTACAGGGAACCTGTGCACCCGCCTCCCACTTTCATTTTCTGCCACTCGCCCACTGAAGCAGTGGTTCTGTGTTGTGATCAGTGGTACCGTCAGGGGCCCGGTGGCTTTCTTTCAGTGGGCCGGGCCGCCTGTTCGGCTCTTCCTGATGTGTCCCCAGCGTCTCCCTCCCGGCTGATGAGGCCTGCCTACCTCACCTGTGACCCGTAGGTTCGTAAGGTACCTCACGGTACTGGACACTGCCTATCTGTACGTAGTACTGCCCTGCAAGACGTTCTCTTCCACCAACGTGGACCCGTAACCTTGCGCGCTCTCGCCCTCTCTTTGACCTGAGCCTCTCTCATCGTCAAAACCTCTCTTCCCCGGCTTTCCTTCCTACTCCCTCTCTTCATCCAACCGGCCACCACCACCCACCTCGTCATATCATGCGCCGCGCCGCCGTCGAGACATGCCCGAGCCACCGATTTATCCTCTCCCGTCTCTGTCTCTGTCTCTGTCTCGACTCGCAACCCTCCGCATCTTCTCCGACGCTTCCTCCTCTCTGCTCGTCTAGTCCTCCATCCCGACAAAGACGAACCTGACGACTTCGACCGCGTAGTCAGGAGCGACGCATCGTCCCCAATTTCCCATCTTTGCTCCTGGTACTCGTCCATCTTCACCATCGACAGCGACAACGTCGACCCCCGTCAATTGCACGCCTGGCGAAAGTACGATACCCCCCAAACCTCGACGATCCATACGAACGAACGGCCGCATTGATTCGACTTTTGCGTTGTTTTTTCTTTCATCGGAAAACAATGTGCTGAGACTTTGCTCGGCCTGTTCTGTTTTTCTTTCTTTCAACCCAACAAACGAGCCATCCAAGGAATCGATAATAACGCCATCCTGCCGCTGATACCCCTACGAACAACCAGGAGAAACTAGAGACAAAATAGCGACATCGCTCAGAATAGTAGCAGTAGCCGTTAACACCCCCCCGTCACATCCACTCCCACCTTCAGCTACGTCCAGCCTCCCGACGTCTCGAACCCCGGCCGACCGACCATGCCCACCTACCTCACCCGCGAGAACGCCCCCGTCTACTCGCCAAATTCCGACTTTCTGGACCTCGACCCAAACAACACGCTTGATCTGTCTGGCCACAAGCACCCAATTGACGGGCTCTCCCATACCCTACCGCTTCGCCCATCGCGCTCAAACAACCTCCATGATAGCTTCGACGAAAGCTCAACCTCGTCAACCCACGCCTCAGACGTCTCTGATTCCATCCCCAATCAGATGAATGGGACGAGGCCGACTAGCATGAGCTCGTTGCCCAACGGCTCGGCAGGGGCCGGAGGAGGCGCAGACTTTGATTATCACGACCACGACTCTCATCACCACGACCAGTACAACGATTACAAGAACCAGAAACACCCGTTACAAAATGGACACACCGTCACCATGCCCGACCGGACAGCTCCGCCGCCGCCCATCACTATCATCAAGAAGCCATCTTCCGATGCCGAGCAATCGAGCCCGACGGATAACTACCTTACGCCGCCATCCATTGGATCGCCTGCGGCTGGATCCATCGATCATACCATGAAAACAAACGGGACTAGCAGTCCCAACTACGCACCTCCAGCAATACCGTCACAAGGTAGACTTGTCAACGGCCACACAACGCCCGTTGCAGCACCCAGCAACGCATCGCTGTCCCCAGATCCCACCGCCAACAACCAACCGGCATCACCGCAACGCTTCTCTTCTCCGCCGCTTTATCAATCCGGTGGTGCTACCCCTAACGGATCGACACCGACGGGCCTGCAACCGCCAAATGGCGGATTGAAACATCGACATACGCTCGAGGTTCCCGGCACCCAATCCAATCGCGCTTCTAAAGATGGCTCCGATACGGGCTTCTCCAGCGGTCGCTTCTCTCCCACAAGCACCACGCAAAGAGTGCGTAGGGCGTCCCTGAATCTGGTGCGGAGAGATACTCGCTCCATGCAGTCCGATGTACCGCGTGACGAGGTGGTGCCCGACGAGGAAGCCCTGCGCTGGGCCGAACATTATCGACAGAAGCGGGCGAGTAAGAGGAAGAGAAAGGAAGAGGAGGATGACGATAGAGTCTTGGTCGGCACAAAGGTCGATGAACATCACACCAACTGGGTCACGGCCTACAACATGTTGACGGGCATCCGTGTCTCGGTGTCCCGCACGAACGCGAAGCTCGACCGGCCCCTTACGGATGCTGACTTTGAGGCAAAGCAGAAGTCGACTTTTGACATGTACGTCAAGTCCCGTGTTACCCACGTGCTTTGCAAGTTTACTAATTTCTTCAGTGCCGGAAACGAGTTGGTGCCCTCGGCGAAGTACGATTTCAAATTTAAGGACTATGCGCCGTGGGTATTCCGACATCTACGCGGCCTATTTCGCTTGGATCCCGCAGACTACCTCATGTCTCTGACGGGCAAGTATATCCTGTCCGAACTGGGTTCCCCTGGAAAGAGTGGTAGCTTCTTCTACTTCTCCAGAGACTACAAGTACATCATCAAGACGATCCACCACGCCGAGCACAAGTTCCTCCGCAAGGTCCTCAAGGACTACTACCATCACGTCACCGAGAACCCGAATACGCTGCTATCTCAATTCTACGGTCTCCACCGTGTCAAGATGCCCTACGGAAAGAAGATTCACTTCGTAGTAATGAACAACCTCTTCCCTCCCCACCGGGACATCCACACCACTTTCGACTTGAAGGGATCTACGATTGGCCGCGACTATAAGGAAGAGGACCTGGACAAGAACCCTCGGGCGACGCTGAAGGATCTCAACTGGATGCGCAGACAACGAAACCTCGAACTTGGCATCCAGAAGAAGAAGCTATTCTTGGAGCAGCTGCAAAAGGATGTGGTCTTGATGAAGAAGCTCAAAATCATGGACTACTCTCTGTTGATCGGTATCCACGATTTAGAGCGAGGGAACGAGGAGAATCTTCGAGGAAAGACTCTTCAGGTCTTCAACCCCGGCGGCGAGCAAGAAGATGGTGAGCCGCCATCGGTTCTCTTGCGAACGCCTTCCAAACTGGAGAACGCTCGCAAGGCGCGGGAGCTGCGCAATATGATCAGGCACGAACGGCCAGTGCCCATGGGACAGACTGCAGCTCAAATGCCAGACGAGCTCGATGAGGGACATAGCAGATCGGGATACATCTTCAATCAGGACGATGGTGGATTCCAGGCTACCCATGAGGACAACTCTCCAGCCGATGAGATCTACTACCTGGGCGTCATCGACTGCCTGACTCACGTATGATTTCTTCCCGCGCTTGCTGTTTCATTGCTAACTTTCTGTATAGTACGGAATGATCAAAAAGATTGAGCACTTCTGGAAGGGACTGACAAGCGACAAGACCAAGATCTCCGCTCTTCCCCCTGAACAGTACGGCGACCGATTCTACAACTTCGTCGAGGGTATCACGATGTCCCCTGAAGAGGCGATTAGAGAGAAGCAGCGGAAGGACCAGGAGCAGATCGAGGCTGCTGCAGCTGCGGAGAGACAGCGTGTTGCCAGCTGGAGCTCGAGCATGCGCCGGAGGTCGGGGACAAACAACATTCCCCCAATGCCCGACTACCGACCTCCGCCAACCCCGCCTAGCGCTCCAATGTCACCCGAAGCACGCGAAACCGTCGAGCGAGCCCAGCAAGATGCCCGAAGATCCGAGAGACACGGGGCTTCCGAGCTCAACGTTCCAGATGTCGTCCTGTCGACAACCAAAATGAACGAACGGCGAGAATCTGGTGGCCAAGGGGCTCCTATCTTACCTGTAGTTGAAGAGGCAGGAGAGGCTTCATCGCTAGGCGGCAGAAGCAGAGACGGGGCAGCGAGTCGTGATGGGGATGACCACCGACCGGCTACCCCAGCGAAGCCTGGTATGGAGAGCAGATTCGCCGGACTCAGGGACTATGCGCCGCCGACGCCGCCCAAGGGACATCATCTTAAGCCCGAAAGTCAAGACAGCGGCTACGGGGCGCTGCCCAACGGAAACGGTTCGACAATGAGCAGAGAGGACTCGCTTAACATCAAGCCTCGCCTTAGCAAGGACTCGCTGGACAAAGCCTTGCCGCCGCTGCCAAAGGAGGCTGGCGGACAGAGCAGCTTCCGCATGGGCCTGGCCTAGGGCGCAAGCCGCCTCTTGCGGAACAACAGCAGACGGATCCGTGGCGTTAGGAGTAAGAGTGGGAGCAATGACGAAGCAGGGGACGACACGCGACGGGAAGAGAAGGGTGGATGAAGCATGAGGAGCAGAGAGGGAGAGAGACAGAGACGGGTCGACAAATCAACAATTGCATCAACGGGGTCAATGACAATTTCTGCAAGCTCGTTCAACGAGGTCTCACAGCGACCGAGGCAACAGAGAGCCGAGACGAGCCACAGAGCTTTTTACTAGTGTTTTCTCTCATGGATGATACCACCATTGCATTGAGCATGCTTCTTCTTTTTTTATTCAAACCTTTTCATTTCTTTCTCCTCACACCTTTTTCCTTTGGTTTTATTATCAAACCTCTTTTTTTTGTTCTCTTGTTTTTCACCCATACAGAAAGTCTCTCATACATAAAGGTCATCACGTAAAAAATCATTGTTTTCCGCCCCCGGTGATGACCAAACTCTGCTGGGAATCAAAGGCAAAAGGGAGAAAAAAAGAATTAGGAGTCGTGGGATGGGATTGGTGGAAAACTTTATAGCGATATTCAAGAGGGCGCCTTTGATTCGCTTCCCATAATATGGATGGGGTTGGGTGCGTCTAGGTAGCACAAATAGAAGGTCGGTTCTCAACTGTGTCGAAGACAAGTTTGCATTGTGATGTGTTTCTCAGTAACGTAGATGCCTGGGCTTTTGGAAGTAGCCGTGCTTGGCGTATTGATGGCTAGTGGTTCTTTTGTCATTGTGGTTTACATTATTCTACAGACGTTATTCTGAATCCCGCCGGACCCCTGAGGAGTGAAGTATATAGAAACACAGTGTTGTACACCAGCGAATAATAGCTGGAGGAAAGGGAGGTTTTCTGGTATCAAAGGGGCCATACACAGTTGCCGAAAACTCGGTATCGTCAGACAGATTAGCCAGAGAGAAGAAAGCTGAGGGAGGCTCCGCCCGAAATCTGACTGGACGTGGGGTTTGGTTGGTTCGTTCGTTCACTTTAAACTTGTTTCTTTGTCTTGAACTCAAAGGGTCCCCCCGTCTTACTGCCTCCTCGAGGCGAGCATATCCTGCAGATCAACCTTTGTTGGCGTCGGTCCCTTGGAGGAGGAGGGGGCTGAGGGCTGGTCGGCAAAGGTGGTGGTGACGTCCATCTTGATTGCGTTTTCGGCTTCGAGCTGGGCTATGCGCTGCTTCTTTTGGAGGTCTGCTACGCGCCATTGCTTAAAGTATTTTACCTAGAAGAGGAGGCTTAGTGTTAGTTTTGGGTTTGTTCGGAGCGAGGGTCTCCGTTCAAGTTCTAGGAGTTGGTGTTTGTTTCAATTGGCTTTGTTGCGTGAACCGGTAACAGCTTTGGTCAAAGGTCCTGCCGCTGGGGTAGCAAGAAGCTACACCCATGATCGCAAGGAGCTTGAGGACGACTGCGCAAGGAGGAACGGGATTCGAGTAGGGGGGGTACGGCACGTACCCAAGCAGCAGCGCAATCCCGTTCAAAGACCTGGTTCTCGACGGGACAGGCCTTGCGGGCTTTAGCATCGTCCTTGAGGGCGTCGACGATGACGTTGCGGTCGAGGCAGCCAAAGTATGCGTCGCGGGCCTCCCAGCACTTGCGGCGTTCGCTGCGGTCAGGGGCGACGGCGCCCGTGCGGACTTCCTCGGCGCGCTTGGCTTCTTCGGATTGGAAGGAGGAGAAGAGGCCCATTGTGTCGACGGGAGGGGGAAGTTCGGGTTTTATGGTGTGGTGTCAATATCGGGAGGATCGGGAGGGGATCGATGGATCGTGAGTTTGGTGGTGGGTGCCGGAGGAAAGCTTGGTTGAAGAAGCAGGCTTTTGACGTTATGCGGGTTGATCTGGCGTATGCGCTCGGCGAGTGGCGGTTCAGACAAAGTCTTGACGACTTCTGTAGATCTTGAACAACGCCGCGAAGTTCGAAGTGGAGGGCCGGCAGAATATCGAGCGGTGGCCTAGAGTGGAATAGTTTACTCTACCGGGGTGGCTCTGTCACGGCTCAGCTCCAATGTGAGCCTTGCCTCATTCGTGCTTAGCGTGGCGGGTGCCGATTGGAAGCTCTGCCGTTGCGATTCTAGGCAGGCACAGGCTCACCGGCGCGCGCCGCAAAAAGACAGAAAGTGTGGCGCAAACTGGCCCAGCTGACTCCAGCCACCAAAACTGTCAACATCCCGCTGCTTCCCTTGTGGCACATCCTTCCCAACGTGACAGCTTGGACGCAACAAACCACGAATCACATTGAAATACGTTCAAAAGACGGAAACGATCCCCACGAGAACGAATCGACGCTGGGGTCTGACATTTTACGCAATTTCCCCAGCCTTTGATTGCCAATAGGGACGCAAGAACTTATAAGCGGCCACGGAGATTTGCTCCAGGGAAGAAGGGATTACGACCGGGGGGTGGGTGGTCTGGGAGTTTCTTATTGCGAACCGCAAAGGAAAGCTCGATAATGCTCCGCCGGTAGCGAGATTCGCAAGACCAAGAACAAGACAGAGCGCACGACCGTCTTTCGCAACGACACCTAGACAAACTCTCTCTCCCTTCCTTTCGACGACGACCACGAAAACAACGACCCATTCAACCATCTACATTACTCCAGAAACCTACCTACCATAGCGTTCCTCGAAACCCGAAGCAAACAAACCCTCCGAAACAACCGTGACCTCAACCCGCCATGCCCCGCCGTCGCAAGCCGCCCCGGCCGGGCGCCCTCAACGACCTGCCCCCACTGCGCATCGCTTCGCAGATCGCGGCGTTACAAGGACTGTACTATGCCGGGGCACTGGTGTTGATGCTCTTCTCAGCGCTCGTCGCTGGTACGGGGTTCACGTTGGATCTTGTCTTTGGGTGGGAGGCTGTTCGGGGGGATACGACGCAGGGGTGGCTGGGAGCCTTCTTGTGGGTTCTCGATGGGGGTTTCTGCATGTGAGTTCTCCCCTTTTTCTCCGTCCTTCATACGGGACATTTGGGCTGGTAGTATGTGGCTTCTGGAAGGTTGGAGCTCGTTGGGTGAAGTGAGAAAGGACGCGAGCGAGCAAGGGCATGAGCTCGAAGACCAGCGCTAACATACAATAACAGGGCCGTCGCAATCATCATCCTCATCGGCCGTTCAAAGCTCGTACCCGACTTCGCGCTGACGATGCATGGTCTACACCTCGTTGTCACGAGCTTATACACCGGCCGCATCCCACGGAACGCAATGTGGTGGGGTGCTATGGCGGCCAGTTCGGGTATCTGTGTAGCGTTGGCCGTTTGGGGGTCCAGATACCGCGAGCTGAGGCCCATATCGTTCGGCGGTGGAGGCGGTGGAAATACCGGGGGCGGTGCTGGGAGCAGTGGTGATGGTGCCGCGCAAAATGGTGGCACCGGAGACGAGGAGGATGGGATCGGGTTCTCCAGGGGACGGGGACGTGGAAGGGGGAGGGACGGGGAAAGCGGGTATGAGATGGTCGGGATGGATCATGAGAGACGGAATTCTTGATTGAGCTGAGTAGCTTTGAGAGAGGGGAATGGCAGCAGAAGGGGGTTTGGGACTAGCCGCGAGGCTGGAGGGTATGACACATCATTGCTTGGCGTTATCGGGATGTACGAGTATCGAGGATAGATGATCCGGATTGTGTACAGTTTACATGGCTGTGATGACGCAGAATAGACACTTGGAAGGCCTTGAGGCTTATTGGGTTCGAATGGGCTATAAACATCCTCAGAACCATTGTGATGCCGATTCTTTAGGGCTGCCAGGCTCTTGAGAGCCAGGTATCAGGTTGCCTGAGGTCTGCCGAAGTCCGTCAAACATAAGCATGTATTAGACTAAATGTCTGTAGGCCATGTTATACTGGGAGTCAAATAAGGTAGGCCATGGAATATTATCCTCGCTTGGTTAGACCACTGTGTTCGTCGAATCCCTCCTTCGATAGCGGTCGGCTGGAGTTTCGTGATGAAAGAAGAGGACACTGCACACCGAGTCTAGCGGTTACCAAATGTGAACGTCGGACGAATTGCTTTTGAAGCTGATTAAAAGGTTGTGGAGAGATGTGGTGATCCTGCGATGGAAGTGGGCGAGGGAGGCTGAGAGTGTAAGCCCAGTCTCCCAAGTATCTTGTTATTGAAGAAAGTAAATGCTTGTGAGTCACAAGTACGAGAATACAGTTTCAAATAAACGGCGTAGTGTGTACCCATTACTTGAAATGACATGCTTTTTCAAGCCTGCCATAAGAGAACGATGACTGTACTGCTAACTGCTTCCCATCGTAAGCCCAGTCTTAATGTTGGTTTCCCTATTACAGGGTAACTGGTTCGAACCGTGGGTTAATGAAGAGATTAATTAAACTATATGAACTTCTGCGTAGGTATAAAAAGGAGGTTCTAACTATAGGTTAGGTTAGTTATAATAATCCTAAATAGGGCCCTTAATTAGCCCTTACGTAGTTAGCTATATACCGCAGTTAAATTAGACTTCTAATCTAATACTAACTTTCTCTTTTTTTATTAATTTAATTATTATAGTTAGAAGTATAATTCGACCTCGGGCCCGTTTACTAAGTCGTCTCTTTTTCCTCCTTTTTTTTATTCTTTTTATATAACCTATTTTTTTATTTATATATTAACTTTTTTATTATTTATAAATTACTTTAACCCTTTATTAAGTACTACTTTTATAAAAGCGTTAGCGAGGTTATTATTATTATTAATTTAATAAATCTCGAGGATTTTGTATTTTTCGTATAATTACTTAAGGGCTATAATATTAATTATAAGCCTCTTTTTTTTTATAGTTCTTAATTTAACGAGATATTTATATAGCGAGTAGGAATTTATATAAATAACTATTAGGATTAATAAAAAGCTAAGCCGATTAGTAATTCTCTTTAGTATTATCAAAATTACGTAAATAAGGTTAATACTATTAACTATATTATAAACTTCTAATACTAGTATACTTCTCGTTACTCGTTTATTTTTAATTAATAAGTAGTAAATTATATTATTATATATTATAAATTCGCTCTTGCTTATACTCTTATTAATAAGAATAATAATATACTCTAATTATAAAATAAGGTCCTTATTATTCGTAAATAAGCTATTTATAAATACGTAAAGCTTACTAACTACGAGGTCGATTAGGTAGTAAATAAGACCTCGATCGAGATTTAAGTACTATTACTTAAGCTGTTTATTAAGTACTTTAATATCTTATTTATTTAGTTTTATAGCTTATATTACTTTAGTATAATTAAAAGTTACCTTGGGCTAGTATATATTTATAATATATATCTTTTATATAAGCTTAACCTTATATTACTTTTTAATATTAATTATATTTAGATTAACGAGGCTAATTTTCTTATTTTATCCTTTTTATTAAAAAATAATAGTTTTCCCCTCGATTATAAAAATCCTATTATTAAATACTAATAGGTTATTTATTATAAGGACCTTTTTTAGCTTCGCTATAAAGCCCGCTTTTTAGAGCTCCTTATCCTCTTTTTTTATAAAGTTAATATTAAATAGGCTTAATATATTATCGGTTTATATTTTAATAATTTTAAATTAGTCGCTTATATACTTAGAGACTAGTAAGCACGGGTTATATATAAATATAATTATTAATAATTAATTAATATAAAAATTATAATATATAGCTTATTAATAAGTGCCCGATTTTACGAGCCTATATAGTAGTTTAAGTACTTTAATAATCGTACTTTCTGGGTACTTACTAGCTATTTCTTTTAATAAATAGGCTAGGATTTTCCTTATGAGCCTTATAGCTAATTAAGTATAGGCCTAAGTAATATTATAGCTCTAAATCTCGTATCTCTTTTTTTATAATAATACTATTAATACTATTATTAATCGTTAGTTATAGCGCTATATTATAGGCGATTATATAAGTAGCGTTGCTTTTTTAACGTCGCTATACTCCTAAATTACGTATTTAAACTTCTTATATAGTTAAGGTGTTCTTTTTTTTTTTAATCTTACGAACTATTCGTAATTTAAATATATAGAGGTTTATATACTTCTTTAGGTTATAGAAAATAAATTAATAAACCCTTCGATCGTAAAGAGTATTTATTTTAATAAGATCTAATTCTTTATATAGCTTTTTAATAGTTATAATTACGCCTTCTTTATATAATTTAATTATTAGCTCGAAATTAGCTTTTTTTTTATTATATAAAAGGTATTAATTACCTCGTTATTAGTAATAAATTACTGCGTTAGTACTTACTATCGTAGTCCTTTACGACGTCTTATTAATAATATTAGTACCCTTTTAGTAATTTCCTCTTTTTTATTATTTATTAATACTACTACGACGATTTTATTAAAAATAATTTCTTATACCTCTATCGCGGGTTATATAGTTTCCCCTAGCTCTTTTTCTTTTTATAAGTTAAAAATTACCTTATTAAGATCTATATAATATAGTCTTATTATTATAATTAATACCTCGAGGGGTTAGTTACGATTCTTTATAACTACGTAAAAGCGCTTATTAATAAAAATTAATTTATATAGCTTAGCTTATTATTAAGTAATTTTGCGCTATACTCGTATATTTAAATTTAATAATATATTTAAATTACTCTCTATATCGGGCTTATTACGTATAATAATTACTTTATTAACTTATTTTTTTATACTTATTTTGCGTAATACTTATATTCTTTTTTTAATTACTTAGGCTCGTTAGCTTATATTTAGTAATAGTAGCGAGGCTAAGGTCGTTTTTAAATATACTCTAAATATAAGAAGCGTTAATATAAGCCCGTTAGGCCTTATAGTATTATTATAATATTTAAGTACTATCTAGAGGTATTTATTATTAATAAAATCTAGATTTTCTTTTTTAATAATTCTAAATACCTTTTTTAGTTACTAATATACCCTTTTTACTTTTCTAATACTATAGTACGCTTTAATAAGTACGACTTTTAGCTATATACCGTAGGTTGTCGCATTCTCCTTAAATTCTACTAATTTAAAGCTAGTACTAGCGTCGGTTTTAATACTATTTAGCGGTCCTTAGTATATATTAATCTAGCTTTTTTATAGAACTACTTATACTATTTTTATTTATAGATCCTAGAGGAATTGCCCTACTTAAAAGGATATAGTTACGTTAATTACGTATAAGACTAGCTAATTATTTAAATAGAAGATATTAATAATAATTTTTTAATTAAAGTTAAGCTTATTACGCAATTTAAATTTAAACTTACGTAGGCTCTGCGTATTTATTTAGTATTAGTAATATACTTTTATTAACTACTCTAGCGCCCTTATTTTAATATTATTGTTACCTAATTACTTTAAGAGGTTATATAGCCTCGTAACTAACGGGTAGCTAAATCTTTAGTATAATTATCTAAGCTTACTTTTTATTAAGTAATTAATTAACTTCGTATTATTAATAAGCTTTATAAACGCGTACCCCTATTATTATTCGACTATTTCAAAGTGCCTACTACTAGAGATTCTATTCTTTATATTATTAAAGATAATACTTAGTCGATTTATATTTTTTAGATATAATAAAAATAGGGTATTAATAAGTAAAATATAAAAAGTTATCGTTCCGAAGTACGTCTCTACTTCTACTATACTTAGTATAACGATTTCCTTACTTAGGCTAAAGCTAATTTTTATAATACCTGTTATTAACGTATTAAGTATTATTAGTGCGATTTTTTATAATATTTAGAATTACTTTTTTTTTCTAATTAACTATTATAATACCCTAGTATCTAGGATAATCCTTTAGAAATTATCTAGGCCGTACTTTTTATTTATATAGAATACTTATACGAGCTTAGTATTTAAGTAATCTAAGTAATATAAAAAAGACCTCTCTAGCTACCCCTAGATTTATTTAGTATTTTATTTTCTTTTTTTAAGTATTAAGAGAGGTAGCGTCTTCTCTTTAAGTATTAAGAGGGTGGACTTTAGCCCTATTAAATTTGCTTTTTTAACTACCTCCGTATTTATTACCTAAGGGACCTTCCCTTACTATTTATAAAAAAAAACCTATTTATTAAGAGCTTTTACTACTTTTTATTTATTTAGCCTTATATATCCTCCCGAGGCTGACGATATAAAAAAAGAGTAGTTAATATTATTAACTTCGTTATAATCTAATTTATTAGTATAAGAAGTAAGATCTTTTTTATTTTCTAAATTTTTTATAGGGTGCGGATATTTTAAGACGCTAAACTAGTTACTTTTGCTAAGTTCTGTGCTCCTAGATCTACCCTTATATATAATAAAGAATTAGTTAAATCGATAAGGACTAGTTTTACCGTTTATTACTCTCGACTTTTTATATTATTTATATAATTTAATATACTCTTTTTCTAAGTAGTTACTTAATTAATATTTATTTTTTTTATAAATAAAGTACTATTTTTTATATTACCCTACTTATGGGTTAAATCTCTGCTTATTTAATAAATCTAGGCCTCTTTATTAACGATTACCGTACCTAGCTTCTTTCTTTTTTTTATTATATATTTAATCGACTTAGTACTATTAATAAGGGCCGTCGTATACCTAGAGGTAGGTTTAACGTAGTATTTTTATTTTAATATTAAAACTAGATCTTAGCCTCGAGTAGAGCATTTCGTAATTTTTAAGTACTTAGTATAGGGTTATTTTTATTTTTAGTACGTATTAGATTATAGTATAAAAATATTTAACTTTTTACTCGTTAGTTCCCTTATTTAGCTAGGTTTTTACTAGTTTATTAATTTAATTAATAAGCTTTTTAAGGATTTTTACTCGCAATTTACTCTCTATTATCTTAGCTATAAATATAAAAGAAATTGCTTATAGCTTAGATAGGAGCTCTAGATTCTTATTATAGGTCTCGAAGCGGCTCTGGATTATATTAATAATACTAAGAAAGTCGTTTTAATTAAAATTACGTACCGCTTTATAATAATAATTAGAGGTTTTATTTATAAGTACGATATTAATTACTAAATAGTACTAGTATTCCCTAATCCTAACTTTTTTATAATAATTATAAAATATTATTAGGGTTTTTTATAAAACCTTATACTTCCCCCTAAAGTATAATTTCTTTTTTAAAAAGATCTTTTTAAGGTCTATAAATTACTTCGTATTTATTACTAGATTTTTAGTATTTATAAGCGATCCTTGTGTTATTACGTACTATTAGTAACTTTAGGTTATTTATTTCCTTTTTTATTAGCTAATTAGTGCCGAATTTCGTATTAGTAGCGGCGATAAGCTATAGATCGAAATAGGTAAAATTATTAATTATTATACTTTTAGTACTATATTTTGCCTCTATATATCCTTTTATAATAATAAATTACTATTAGTAATTATAAAAAGGAAATCTACGTCGTTTACTCTTTTTTTAAATTTATTAAAGCGATTATACGCCTTATTAACTTATACTTAGTTCTATAATATAAATTCCTTTTTTATAATCGTTATTATTAGGATTTCGTATAGTTCTTATGATTATAATTACGTTAATAATACCCCTCGCCCGTAAAAGAATTTATTAATTACTTTTATAATTCCTAGGCTTGCGCTCGTAAACTATTTATTTAGTTAGTAACTAAGGTCGTTTATAATTTTATAAAATAGGGGTTACCCCTATAGCCCCTTTTTTTTATAAACCTTAGTTAAATAGATTAATACTATATTAATTTACTTATTATTAAGCTAATCCGCAATCTTATATATCTACGTTCCTTAATATTCTAGGTTAATATTTACTTATTTATAAGGGATTAGGATTTTATTTAGGATCGGGTTTTTTTTTTTTTTATCCTAACTCGCTAGGGGTCGTGTTTTAGTTTATACCCGTATTAGTAGTTATTAGCGTATTTAATTTTAATAGGGATATATCTAATCTGCGCGTTAGCTATAATAAACCCGTGTTTTTATTACTTAATAAATTTATTAGGGTTTAGGAGATTCCTACTTCTTCTTACTATTTTACTACTACTCTTATTTCTACTATTTTTAGTAATTACTACTACCTTTCTAAATCGCTAGCTATTATACTTACTAAGACCTCTTTTTTATTTAGTATAAAAGAGTAGGTTTTAGTAGCCCCTTTTTAATAGTAATAGTAGATATTTATATTATTATAAAAAGATATAGTAATTAGTCTCGTGATTTTTATTAATTACTAATTTTTATTATTTTATATACTTCTAGCCTCCTTAGCCTCGTACTCTTTATAACCTCTAAATAGCTTTTTTCTTCGACCTACTTTTTTTAGGGTAGTATTTTATAAAAATAGTCGAATATAAATACTAAGCGGCTCGTAGAGGAGCTATATAAGCTATTAAGTACGGTTAGTAAAGTTAAGCTCCCCCTTTTTTATAAAATTATAAGCCTTAAGGACTTATTAAAAATATTACTTATTACTTATACTTAATAAGGTTAGATACCTTAGAGATTTTCTTTTTACGGCTCCTTAGTACTCTATTTTATATTTTTTTAAATAGTTTTTTTTTATAGCCTAATTATAATTAAGTAATTATTACTTTTTTAGCGGTCCTTTTTATTACTTAGTTAATTTTTAATTATAGGCCGGCTATTAAAAAGTTATCTAGTAAAAAAGCTACTTAAGGCGATAATAAAAGGCTAGTTACTTAAGTAGTTCTATTAATTAACGTAGTTTAATATAATAAACATTAACCTCTTATAAGTAGTAAAGGGCTATAATTACTTAATTCTATATAGTATTTAAGAATTACTTTTTTTTTATTTATTTCCGTAAGGTTAATTAGTATAAATCTCCTATCTCATATAATATTAAAAGGTCGTTTCTTTTATATAATAAGATATTTTACTAATTTATAATAATAAAATTTAATTATTAATTAGTATTAGTTTCCCTATTATAGGGTAACTAGTTCGAACTATAGGTTAATAAAGAGATTAATTAAACTATATAAACTTTTACGTAGGTATATAAAGGAGGTTCTAACCGTAGGTTAGGCTAGCTACGATAATCCTAAATAGGGCCCCTAATTAGCCCCTGCGTAGTCGGCTGTATGCCGTGGTCGAATTAGACTTCCAATCCGACACTCAACCTCCAGAACCTGCATTAGTGGGGCATTAAGGCTGAACCAAGAAGAGGCTTCCATTCCTCTATTCCGAGATGTGCATTGCCAGAGTTGCACTAGAACTCGTAACTATTTGGAGGTCTCACACATGGCCAATTACAACCGCATCTACTGCTGACGGCTTGGTGAAAATGGCGAATCGCATATCTTATCACAAGCAAGGGGAACGCCACAGATACTTGCAGCTCCAGCCTCGTCCAAATGTGTTGGAACATGTCTTGCTATAGATAAAGTAGCCATCTTGTTTATACACTGATCTCCCTCGGTATAGCCTCGCGTTACTCTCGCATCTGATTTTCTCTCGCAAGATGGTCGATTCTCTTTCTTCAAGTGCCATGTACTCTCCTATCTTGCCTTCACTGCGCAGGGCTTCGATTGCTTCTAATGAAAAAGGCAACGATCCAATAGAGCTGTCCCCTCAACGATCTTCAACACCCGTCGAAGGAGAATGCGGTTATTCTTTCCAGGAGACCAGAAATATGTCTTTGAACGACGAACATAGGGCCTTCCTTGCCACAAACATGGTAGACATCTCTGATCAAAAGACTTTACACCCCACGCCAGTTTCAGAGGTGTCCTCGGTGGACTCGGAAGAAGAGCTTCCCAAACAGTTGACCTTGAAGCTTGCTGAGAATGAAGTCCCAAACCACGAGCAGCCAAATACACCACCGAACAGCGGATTATCCGTAGAATGAATCTGGTCAGTGTGGTGGGTAGAGATGTTCAGCAGCGTTCTAGCATTGGAGTGCATCTCTGCGATAGTTATTATCCTATCCGTTTACCGAGGGCAACCTCTTCCCAACTGGCCAAAGCTCATATCAATCAACTCCTTGATCGCCGTCTTCACGGCTGTGTTCAAAGCTGCGCTCATACTTCCTGTCGCCGAAGGTAAGTCTCTGTCTCTCGTCGATGGGCTGACGGTGTTTGAGAGGCATGCAAACATTCTAACTTGTGATGGCCATTAGGCTTAGGACAGTTGAAATGGAACTGGTTCGATCGATCTCAAACGCTAGGTGATCTCGTCTTGTTTGACAATGCGAGTCGAGGGCCGTGGGGGTCAGTTCTGTTGATGAAGAGATGCATTCTTCGGCCGAATATTAGAGGGTAAAATGTGACCTTAATCATTGTTGAGGTTGGCCTATTGACGGTTTGACAGATACTTGGCTGGACTTGGTGCATTCATCACCGTTGCAGCCCTTGCAATCGACGCTTTTTCCCAGGCTACAATCAATCTTGGCTCTTGTAATATCACGGCAGAGTTCGGTATAGCCGAAGTGTCTCGGACGAACAACTATTCGGGCAATCCTCAACAGCGCGACAGCTCCCTCGATGCTGCCCCCATCACCTCGAATCAGAAATGCGGAAGGCTATCAATAAAAGTCTTGTGGACCCTCCAAAGGCTGGAGAGCTAATCAACTTCGCCTGCACCTCTCGCAACTGCACATTCACGCAAGACGGCGGAGGAGGCTACTTCTCGTCTCTCGGAATATGCTACTCTTGTAAAGACATTACAGACAAAGCTGTCTTCGAACTTTTTACCAATAAATCAACGCCGGCCTCCAACGTTTCGACGTGGTACCTTCCATGGAGCAAAAACAAAACTGACGAGAGGATCCTCCAAGGGGAAGGCGGTGGTACACTTCTGACAATGGCACCTACACCCGGTCAGGCGTATAATAACAGCTCGCCTCCCATTTACAGCTTCGACATTTTGTCGCTCACGTCTTTCAAGTGTGATTCATGTGGGCCTGGAAATTCCCCAATGAACAGAAAACCACTTGCGGCTCAATGCAGAATCGACCCCTGCGTCAAGAATTATCAAGCCACGGTCACTGATGGAATTTATGCAGAAAAGGTGGAGGGTGGTGAACAGCTGCTAAAAAGACGTCTCGCAGAATTAGGTGAATCTAGGAATGAGAATTCTTTTTCATTACTTACGAAATCTGTTTTGATTGACGGCACAGAGAAAAAGTGCAAAGAAGTAGACGAAAGGGCGAGTAATTCCGTCCGAGTCGGTTTCAAGGATGAAATTTTCAGAGAGATCTACGACAACTCCCCCGAGATCTCTCACTCAGAGAAACTCACCTGGAAGAGATACCCGCGAGAATGCATCTGGGTTGTAGACAGAAGCTCTTGGCAAGGGATGAGGGAGACGATGACTGACTTTCTGAGTGGTAAAATGACCACCCTAGAGGCGGAATCATATCAATGGGTCCAAGGTTCAGTCTGGGGTCAGCAACTATTTGCATCCGGAAACGCATCCATGTCGACGGTCAACAACATGGTTGCTGGGTTGGCTGACTCAATGACGGCTACGATACGCAATGATCCTTATGGAACATCAGAGGAGTTGCGCAAGAACGTACCTGCTAATCTTGAAGCGGCTACTGGGCATGTTATCATCACCCAAACATGCATCTATGTTCAATGGGGCTATATAGCATACCCCATAGCCCTTCTTGCGCTGCAGTGGATATTTTCGACCCTGGTGTTGGTTGCGTGTAGTCAACAAAGGAGATCTGGGGATGGGCCAAGTCGTGCAGTCTAGAAGTCCTCGCCTCTAGCACTTCTCTTTCATGGGCTTGATGAGGATCTGCAGGCCAGGAGTCAGAATCTCGAGACTGTCAGACAGATGAACAGCTCGGCAAAAGATGTCAAGGTTCGTTTGGTGCCGATGAATAATTCTCAACGGAAAGGATGGCACTTCGCGGGCGTCTAGATGTTCGATAACCTGTCACAATTCTCGAGTGACCAATAATGATCCTTTTGATGTTATCTTGACATCTATATTTGTCCGTGGCCGCTGACGCTTTAACCTTATTTTGTGTTCATGTTGTTTAATCAAGTCAAGACACCAGATATTCAAGTCGCAGCGTAATTTGGGATGTGAATCAGGTGAGTGGTCACATGTATTCAAGCTGAGTGAACTGGAATATGCAAGTATATTCATGTTGGTATCCTAGAAGACGTTACGCTCTAAATCAATGATGCATCCCCCTTCGCTCCAAGTCAGATGCCTTGCTATCCCTTGAAAATCAACAAACGTTCGGTTTTGGTCAATCACACGAGAACCTAGCTCAACCGTTTGGTGATTTTGCCTATTTCAAGCAGCTGTGACCTCGTGGAACATTGTAGCATTCCAACTTCTTGTTCCTAGTGTAAGATGTAACGTTAGTACTTCTGCTTCTCTACGAATTATGATCGAAAGTAGTCTAACCTGCGGGGCAACCAGTAATGCAGGTGTTGGTCTGGCCTGTGAAGGGTCCTTTGCAGCAGTAACTACCGCCGAGTGGTCGAATGTGGTCATTAGAGACTGATTGTGTGCAACCGTTGCATGATCCGCTTCCGTCGGGGAAAGTGCAAGCTTTGAAACAGCCAAAGTTGGAACATTGACTTGTGCCAGTGGTAACCTGTAGGTCGAAGAGCTCGGTCTCGTCAGGGCCGCATGCCGCGTAGGCATGAGCTGCGAGGAGAGCAACGAGAGGAAGGAGTTGGAACTTCATTTTAGCGATGGTGGTCGTGATGGAGAATGTTTTGGAAATGAGAAAGAAGTTGAGACTTGAGTGAAGGTTGTGCTGGACAAGGCATGAAACTACGGTACGATCCTCTGCCCTTTATACGAGATTCATCTATAATGGTAGGTGGAACTTCACAACTGACTTATGAATAGCTCCATTAGTGGACCGCTATGCCACCATGCTCGATGGGGAACGCATAAGCGCAGCTCGCAACCTGTATCGAATCATTGCAAAAGTTCCGTTTCGTAGACTACGACTTCCTCGCGTTCGGTTGGGCTATGCCGTACGCCAGACCGCCTAAAGAGCGCATCACGTTCTACGCTTCTACGCAAAGAAGGCTGTGCACCATGATACGCTCTAAGGACTTCAAACAAATGGCCGAAGCTTCCAATAGTGATATCGAATCATGCTACAAGCGTCCCTACGGAGAAATCCTGCCCAGCACCTCCTAACGATCACGGTGCTTGAGTGCAAGAGACGGGAATCATAAGGGAGGTTTTCCAGTTGTAGTCGTAGTGAATAAAGCTCAACCCTCTGACTGCTGTTTTATCTCTAGGCCCCTGAAAACTTGTCGCAGGGGAGACCACAAGGCAATACCATGGGCGCATAGGGGCCCATCCACGCCTCATGAGCATCACGATTCATGACCGCCCTCGCTTTGCCCGGGGATGACCGATCGTCCCGTCCTTTGATGGCTACTGATCAGTAAATACCGCCGGCACTGGCCTAGAATTCTTTCCTAAAGAAGTTGCAGGAAGTAATCCCTCAGTTCGGGAAACTCCCGATATACTACCGACCAGATGAACTGGGGGGATCTTGGCACTCCTTGTTTCGGTGGGACGAAATAGAGTTTGTGTCCCAATGTCTAGCCGGAAAACCGGCTTTGACGGGCGTATAAAGACTACTGCCGGAGAGTTGGACTCCATGAGTCGACAGTAATTGAATTCGTGTATACCCTATTCTCCGGGCTCGGTAGAATCACTCGCCGATCGCATCAGGATTGTCCGAATGAGTCGCCCATGTATGAGTGCAGGGAAACAGTGGCAATTTGCAACTTGCAATTTGCTATTTAAACAGGCTCTCCATTAGTTTCCGCCAGCATCTGAGCCAAAGTTAGCAGGTTCAAACTTGACTCAAGAGGGAGCGAACGGCACGGTGTGTCAGTACATGCGGCTGCTTCTTTGACTAGTCTGTAGTTGTCTTGTGTTGGATGGTGTACAATACTACGGCTTGACCTCGTCAGGAGGAGTATTGACTTGTGAAAGTGGGTCAGGGGTAGCTCGCTCGGATAATGCCATCGACATCAAAGCGGAACTCTTGAATGTGGAAAAGTTGTCCGTTCTTGGGAGGAGACATGGTTGATGGCAATTGTGATTCAAATTTATAATAACTACGACATGAACCATAATCTTCTCGTTCGAATCAACTTAGCCCAATGCAGAACTTTGACAACACGAGACCTATCTCCTGTCTGAAATGATACGGTTAGAAAAGTTGGAAGATGTCGGATCGGAAGTCCAATTCGACCGCAGCATACAGTCAATTACGCAGGGGCCAATTAGGGGCCCTATTTAAGATTATCATAGCCAGCCCAACCTACGGTTAGAACCTCCTTTTTATACTACGCAGAAATTTATATAGTTTAATTAATCTCTTCGTTAACCTACGGTTCGAACTAATTACCTTATAATAGGGAAACTAATACTAATTAGTAATTAAATTTTACTATTATAAATTAGTAAAATATCTCACTATATAAAAAAAATAACCTCTTAATACTATATAGGATAAGAGATTTATATTAATTAACCTTATAGAAGTAGATAAAAAAGGAGACGATTTTTAAATACTATATAGAATTAAGTAATCGTAGCCCTTTACTATTTATAAAAGGTCGATATTTATTATATTAAATTATATTAATTAATAGAACTGCTTAAGTAACTAGCCTTTTATCGTCGCTTTAAGTAGCTTTTTTTATTAAATAACTTTTTAACGGCCGGCCCGTAATTAAAAATTAACTAAGTAATAAAAAGGACCGCTAAAAAAGTAATAATTACCTAACTATAATTAAGTTATAAAAAAAGACTACTTAAAAAGATATAAAATAAGGTACTAAAGAGCTATAAAAGGAAAATCTCTAAGGTATCTAACCTTACTAAGTATAAGTAGTAAGTAGTATTTTTAATAAGTCACGATCTTACGAAAAAGGAGGAGCTTAACTTTACTAATTATACTTAATAGCTTATATAGCTCTTTTATAAGCTACTTAGTATTTATATTTAACTATTTTTATAAAATACTGCCCTAGAAGAGGTAGGTTAAAAAAGGAAGCTATTTGGAAGTTATAGAAAGCACAAGGCTTAAGAAGCTAAAAATATATAAAATAGTAAAAATTAATAACTAGTAAAGATTACGAGACTAATTACTATATTTTCCTATAATAATATAAACGTCTACCACTATTATTAAAAAAAGGGGGCTACTAAAACCTATTTTTTTATACTAAATAAAAAGGAGGTCTTAATAAGTACGATAGCTAGCGATTTAAAAAGGTAGTAATAGTTATTAAAAATAGTAAAAACGAGAGTAATAACGAGACGGTAAAAAGAAGCGAGAATTTCCTAAACTTTAATAAATTCGTTAAGTAATAAAAGCACGGGCTTATTATAACTAACGCGTAGATTAAATATATCTTTATTAAAATTAAATACGCTAACGACTACTAATACGGGCATAGGCTAGAGTACGACCCCTAGTAAGTTAGGGTAAAAAAGAAGAGAAAAAAACCCAATCTTAAATAGAATCCCGATCTTTTATAAAGAAGTAAATATTAACTTAGAATATTAAGGGACGTAAATATATAAAATCGTAGATTAGCTTAATAATAAATAAATTAACGTAATATTAATTTATTTAACTAAGGTTTATAAAAAAAAGGGGCTATAGGGGTAACCCTTATTTTATAAGATCGTAAATAACCTTAGTTACTAACTAAATAAATAGTTTATAAGTATAAGCCTAGGAATTATAAAAGTAGTTAATAAATTCTTTTATAAGCGAGGGGTATTACTAACGTAATTATAATCGTAAGAACTATATAAAATCCTAATAATAATAATTATAAAAAAGGAATTTGTACTATAGAACTAAGCATAAGTTAATAAGGTATATAATCGCTTTAATAAATTTAAAAAAAGGGTAAACGACGCAGATTTCCTCTTTATAATTACTAATAGCAATTTATTATTATAAAAAAATATATAGAGGCAAAATATAGTACTAAAAGTCTAATAATTAATAATTTTACTTATTTTAATCTATAGCTCGTCGCCGCTACTAATACGAAATTTAGCACTAATTAGCTAATAAAAAAGGAAGTAAACGACCTAGAGTCACTAATAATACACAGTAATATAAAAATCGTATATAAATATTAAAAATCTAATAATAAATATAAAGTAATTTATAAACCTTAAAAAGATCTTTTTAAAAAAGAAATTATACTCTAGGGGGAAGTATAAGGTTTTATAAAAAACCCTAACGATATTTTATAATTATTATAAAAAGGTTAGGATTAGGGAATACTAGTACTATTTAGTAATTAATATCGTACTTATAAGCAAAGCTTCTAATTATTACTACGAGGTAGTACGTAATCTTAATTAAAACGACTTTTTTAGTATTATTAATATAATCCAAAGCTACTTTAAGACCTATAATAAGAATCTAGAGCTCTTATTCGAACTATAAGTAATTTTTTTTATATTTATAACTAGGATAATAGAGAGTAAATCGTAAGTAAAAATCCTTAAAAAGCTTATTAATTAAATTAATAAGTTAGTAAAAACCTAGCTAAATAAAGAAACTAATAAGTAGAAAGTCGGATATCTCTATACTATAGTTTAATACGTATTAAAAATAAAAATAACCCTATACTAAGTACTTAAAAACTACGAGACGCTCTACTCGAGGCTAAGATCTAGTTTTAATATTAAGGCGAGAATACCGTACTAAACCTACCTCTAAGTATATAATAGCCCTTATTAATAATACTAAGTCGATCGAACGTATAATAAAAAAGGGAAAGAAGCTAGGTATAATAATTACTAATAAGGAGGCCTAGATTCGTTAAATAAGTAGAGATTTAACTTATAAATAAGGTAATATAAGAAGTAGTGCTTTATTTATAAAAAAAATAGATATTAATTAAATAACTATTTAGAAAAAGAGCGTACTAAATCGTATAAATAATATAAAAAGTTAAGGGTAGTAAATAGTAAAACTAGCCCTTATTAATTTAACTAATTCCTTATTATATATAAGGGTAGATCCGGGGGTATGGAACCTAGCGAAGGTAGCTAGTTTAGTATTTTAAAATATCCGTACCCTATAAGAGATTTAGAAAATAAAGAAGATCTTACCCCCTATACTAATAAATTAAATTATAATAAAGTTAATAATATAAACTACTCTTTTTTAGTACCGTTAACCTTAGGAGGATATATAAAAATAAATAGGCAAAAGGTAATAAAAGCTCTTAATAAGTAGGCTTTTATTTATAAATAATAAAGGAAAGTCCCCTAGATAACGGGCACGGAGAGGGGTAAAGGGGGTAAATTATAATCTAGCTTACTAAATCTAATAATACTAGATTTACCTCTCTTAATACTTAAAGAGAAATTAAGTACTAAGTAATTATAATAGTAACTAGAGAGGTCTTTTTTATACTACCTAAACTACTTAAATGCTAAGCTCGTTTAGATATTTTACGTAAGTAAAAAGTATAGCTTAAAAACTTTCTAAGGGATTATTTTAAATACTAAGGTATTATAATAGTTAATAAGAAAAAAAAGGTAATTCTAAGTACTATAAAAGATCGTATTAATAATACTTAATACGTTAATAGCGGGTATTATAAAAATTAGCTTTAGCCTAAGTAAGGAAATCGTTATACTAAGTATAGTAAAAATAAAGACGTACTTTAGAACGATAACCTTCTATATTTTACTTATTAATACCCTATTTTTACTATATCTAAAAAATATAGATTAACTAAGTATTATATTTAATAATACGAGGAACAAAATCTCTAATAATAAGTACTTCGAAATAGTTAAACAATAATAGGGGTACGCGTTTATAAGGCTTATTAATAATACGAAGTTAATTAATTACTTAATAAAAAGTAAGCTTAGATAATTATATTAAAAATTTAGCTACCCGTTAGTTACGAGGCTATATAACTTCTTAAAGTAATTAAGTAACGATAATATTAAAATAGGGGTACTAGAGTAATTAATAAAAGTATATTACTAATACTAAATAAATACGCAGAGCCTACGTAAGTTTAAATTTAAATTACGTAATAAGCTTAACTTTAATTAAGAAATTATCGTTAATATTTTCTACTTAAATAGTCGGCTAGTCTTATACGTAATTAACAAAACTATATCCTTTTAAATAGAGCAATTCTTCCGGGATTTATAAGTAAAAATAGTATAAGTAGCCCTATAAAAAAGCTAGATCGATATATACTAAGGACTGCTAGACGGTATTAGAACTAACGCTAATACTAGCTTTAAGTTAGTAAAATTTAAAGAGAATATAATAGCCTACGGTATATAACTAAAAATCGTACTTATTAAAGCGTACTATAGTATTAAAAAGGTAAAAAGGGTACACTAGTAGTTAAAAAGGGTATTTAGAATTATTAAAAAAAAAATCTAAATTCTATTAATAACGAATACCTCTAGATAGTACTTAAATACTATAATAATACTATAAGGCCTAACGGGCTTATATTAACGCTTCTCGTATTTAGAATATATTTAAGAACGACCTTAGCCTTGCTACTATTACTAAATATAAACTAACGAGCCCGAGTAATTAAAAAAGTAATATAAGTACTATATAAAGTAAGTATAAAAAGGCAAGTTAATAAAGTAATTATTACGTATAATAGGCCTAATATAGGGGGTAATTTAAATATATTACTAAATTTAGATATATAAATATAATATAAAATTACTTAATAATAAGCTAGGCTATATAAATTAATCTCTATTAATAAGTAATTTTATATAGTCGCGAGGGATTATAACTAACCCCTCGAAATATTAATTATAATAATAAGATTATATTATATAGATCTTAATAAGGTAATTTCTAACTTATAAAAAAAAGAAGAGCTAAGGAAAACTATATAACCTATAATAAAAATATAAGAAATTATCCTTAATAAAATCGTTATAATAGTACTAATAAACGATAAAAAAAAAATCGCTAAAAGGGCACTAATATTACTAGCGAGACGTTATAAAAAACTATAATAATAAGTACTAACGTAGTAATTTATTATTAATAACGAAGTAATTAACACCTTTTATATAATAAAAAAAAAGCTAATTTCGAGCTAGTAGTTAAACTACGTAAAAAAGGCATAATTATAACTACTAAAAAGCTATATAAAAAATTAAATCTTATTAAAATAAATACTCTTTATAATTAAGGGGTTTATTAATTTATCCTCTACGACCTAGAGAAGTATATAAACTTCTATATATTTAAATCGTAAATAGTTTATAAAATTAAAAAAAAAAGAATACCTTAGCTATATAAGAAGTCTAGATACGTAATTTAGGGGTATAGTGACGTTAAGAAAGCGACACTACTTATATAATCGCTTACTATATAGCGCTATAACTAACGATTAATAATAATACTAATAGTATTACTATAAAAAAAGGGGTACGAGATTTAGAACCGTAATATTACTTAGGTATATACTTAATCAGCCACAGGGCTTATAAAGAAAATCCTAGCCTATTTACTAAAAGAAATAGCTAGCAAGTACTTAGAAAGTATAATTATTAAAGTATTTAAATTACTATATAAGCTCGCAAAATCGGGCACTTATTAATAAGCTATATATTACGATTTTTATATTAATTAATTATTAATAATTATATTTACGTATAACCCGTGCTTACTAGTCTCTAAGTATAAAAGTAACTAATTTAAAATCGTTAAAATATAAACTAATAATATTTGTTTTTTTTTATTCTGCCTTTGCTGGCTGCTCGGGCGGTTCTCGGTATTATTTATATAGTATTAATATATAGTATTAATGGATACTCCTACTATTTTAATAGACTATTTTTTTTAGATTTTTTATTTTTTAACTTTTCCTTTTATAAAGTTTATAACTACGGATTATTAACGGCGATATTAGGCACTTAATACTATTACCTTATGAGCCGCTTACTTAGCTAAGTTTATTACCCTCTAGGTAACTATAGCTTATAACGGTAGTATTAGAGATGCCCTCGTCGCTATTATTAAGAATAATATCGACCTTTATAGGCACGATATCTACCCTAGTACTTTTAACTTTAACTCGTATATATATATATATTTATTACCTCGTTTCTTTTATTAAAGTCGAAAAACGCTTCCCTCGCTATCTATCGCTATTGCCCTATTACTATTACTATTAAATTATTTATTTTAAATATATACTATTAAAATACCGAGACGCTTAGTTATTATTAACCCCTAGGGATACCTTAAGGGCTAGAAGTTCGATCCTATAAGTATTATACTAGAGGACCCCGAACTATAATAAGGTCGTCTTAAGGAATACGGATTAGATATTATTAATTTAAAAATCTGAAATACGTATATTAATATAAGTATTATTATTATTAGTACCTAACTTATATAATATAGTCTTAACGAAATACTTAATTAATTATAGAGTATAATTAATACCTTAGTATTATAGCGGTAAAATAAGAGGTTTAGAGAGATTAAAAAGGATATTTTAAAGTTATTAAATAAGTTAAAAAATAGGAGGTAAGTTTTAGCTATTTAGAAGGCTGTTAATATATTACGTTATTAGTAATGGGATGAGCTATGTTAATAGTTAGTAACGGCTGTGGCCGGCTGTAGTTAGTTATAAAGTTTTATTAAAGTACGTGATAAAGATACTCGATATTGACCCTAATAGACCAGCTTGCCCATAAAGGCGAAGATGGCCCCCAATGAGGCGGACCGGACCCTAAAGGGAAACTAATAATATATTAAGCTTATTTAATATTAATTTTATAAAAAAAGAGGATAAAGAGCTTTAAAAAGCGGGCTTCGTAATAAAACTAAAAGAGGTCTTTATAATAAATAACTTATTAGTATTTAATAATAAGATTTTTACGATCGAGGGGGAAACTATTATCTTTTAGTAAAAGGGGTAAAATAAGAAAATTAGCTTTGTTAATCTAAACGTAATTAACGTTAAAAAGTAATATAAAGCTAAGCTCGCGCGAGGGGTATATATTACGAGTATATACTAGCCTAAGGTAACTTTTAACTACGTTAAAATAGCGTAAGCTATAGAACTAAATAAATAAAATATCGAGGTACTTAATAAGCGGCTTAAGTAGTAATATTTAAATCTTAATTAAGGTCTCGTTTACTATTTAATTAACCTTACGATTAATAAGCTTTACGTATTTATAAATAGCTTATTTATAAATAATAAAAACCTTATTTTATAATTAGAATATATTATTATTCTTATTAACGAGAATATAAGTAAGAGTAAATTTATAATATATAGTAATATAATCTATTACTTATTAACTAAAAGTAAGTAAGTAACGAGAAGTATATTAGCATTAGAAGTTTATAATATAGTTAACGGCGTTAACTTTACTTATACGATTTTAATAATACTAAAAAAAATTACTAATTAACTTAGCCTTTTACTAATCCTAACGGTCGTTTATATAAATTCTTACTTACTATACGAATATCTTATTTAATTAAAAACTATAAAAAAAAAGAGGCTTATAATTAATATTATAGCCCTTAAGTAATTATATAAAAAGTATAAGATCCTTAAGATCCGTTAGATTAATAATAATAATAACCTCGCTAACGCTTTTATAAAAATAGTACTTAATAAGGGGTTAGAGTAATTTATAAGTAATAAAAAAGTTAATATATAAATAAAAAAATAGGTTATATAAAAAAAATAGAAAAAAGGGGGAAAAAGAGACGACTTAGTAAACGGGCCTAAGGTCGAATTATATCTCTAACCGTAGTAATTAAATTAATAAAAAAAAGAGAAAGTTAGTATTAGATCGGAAGTCTAATTTAATTATAGTATATAATTAATTACGTAGGGGCTAATTAGGGGCCTTATTTAGGATTATCGTAGCTAGCCTAACCTACGGTTAGAACCTCCTTTTTATACTACGTAGAAATTTATATAGTTTAATTAATCTCTTCGTCAACCCACGGTTCGAACTAATTACCCTGTAATAGGGAAACTAACAGAAGAGCCACGATAAGAAGTTCGGTCTCATCAGTGATTTAAGAGCTTACACAAACGTAGACTTGTCTAGCAAGCGCTCCAGCACTTCACGGTTTCAAATCCGGGCTCGCGGCAGCAATAGTTTTGAGCCACAAGCCATTGATACTTGATCTCGCCCTTTCTGCAGCCGTTGCCGGCGCTATCTGTGCACCTTCCACTAAACAAAGACTCAGCATTCCATCTTAGGGAGCATATGCACGACTTGGGCTCATTGGTTTGGCATGGGGGTAAAATACCTGCCGAGGGGACATGCTGAGCAGCCAGCTGAGACGACAGATGCGGCGCCGAGAAGAAGCGAGAGTTGAAGAAGGATATTCATTGTTGAAGTGGTGCTTGGAACGGTTGGCCTCGTGAAGGTAGAAGTTGAATCGTTGAAAGTGAGAATGAACTGGTGCGGTTATGAGATTTTAATCCGCAGATGCAGAAGCTACCAGCTTGGTTTATATACTATCGAGCCCGTCCGGTTTTGTGCTATAACAGTCTGCCTGAAGGCTCGGTTGCGTCGTATATTCACCGTCTCTTCAACCAATGAGTCGACACTAAGCTTAGGGTTCATGGGTTCGTGATATCAGAAACTGTCTTGAAATTGCGCCCCTACGATGCGGTGACTTCTCTATTCTGTTCAGCAAGATAACCCTAGACCACAGTGAGCTCTGGCCAAGTCGCTATCCAATCTCAAGCAATATACTTTCTAGAGGAACGCGATCGTCAACCTTCCAGAATTAATCGTACGGTTGAGAGCCGCAAAGCTTGTTCTGGCTAACCTGTCTTGGCAAGCGTGCGAGAGGCACGGTCAGGATATTGGCATTCCTCAACAGACTTCGCATAGTCCTATATCTGCAATTATCTTTTGCAGTTACGAGACTTTGTCTGCCAGGCACTAGAACTTTTTGCTGACCTCTAGGATTGCGATCAGGGTCGCGGTATTACCGAAGGGAGAGTCTTTGCAACTCAAGATGTTCGGCTACCTACTGAAGGCAGCACTCAAGATGTAAAAAGTCTCCGTCTCCTCAAAATTTTGCTGTCGGTTATTCAAAACCAAAATTTGGGAAGAAATCCGGCCTTATTTCCTGCAAAAAGACTCGCCCGCCGTGTGTCAGTTCGACGAGGTAGCAAATAGGCTAAACTCGACCAGGCAGAGCAGGATCACAGGCCATGTCTAGCCAAAGTACCCCTAAATATCCATGAATGAGAAAGTACCTTTTGAGGAAATTCCCAAGTCAGATGGAGATCTAAGAGATGGAGTGGTCTGGGAACTATGGTCTACCATAGAATCCTTGAATCTTGAGCGCATTGACAGCCATGTTATAAATGTCATCCGACCAATTGCTCTTTGGAGTATATTATCAGACGAGGTGATTCGGATGAGATACGTGATTTAATGGCCTCAATGTCAATCGAGGCTTGTCTTTCACCTTGACATCGATTTCCAATCTGCGTGGCGAGCTGCTTTACCGGTTTCCGCGCAGCTAGCCTTAAGCCCACCTCCTTATGAATTGTGAACATAACGCAATCCATGATCCGCCTACCGCTTACCACTCCAATTCCTTCTTAATTTCGCTACTGCAACCTCCTTCGGCGTTTCCACCTGGCGGTTTTCGCCACTCGTAGACACCGCCTCTCTTATCAAACGCGCTCTTGTCCCAAGCCACCTGCAGCATGGCCTTCTTCACTCCAACATCAAGCAAGGACTCGCTCTTCTTCATCGGCCCATTGCCCTTGTCGAGGAAGCGCAGCTTTTCGTCCAGCAACAAATAGCTACCAGCCATCGTCTCATTGTCCTCGGGCACGTAACAAGGCAGGTGCTCGTGCCTCCCGCAGAACGTCTGCCATTGCTCCTCCGAGATGAGAAACTTTCTTGCGTCACGCACCCGCGTCTCATCCTCATTCTCGCCTTCTACAATCAGGCACTGGAAAACCTTCCAACGGAACGGTGCCAACAGGGCAATCGTGTCTGCCATGTCCTCGTTCCAGTTGTAGATGTTGACAACAGTGTTGAGCTTGAACATGATGTTGTACACCTTGCACCACTCGGCAATGCGGAATACCTGTGCGATATGGTCTTTTTCTCCCTCCGCTCCGCCATTCTCCCCACGACCGATCTCCTTATTCGTCTCGCGGACAAACGAGTCACAAGAGATTGCCAGAATGTCCAGATACCGGCCGTACTCACGGAGCCACTTCTCTTGGATTTTGCTTCCGTTGCTGACGATGCTTATGCTTTCGATGTCCAAATCTTCCTTACAGTACCGCAGCAGCTCGCCCAGGAATTTCGGATGAAGGAATGGCTCGCCGCCGGCAACATTGAGCTTACGCATGCCGGCGTCCTTCAAAAGACGCATGCCATGCTTGGCTTCGTTCAAAGAAAGAATGTAGCCTGAGGTGTTGGTGTGGAAGCAGAATCCGCAGGCATAGTTGCATTCGCGGGATGGGAAATAATTGACAGAGACAGGTGCGTCCGGGTCGTCCACTGGAGGCTTGGGTTTTGACTCCTGGGTGACGGCTGTCTTCGATCGATGAGAGCGAGATGTGTCGGCGTGGCGGCGTAGTGAAAAATAGTAGGTTATTGCTAGCATAGCAATACACATGACCCATAAGAAGGGAGGTATCGTCGAAAAGGTTGATAGCGCCGTCTGGGCGGCAATAGTTAGGATTCCCATGATATCGTAGGGCTCATAGGTTCTCCTTATTGGTTCTAGATGTAGTCTTACTGCAAATATTGACACATACGGCAACAGTGTATTGAACAAATTATGAGGTTCACTCAATGAAGCCCAACTCGAATGAAGTCGGGTATTATTAGAGTTTAGGGCTTCCAATCAACACAGAGGACTTACTCGTGCCCGCCCCCACTTTTTTGGGCATTCGGGACTCATCACCCACTAAAGTGGGTGCTTTTCAGCCAAACGGCCACGTCAGCCATACGGGCATAATTATCGCGATTTATCTCCATACATCACCACTTCCACTACTTTTTATTATAATACCTAAATTTAATACTATTAAAGAGGAGCGTATATAAGTAGCTATTATAACTATTTATAAAGACCCGGAATTATTAATTATAGTAGTAGCTTAGTAATACTCTATTTTGTACTAAAAGCTTAGTTAGAAGATTTTTAATAAATATTTATTAAAAAAGCGTACTAGCTATGGCTATAAGCTCACTTAGGACTAGGAAAAGGTAATTTATAATTATATTAACTATCTAGACTAAATTAATCTATTTATAAAGCGCGAGCTCGTTATTAGTGCTACTAATTACTTACTTACTAAGTCGTAGGACCTTGTAAATATTAATAATATTAAAGACCTAGCTCCTCTTTTAATTATTAATTCTTAATAAGCTAGTCGATTTATTAAGAAGTATAATTACTCTTTAGTTAAGGAGAAAGTACTAGACGCTAAGTAGCGTAAATTTAAAAATAAAAATACTATTAACTCTTATTTTCTTAAGCTAAAAGAGGTTATTAATAAGTATAAGATCTAGCTTTTTAATATATAAAATATAAACAAGACTAGATTCTAAATAGGGGTTAGGAAATTTAGTATAGTTATTATAAAGAAAAGAAGGGCCTATTACTTCGCCCTTTTAATTAATAAAGAGTCTACTACTACTATAGAAGCTATTTTTATTACTAAAGATTACGTACTAGCTTTTCTAATCTTTAGTAGCTTTGTTTACATAGCTAGGTAGTATAGCGTTAAAGAGCTCGAATTTAATATTATTATAAGAGTCTTACTTATTAACTATATAAATAATATAATAACTCTAGATTAGATTAAGTACTTTAATATATATATAAAAGGTCGAACTAGGGGAACTAAGAAATTACTATTTATAAATAAGTATAAATCTTATTATACTATCGAGTTTATTAAGTACTATAATAAACACGATATTATCCTTTTTAGATTTTTACTATATAATATATATATTCTCTAACCTCTCGATATTATAGTCTTCTAGCCCCTTAAGCACTATTACACTAAAGTACTTAACCTCGTAGTTCGAGAAGGCTATATTAATATTATTAAACTAGAATTCCTTAGCTTTATATAGTTTGTTTATAAAGAGGTATTTAAATATTCTATAATTCTTTTAGTATTTAAAAAAATAAATATCTACTTATATAATTTATAAATTATATTTAAAAAGATCCGTAATTATAGCTACGATTCTTAACTAACTATACTACTTTTTTAAGAGCTAGGTTCCTTATTATTTATTATACTTATAACTATTTAAAAGTTCTATTACGTTACTTAGCGTTTATAAGAGGATATAAATACCCTTAATAAAGAGATTAAATACTTAACTAACAAGGCTTCCCTACTTAAATAAAATCTCGAGCGGTTTATTTATAAAGTACTTATATAAGGCTCTAAGCTCCTCTAGATAAAAAGAGACCTCGGCCTAACTTAGCTAGCTTAATAAGTAAATAGAGTTTATAAATAGGATAAGAATAGTTAGTTATAAACTAAAAGAGTTATTATAATAAAGGATAGTTAACGTATAGTTAAATAGAAATAAATATCCGAGATTACTAAAGTAGTAGCTCTTATTAAAATAGTAGACGCAAAGATCCGCTTAGTTATTAAAAAAGAGGTTTTTAAAATAAGGAAAAAAGCTAAAAAGATAAGGAATACTAGCTAGCTTTAGCCTATATATATAATTAATAGTCTAGATAATAAGTAGTTATTAAAAAGGGAGTAGTCGAGGCTTATATATAATAGTATATAATCGACGATTATTTACCCGTTTAGCTAAGGAGGCCGTTTGGCTGAAAAGCACCCACTTTAGTGGGTGATGAGTCCCGAATGCCCAAAAAAGTGGGGGCGGGCACGAGTATTGATTAAGATAGCTTTCCTGGGCCATCACGGCCGTCCAATTGCGACATGGGACGGGGATGATGCACCTTCCCTTCCGAAGTTACTAGACCTGCCAGCACACTGCCAACGTCGCCCATACGAGCAAAAAACTCACCAGCCTCATCACCATGGGCACCACCACGGCCCCGAATAGACGGAAGTTTGCAGTCATATTTGTTCTCGGTTGGTCACCTATCGGTCCTAATCGGTAGATAGGATGCAAGCCCGCTCACTATCGTATTAGGAGCTCCCGGCTCGGGGAAAGGCACGATCTGCACCCATCTGTCCCGCAAGAATGACCTGTTACACTTCTCAGTGGGAGATAATCTGCGGACCTGGATGAAGGATGAAGCAAACCGCCAGACGCCTCTCGCCGCTACGATTCAAGATAAGCTAGACAACCAAGGATTCCTCACGTCCACGGAGTTGAACCCATTCCTGGGCATTGCCATCGAGGATGCAGTGCGGCGAAATGGTTTGAACGGGATATTGATCGACGGGTTCCCAAGGTGCGAGGAGCAGCTTGCCTCGTGGGCGCAGTGGCCCTTTCAAGAACGCCTTCCGTTGGTACGTTGATGCGGATATAGCCCAAACATGTGGGCTACAAACGGCTAATTCGAGCAGGAGGGTCAACCTAAACCCGACATCGTCTTGTCACTCAATGTGACCAAAGAGAACGCAGAAGCGAGATACCTCGCGCGTGGCCGCGACAAGAACGACAGCGGGGAGAAGTTCAAGAAGCGGTTCGCAGAGTACTTGGAGGAAGGACCGCCTGTGGAACGACACTACCGTCAAGCAGGATTGCTAGTCGATGTAAGCATTACCGCCTTTCTTTGCATTCACAACTGGAACCCTTCTGACAAAACCTCAGATCGACAGCAATGGCACCAAGGAAGAAAACATCGCAGGGGTGGAGAGGACACTGGGAGACAGCGCATTGTGGAACCGTGTGATAGGCCAGGGTACGGAGTCGGTTTTCCTCGTATCCCACCGGTGACCGGGTGCCGGATGACGCCCATAGCCCATGTGTATACCAACTTCCCCAGGAAGAGTAAGCCAATTCAAGGCCATCTCCAACTTCGTCTTACTTGCTGCTACACCCGCCATCCGCGGACGTTGACCTTGTTCTGGTGCATCTGCTCGCCATCTCCGACTACGCCACTTCACTAAACTTCTATTATCTCCTTCATCTTTTATGGAAAACTCTTACTTTACGCAAATTTGATATATACGCAGTATGATTCCAATTCGAAGGAATTTGGCTTCCAAAGTGCCAGAGTTATAAGACCTTGGTATGGAGTCGTTGTCATCTGTAAGAGCTACATAGATGACTTGGACGATTGAAGTCTGATAAATAATTTCTTTACACGCTTGTTAATAGAATTAGACACTACCTGCCAGATTGCCCGATCCTGGGAGGCGTTACCGGTGTCGGATTAGAAGTCTAATTCGACCTCGGCATACGGCCGAGGCTACACAGGGGCTAACGAGGGGCCCTATTTACGATTACTATAGACTACCTAACCTACGGTTAGAACCTCTTTTTTATACTTTACGTAATATATTAAAATAGTTTAATTAACCTACTTCGTTAACCTAAGGTTCGAACTAATTAACTAATATCCCCGTAATAAAAATACTAATACTAATTAATAATTAATTTCTATTATTATAAATTAGTAAAATACTTAGTATAAAAAAGATAATCTCCTCAAATAGAACGTAATAAGAAAATCGTACTACTTAATCTTATAAAAAGTAAGTAATAAAACGTAAAATCTTTATAATAAAATGAAGTAGAGGAATTGTAGCCCTTAATTATTTATAAAAGGCCGACGTCTATTACGTTAAAATAACCCCTAATAATTAATAGAAATATCGAGGCGACCGAGCTACTATTATCGACTTTATATAATCCTTCCTTATTAATTAACTTATCTACGGCCGGCTTATAATTAAAAATTAACTAAATTAATTAATTAATTAGTAAAAAGAACTACTTACGTAACTACTTATTTAATTAATTAGTACGATAAACGAGCTTAAGAAATACGATATAAAAGAATACTACGTAATTAAGACGTTATTAAGCTACTTATAAATCTATTTTTAATAATAATTAATTAAGTAATTAAAAAAAGACCGCTAAAATAATATTTAACTAAGAGGACTAAGAGTAAATAGTAACGAGGCTTGGTATAAAGAGATAAGAAGAAGTAAGAAGGTCCTAGATTTTAATAAATTTAGTAATTAATAATAATATACTATTACTAAGGCTAGTAAGTAGTTTTAAAACGACCTTATTAAGATTAAATATACTAGTTATTATAGATCGAAGTATGAGTTAAAGAATGACGAAGAGCGAGTTAGTTTATAATTAAAAAAGAAGAATTCCTATTTTATATAAATAAATAGAGATTAAACTAGAATACTAAAGAAAATAAGTATATAGAGATTTTAATAATCTTAATAATAAATAAATTAACGTAGTATTAGTTTATTTTATAGAAATCTATGTTTAGAAGGGGCTCGAGGGGTAACCCCTATTTTATAAGATTATTAACGACCTAGGTAATTAGAAGGACGAGTGGTTTATAAGTACTAATCTAAACGTTATAAAGAGGGTTATTAAATTCCTTTACTATCGAAGTATTTTACTATCCTAGGTAGTAAGACGAAGAGCTTATAAGACGCTCGTTATAATAGTTATTACTAACGAATTTATATTATAGGATTAGAATTAAGTTAACTAAGTAGTATTAAAATACGATAACTTTAGTAAAAGGGTAAACTAACCGGATTTTTTATTAAAAATTACTAATAGTAATATATTAGCGCCCACTATAATAAGGACTATAGAGATTATATAAGAAAAATAGTTATTAGCGATTTTATTAATTTTAATAACTAGCTTAATAACGTTACTAATACGTAGCTTATTACTTATTAATTAAAGAGGTATATAATTAATTATATAGAGTTAATATAACTACTTTAATACGTAAGGGATATATAAGAAAACTAACTTAATAGTTATTATTATAAAGTAATTTACCGACTTTATAAAGATTTTTTTTAAAAAGAAATTATACTTAGGAAGGAAATACGAGGTTCTATAAGAAACCCTTATAGTCTTTTATAAGTATTATAAAAAAGTTAGAATCTAAGAGTAGTAATACTACTTAGTAATTAACGTCGTACTAACTAGTAAAGTTACGGATTATTATTATAAAGTAGTATATATTATTAACCGAACCGACTTTTTAGGCGTAGTTAACGTAATCTGAAGTCGTTTTAAGACCTAAAATAGGAGCTTAGAACTACTATCTAAGCTAAGGGTATTATTATTCGGGTCTATAGCTAGAATAATAAAAGGAAAATTAAAGCTAGATATCCTTGAGAAACTTATTAATTATATTAATAAGCTAGTAAAGACATAGTTAAATAAAGGGACGAATAAATAAAAAGTTAGGTATTTTTATACTATTATATAAAGAGTCTTAGAAATAAGAGTAACTCTATATTAACTACTTAAGTATTATAAAACCCTTTACTTAAGGCTAAGATCTAGTTTTAGTATTAAAATAAGAATACCTAGATAAACGTACTTATAATTATATAATAGCCCTTATTAATAATACTAAGTTAACTATACGTATAGAAGTAAGGGGAGAGATACTAAGTACGGAAATTACTAAGCTAGAGAAATAGACTCTTTAGCTAGCTATTAGTTAGATTTAAAATAGAAATAACAAAAAGGGAAGTATTTTATATATAAGAAGGACGGCTATTAGTTAAGTAATTACTCTAAAGAGAAGCGTACTAAATTATATAAGTAATATAAAAAGTTAAGAGTAGTAAATAGTAAAACTAGTCCTTATTAATTTAACTAATTCCTTATTATATATAAGGGTAGATCTAAAAGAATAATTAACGGCCTAGAGGATCCGTATATTAAGAGAAATTTAGAAAATAAGGAAGATCTTACTCCGTATACTAATAAAATAGATTTTAATAAAATTAATAAGATTAACTACTCCTTTTTCGCCCTATTAGCTTCTAGAGGATATACGAGGCTAAACGAATAAAAAGTAATAAAAGCTCTTAATAAATAAGCTTTTTTATATAAATAGTAAGAAAAGATCTTTTAGACTATAAATATAAATAAATAGATAAATCTAATAATACTAAACCTTATTTAATTAATATCTAAAAAAAAATTAGTACTTCTCTCGATATTTAAAAAGAAAAAGGGTACTAAGCGATTCTAGGGGTACTTAGAGGGGTCTTTTTTATACCCCCTTAATTACTCAAATACTAAGCTTATATAAGTATTTTATATTAATAAACAATACGGCCTAGATATTTTCTAAGGGATTATTTTAAATATAGGAGTATTATAATAATTAATTAAAAATAAGGAGTAATTCTACGTACTCTAAAAGATATTCTTAGTTATATTAAATACGTTAATAATAAGATTTATAGAAATTAGCTTCGGCTTAAATAAGGAAATATACGCCCTAAGTATAATAAAAGTTAATATATACTTAGGTACGATAGTCTTCTATATCCTACTTATTAATATACTATTTTTATTATACTTAAAAAATATAAATAAGTTAAGTATCGTATTTAATAATATAAGGGATAAACTATTTAATAATAAGTAGTTTATACTTATTAAAAAGCGATGGGGGTATGCGTTTATAAAGCTCGAATTAGATATTAAATTTATTAACTATTTTATAAAAAGAGAGTTTAAGTAATTATATAAGCGCTTTAGTTACTTATTAGTTATAAAGCTATATAACTTTTTTAAATAATTAGGGAACGATATAGAGATAGGGGCTCTAGAGTACTTAATAAAAATATATTATTAATACTAAATAAACGCCTAGAGCCTACGCAAATTTAAGTTTAAATTATATAACGAGCTTAACTTTAACTAGGAAATTGTTATTAATATTTTTTATTTAAATAATCGCCTAGTACTATATATTATTAACGAGGTTATATTATTCTAAAGAGGCTAATTCCTTAGGGACTTACTTATTAAAACTATTTAGTTAATACTAAAAAGAGTATAGATCGATATATACTAAGGGCTATTAAATAAAATAAGGACCGATATAAGAACGAGCTTTAAGTTAGTAAAGTTTAAAAATAATATTATTATATATAATATATAACTAAAAATCGTATTTATTAAGGTATATTATAGTATTAGTAAAGTAAAAAAAGCCTACTAATAATTAAAAAGAGTATTTAAAATTATTTATAATAAATACCCTAATATTATAAATAAAGAGTATTTTTAAATAGTATTTAAGTATTATAATAATACTATAGGCCTAAAAAGACTAGTTTTAATACTTCTTATATTTAGAGTATACCTAAGGATAATAATAGCCTCGCTACTATTATTAAACGTAGCCTAGTGAGCTTAGGTAATTAATAAAGTAATAAAAGTACTCTAAGAGATAAATACGAAGCGCTAGATTAATAAGGCTATTATTATTTATAATAGGCTAGATATAAGCCTTAACCTCGATATATTACTAAATTCGGACGTTAAGGTTTAGAGAGAAATTACTAAGTAGTAGTTAGGCCTATATAAATTAATCTTAGTTAATAAACGCTTATATATTATTACTAAGGATCGAGATTAACTACTTAAAGTATTAATTACGGTAATACGATCGTATTATACTAATTATAATAAAGAAATATTAGTTTAATAAGAAGAAGAAGAGTAAGGGAAATCCCCTTAGTAATATAAAGAGGAGTAAAAAATTATTTTTAATAAAATTATTATAATAAAATAAATAAACGATAATAGTAAGAAAAAGGCGATACTTATATTACTAAAATATATAAAAAGATCTAAATAAAGGGTACTACTTTAATAATTTATTACTAACGACGCTATAATTAGTATATTTTATATAATAAAAAAGAAGGCTAATTTCGTACTTATAACTTAATTATAAAAAGATAATATAATTATAATAACTAAGAAACCCTTCGAGGGATTAGACTTAGTAAAAGTAGAGATATTATATAATCGAAGGGTCTATTAATTTATCCTTTACGATCTAGTTAAATATACGAATTTATGTATTTTTAAATTACGTATAGTTCGAGAAATAAAAAAGAAGGGCACCCTATAGCTATATAAAAAATCGAGGTACGTTATATAAGAGTACGGTAGCGTTAAGAAGGTAACGCTACTTACTTAATTACCTATAGTTTAACGCTATAGCTAGCGCTTTATAATAGTACTAATAGTATTACTATAGTAAAGAGGGTACTAAATTTAGAATCGTAATATTATATAAGCGTATACTTAATTAGTAACTAGGCTTATAAAGAAGATCCTTATTTATTTTTTAAAAAAGATAATTAATAAGTACTTAAAAAGTACGATTATTAAAGTACTTAAGCTGTTATATAGCTTTATTAAATCGGGTACTTATTAATAAGTAACGTACTACGACTTTTATATTAACTAATTATTAATAATTATATTAATATACGATCCCTACTTCTTAATCTCTATATACGTAAACGACCCCTTTAATATTATTAAGATATAAATAGATAATACCCTAAGTTTATTAAATATTAAGTTTATAAAAAAAGAGGATAAGGAGCTCTATAAAGCTAAATTTATAACTAAACTAAAAGGGATCTTAATACTAAAATCCTTATTAACGTTTAATAAAGGGATCTTAATAATTAAGGGGGATAATATAGTATTTTAATAAAAGGAATAAGGCGAGAAAATTACCCTTATTAACTAAAAATCCCCTAACTATAAAAAGTAATATAGGGCTAAGCTTATTTAAGGGGTATATATTACGAGTATTTATTAGCCCGAGGCTACTTTTAATTACACTAGAGCTATATAAGTTATAAAGCTTATAGAGAGCGACTTTAATACTCTTAATTAATAACTATATTAGTAATAAGAATACTATAACCGAGGTCTTATTTATTAGCTTATTAAGCTTACCTTAGCGAGGCTTTATGTATTTATTAATAGATTATTCGTAAATAATAATGATCTAACTTTATAATTAGGATATATTATTATTCTTATTAATAAGAAGCTTAGTAAGGATAAATTTATAATTTAGGGTAATATTATTTACTATTCGTTAATAAGAAATAAGTAAGTAATACGTAGCGTACTCGTATTTAAAGTCTACGGTATAGTTAACGGTATTAACCTCGCTTATATAATTTTAATTATACTTAAAAAGATTATAAATCGATTTAACTTTCCTACGATCCCTACGATCGTATATACTAATTCGTACTCGTTATATAAGTATTTTATTAAGCTAGGTACTACGAAAAAAAAAAAGCTTATAATAAATATTATAGCCCTTAGGTAGTTATACGAATAATAAGAGATCTTTAAGATTTATTAAATTAATAATAATAATAACCTCGCTAACGCTTTTATAAAAGTAGTACTTAATAAGGGATTAGAGTAATTTATTAATAAAAAAAAAGTAATAATATAAATAGAGGGATAGGTTATATAAAAAGAATAGAGAAAAGGAGTAAAAAGAGACGACTTAATAAACGGGCCCGAGGTTAAATTAAACTTCTAATTATAATAATAGTAATAATAGTAGAAGTAGCCGTTAAATTAATAAAAAAAGAAAAAGTTAGTATTAGATTAGAAATCTAATTTAACTTCGGTATACGGCCAAGGCTACGTAGGGGCTAATAAGGGGCCCTATTTACGATTATTATAGACTATTTAATCTATAGTTAGAACCTCCTTTTTATACCTTACGTAGTATATAACCTACTTCGTTAACCTAAGGTTCGAACTAATCGACTAATATCCCCGTGATAGGGATACTAAAAACCGGCTCTGAGTGAGGCAACTTATACTATGTAGATGGTTCTCTTGGATTGGGCATAAAACTAGTTCTTCCTACGTAATAATGGTCTAGACAAGCATGGTTGTCGTTTTATCGAGGCCAAAAGGAGTAGTATACCTCGACAAGTCCGCCGGGGTGTTCCATCTACGACTCATGGTGACACAAGGCTGTGAAAAATATGTCTCTTTTATTCTTAGCTTTGCCCGATGCCTGAAGCGAGGCGCCTATAAGTGACGAAAGTCGCCTATGCAATCCTTCTCCAAGCATTACGGTGGCACAGATCAAGGTTCACGAGGCCTTTTGTTCTTTGCAGGCAGAATCCTGCGTCAGCTTCACCCAAAGCGCTCAATACCCATACTATATCCTTGATACTTTGCCCGAATTTCGAGTGAACTGTAATCAAATCATGACGATGTTACACCGAGGATCGACAGCGGTCGGCTGAGACGAGCGCAAAGTGAAGCGCTTCAGCTGACATGCCACTCACGGGGTGTCAAGGGCTAGTGGCTCAGAGTTTAGTCCTAACACAATTGCATGTTATGATATTACGTTCGAGTATCTAGCAAGTATTAGGTAATAGTATATTAACCTTGGACATATGTAGACCCCCGGCCTTATAGCCAGACTTCATACTTTAACTACTAGTAAGCATGTAATTAAACGGATATAAGTTCTGCTGAGCCGCCAGGTGTTGGATCGGAAGTCTAATTCGACCGCGGCATATAGTCGATCGACGCAGGGGCTAATTAGGAATCTTATTTAGGATTATCGTAGCTAGCCTAACCTATGGTTAGAACCTCCTTTTTATAGTATATAGAAATTTATATAGTTAAATTAATCTTTTTATTAACCTATAGTTCGAACTAATTCCCCTATAAGAGGGAAACTTATACTAATTAGTAATTAAATTCTATTATTATAAATTAGTAAAGTATCTTATTACGTAAAAAAAACGACCTCTTAATACTACACGGGATAAGAGATTTATACTAAATAACTTTATAAAAATAAATAAAAAAAAAGGCGATTCTTAAATACTATACGGAATTAAGTAATTATAGCCCTTTATTACTTATAAGAGGTTAATATTTATTACGTTAAATTACGTTAATTAATAGAACTACTTAAGTAACTAGTATTTCGTTATTACCTTAAGTAGCTTTTCTTACTAAATAACTTTATTATAGCTAGCCTACGATTAAAAATTAACTAGCCGAATTAGTAAAAAGAATTACTAGCGAGCAATAATTATTTAATAATAATTAGGTTATGAAAAAGACTGCTTAAAAAGATATAAAATAGGGTACTAAGGAGTTATAAAAGGAAAATCTCTAAAGTATCTAACCCTATTAAATATAAGTAATAAGTAGCATCTTTAATAAGTCCTTAAGGCCCGCGATTTTATAAAAAAAGGGGAGGGCTTAACTTTACTAACCGTACTTAATAACCTATATAGATCCTTTACGAGCTACTTAGTATTTATATTTAATTATTTTTATAAAATACTACCCTAGAGGAGGTAGGTTAAGGAAAAAAGCTATTTAGAAGTTATAGAGAATAAGAGGCTTAAGAAGCTAAAAAAGTATAGAATAGTAAAAATTAGTAACTAGTAGAGATTACGAGACTAATTATTATATCTTCTTATAGTAATATAAACGTCTACTATTACTATTAAAAAAAGGGGTTATTAAAACTTACCTTTTTATTTTAAATAAAAAGGAGGTCTTAGTAAGTACGATAACTAGCGATTTAAAAAGGTAATAGTAATTATTAAAAATAGTAAAAACGAGAGTAGTAGTAAGACGGTAAGAGGAAGTAGGAATCTCCTAAACCCTAATAAATTTATTAAATAGCAAAAGCACGGGCTTATTATAACTAATGCGCAGATTAAATATATCCTTATTAAGATTAAATACGCTAGTAATTACTAATACGGGTATAGGCTAGAGTACGACCCTTAGCGAGTTAGTATAAAAAAAAAGAAGAAAAAACCCAATTTTAAATAGAATCCTAATCCCTTATAAGTAAGTAAATATTAACCCGGATTATTAGGGAACGTAGATATACTAGATTATAAATTAGCTTAATAGTAAGTAAATTAATATAATATTAATCTATTTAACTAAGGTCTATAAAAAAAAGGGACTATAGGGGTAACCCCTATTTTATAAGATCGTAAACGACCTTAGCTACTAGCTAAATAAATAGTTTATAAAAATAAGCTTAGGAATTATAAAAATAGTTAATAAATTCCTCTACGGGCGAAGGGTATTACTAGCGTAATTATAATTATAAGAGCTATATAAAATCCTAGTAGTAACGATTATAAAAGAGGAATTTATATTATAAAACTAAGTATAAGTTAATAGGGCATATAATTATTTTAACGAATTTAAAAAAAGGGTAAACGACGTAGATTTCCTTCTTATAATTACTAACGGTAATCTATTATTATAAAAAGATATATAGAGATAAAATATTATACTATAAGTCTAATAATTAATAATTCTACCTATTTTAATCTATAGCTCGTCGCTACTACTAATCCGAAATTCGGTACTAATTAGTTAATAAAAAAGGAGGTAAATAACTTAAAGTTATTAATAATACGTAGCGACGTAAGGATCGTATATAAATACTAAAAATCTAGCGGTAAATACGAAGTAATTTATAAACCTTAAAAAGATCTTTTTAAAAAAGAAATTATATTTTAAAAGGAAGTATAAGGTTTTATAAAAAACCCTAACGATATTTTATAATTACTATAAAAAGGTCGGGATTAGGGAATATTAGTACTATTTAGTAATTAATATCGTACTTATAAGCAAAGCCTCTAATTACTATTATAAAGTAGTACGTAATCTCGATTAAAACGACTTTTTTAGTATTATTAACGTAATCCGAAGCCGCTTTAAGACCTATAATAGGAATATAGAGCTCCTATTCGAGCTATAGGTAATTTCTTTTATATCTATAGCTAGGATAATAGAGGGTAAATTATAAATAAAAATCCTTAAAGAGCTTATTAATTAAATTAATAAACTAATAAAAATCTAGCTAAATAAGAGGACTAACGAGCAGAAAGTTAAATATCTTTATACCGTAATTTAATACGTATTAAAAATAAAAATAACCTTATACTAAGTACTTAAAAACTACGAGACGCTCTATTCGAGGCTAAGATCTAGTTTTAATATTAAAATAAGAATACTACGCTAAACCTACCTCTAAGTATATAACGGCCCTTATTAATAATACTAAGTCGATCGAACGTATAATAAAAAAGAAAAAGAAACTAAGTATAATAATCGCTAGTAAAAAGGACTAGATTTATTAAATAAGTAGAGATTTAACCTGCGAATAGGGTAACGTAAGAAACAGTACTTTATTTATAAAAAGGATAAATATTAATTAAATAACTATTCTAAAAAAGAACGTACTAAATTATATAAATAGTATTAAAAGTCGAAAGTAACAAAAGGTAAAACTAGCCTTAATCGATTTAACTAATTCCTCGTAATATATAAGGGCACATCTAGGGGTATAGAACTTAGTATAAGTAACTAAATTAACGGCCTAAAGTATTCGCTAGGAGATTTAGAAAATAAGGAAGACTTTATACCCTATACTAACGAATTAGATTATAACAAAGTTAACGATATTAACTACTCTTTTTTCGCCCTATTAACCTCTAGAGAATATATAAAAATAAATAAGTAAAAAGTAGTAAAAGCTCTTAATAAGTAGGCTTTTCTTTACGAATAATAAAGGAAGGTCCCTTAGGTAATAGATACGGAGGTAGTTAGAAAGGTAAATTTAATAATACCGGATTTACCTCTCTTAACGGCTAAAGAAAAATTAGGTACCGAGTAATTATAATAGTAGCTAAGGGGGTCCTTTTTATATTACTTAGATTACTCGAATACTAAGCTCGTATAGGTATTTTATATAAGTAAAAGGTATAGCTTAGAAACTTTCTAAGGGATTATCCTAGATATTAGGGTATTATAATAGTTAATAAGAGGAAAGGGGCAATTCTAAGTACTATAGAGGATCGCGTTAGTAATACTTAATATATTAACAATAGGTATTATAAAAATTAGCTTCGGCCTAGGTAAAGAAATCGTTACCCTAAGTATAATAAAAATTAAAACGTACTTTAAAACGATAACTTTTTATATTTTACTTATTAATATACTATTTTTTTTATATTTAAAAAATATAGATCGACTAAGTATTATATTTAATAATACGAGGGATAGAATCTCTAGTAATAAGTATTTTAAAATAGTTAAACGATAATAGGGGTACGCGTTTATAAAGCTTACTAACAATACGAAGTTAATTAATTACCTAACGGAAAGTAAGCTTAAACGATTATACTAAAGATTTAGCTACTTGTTAATTACGAGGCTATATAACTTCCTAAAGCGATTAGGTAATGATAATATTAAAATAGGGGCGCTAGAGTAGTTAATAAAAATGTACTACTAATACTAAATAAATATATAGAGCCTACGTAGGTTTAAATTTAAATTACGTAATAAGCTTAACTTTAATTAGGAAATTATCGTTAATATCTTTTATTTAAATAGTTAATTAGTTTTATATATAATCGACGTAGTTATATCTTTTTAAGCAGGGCAATTCCTCTAGGATTTATAAATAAAGATAGTATAAGTAGCTCTACGAAAAAACTAGATTAATATATACTAAGGTCCGCTAAATAGTATTAAAACCGACGCTAGTACTAGTTTTAAATTAGTAAAATTTAGAGAGAATATAACGGCCTACGGTATATAACTAAAAGTCGTACCCGTTAAAACGTACTATAGTATTAAAAAAGTAAAAAGGGCACACCAGTAGCTAAAAAGGGCATTTAGAATTATTAAAAAAGAAAATCTAGATTTTACTAAAAACGAATACTTCTAAATAGTACTTAAATATTATAATAATACTATAGGGCCTAACGGGCTTATACTAACGCTTTTCATATTTAAAGTATATCTAAAAACGACCTTAGCCTCGTTACTATTACTAGACGTAAGCTAACGAGCCCGAGTAATTAAAAAAGTAATATAGGTATTATATAAAGTAAGTATAAAAAAGTAAGTTAATAAGGTAATTACTACGCGTAATAGGCCTAATATAGGGGGTAATTTAGATATACTACTAAATTCGGATATACGAGTATAGCGCAAAACTACTTAATAGTAAACTAGGCTATATAAATTAATTTTTATTAACGAGCGATCGTACGTAGTTACGAGGGATCATAACTAACCTCTTAAAGTATTAATTACGGTAATAAGATTATATTATATAGATCCTAGCGAGGTAATTTCTAACTTATAAAAGAAAAAAGAACTAGGGGAAACTATATAACCCGTAGTAGAGGTATAGGAAATTATCCTTAACGAAATTATTATAATAGTACTAATAAATAATAAGAAAAAAGAAATTACTAAAAGGATACTAATACTATTAGCGAGACGTTATAAAAAACTACGATAGTAAGTACTAACGCGATAATTTATTATTAATAATAAGGTAATTAATACTTTTTATATAATAAAAGAGAAAGCTAATTTCGAGTTAATAATTAAACTACGTAAAAAAGGCGTAATTATAACTATTAAAAAGCTATATAAAGAATTAGATCTAATCAAAATAGATACTCTTTACGATCGAGGGGTTTATTAATTTATCCTCTATAACCTAGAGAAGTATATAAACCTCGGCATATTTAAATTACAAATAGTTCGTAAAATTAAAAAAAAAAAATACCCTAACTATATAAAAAGTCTAAATACGTAATTTAGGGGTACGGCGATATCGAGAAGGCAACGCTACTTATATAATTACTTATAGTATAGCGCTATAGCTAATAATTAATAATAGTATTAATAGTATCGCTACGAAAAAAGAGGTACGAGATTTAGAGCCGTGATATTACCTAGGCATATACCTAATTAGCCATAGGGCTCATAAAGAAAATCCTAGCCTATTTACTAAAAGAAATAGCTAATAAGTATTTAAAAAGTACGATTATTAAAATAATTAAACTACTATATAGGTTTATAGAATCGGGTACTTATTAATAAGCTATATATTATAATTTTTATACTAATTAATTATTAATAGTTATATCTACGTACGACCCGTACTTACTAATCTCTAAGTACGTAAGTAACTAATTTAGAATCGTTAAAATATAAACTAACGATATATTAGGCCTATTTAATATTAACTTTATAAAAAAAGAAGATAAGAAGCTTTAGAAAGCAGGCTTCGTAACAAAGCTAAAAGAGGTCCTTATAATAAATAACTTATTAACGTTTAATAGCAGGATTTTTATAATTAAAGGAGAAACCGTTATTTTTTAATAAAAGGGGTAAAATAAGAAAATTAGCCTTATTAATTTAAACGTAATTAATATTAAAAAGTAATATAAAGCTAAGCTTGCGCAAAGAGTATATATTATAAATATATACTAGCCCGAGGCGACTTTTAACTATACTAAAATAGCATAGGCTATAAAACTAAATAAATAAGACGTCGAGGTACTTAATAAGTAGCTTAAGTAGTAGTACTCGAATCTCGATTGAGGTCTTATTTACTACTTAATTAACCTTATAGTTAATAAGCTCTATGTGTTCATAAATAGCTTATTTATAAATAATAAGGACCTTACTTTATAATTAAAGTATATTATTATTCTCGCTAACGAGAGTATAAGTAAGAGCGAATTTATAATATATAATAATATTATTTATTACTTATTAACTAAAAATAAATAGGTAACGAGAAATATACTAATATTAGAAGTCTATAGTATAGTTAATAACGTTAACCTTACTTACGTAATTTTAATAATATTAAGGAGAATTACTAATTAACTTAGCCTTTTACTAATCCTAATAGTTATTTATACGGATTCTTACTCGCTATACGAATATTTTATTAAATTAGGAACTACGAAAAAAAAGAGGCTTATAATTAATATTATAGCCCTTAGGTAATTATATAAAAGGCGTGAGATTCTTAAGATTTATTAAATTAACGGTAATAATAACCTCGCTAACGCTTTTATAAAAGTAGTACTTAATAAGGGGTTAGAGTAATTCGTAAGTAATAAAAAAGTTAACGTACGAATAAAAAGATAAGTTATATAAAAGGAATAAAAAAAAGAGGGAAAAGGAGACGACTTAGTAAACGGGCCCGAGGTTAAATTATATTTTTAATTATAGTAATTAAATTAATAAAAAAAAAGAAAGTTAGTATTAAATTAGAAGTCTAATTTAACTGCGGTATATAGTCGATCGATGCAGGGGCTAATTAAGAATCCTATTTAGGATTATTATAGCTAGCTTAACTTATAGTTAGAACCTCCTTTTTATAGTACGTAGAAATTTATATAGTTAAATTAATCTCTTTATTAACCCACGGTTCGAACTAATTCCCCTGTAAGAGGGAAACCTACACCAGGTAAACGAGTACTAGTCTCAAGAGAACACAGTCCCCTGCATGTAAGGCAGAGACAACAAGGCTCAGTTCTTCGCTTGGACGGAAAGCAGCCGGAGTGGGGTGTTGTCGTTGAAGTTTGGCTCTTATGCAAATAAGTTTACCTCGCTTTCCCGCGCTACATTTGCTCCGTACGCGAGTTGATTGGCTCGTATAGGGAACGGCCCGGTCCATCTTGCTTATTTCGTTTAAATTTTCCGTTGAGCCGATGGCAAGGGACCTTTGTTTCTCAGCTTGACTTCCAATCAAAGGATCCCTGGTGTGGCAATGAGTATTCTAAGTCAGGTCGATTAATCGAGGTGCATACTCACTAGAACAAGGTATTGAAAGCAGTTGTAGATATGACGATCGGTCATGTTCCAGTCTAAATGCTTTGCAACACAAGAGCCTGATTCACAATAGCATAGACCTGTGGTGGTGATAGACTATTGTTGTACTCCTCCCCAGAGCCTAGGTTCATGGTCATGGATACCGTGGCAATACGAAGTTGGCACTAGCATCGGGCGAAGCTATCCAGAAAGTGACTGGGATGACAACTATGGACTATCGAGTTGGCATCAGCTCTTCCTCGGACTTTCAGAACAACAGTTCATGTCTCGAAGCATGAGAAGCTTCTATAAAAGGTTGACTTAGTTCGCTCAAAAGCTCTCATCTCTTCTCCATCATCATCACATCAATCTACTGATATCACTCAAGAAACAAGACAACTCTTAACCTCTACTTAGTACCGCTCATCGTCACCTCACTCCATCCAAAAATGTACGCCGCCAAGATCTTCCTCGGCCTCATCGCCACCGTCTCGGCCATCGACATCTACGGCTACCGCAGCAACGAAAAGTGCAGCGGCAACGACTACATCGTCTGCACAAACGCCAACCCAAATGACTGCTGCGTCCGCGCCTCCGGTGACATCTTCCGCAGCATCGGCTTCCGCGCCATCCCAACCAACTGGAGAATTATCGGCCGCGCCTTCAGCGGCGGCGACTGCAAGAACGTCAAGTACGTCGCCCAGTCCAACGGCGCGCAGAACGTCTGCTGCGGCGGGAGCAGCTACTCTGGCGGCAACTATGTATTTGCTTCCAAGAAGCGCGATGAGAGTGCCAGTGAGGGTGACACCTGCGCCGCTTCTGCCGGGGGCTGCACTTCCGTTGCGAAGGGCAACTTGATGGTCTTTGAGAACGGACCCAAGTATAACATGACTGGTCTTGATGATGCTCTTTACACTGAACTGGTGAGTACACTCGTGTATTTGATATTGTTTGCTCTCTGAAGTAATACTGACATTGGGTTCTTTTCTTCTAGTAAGCTATAGTGTCCTTCATCTTCATGGATCGAAGCTCCTCTTGTCTCCCTTCCCAGCCCTTTCATTGTCACATTTACTAACGTCTTTGTCACCAACAGTATCTCTATCTGGGAGAACGGCGGAAGCTCGGATGAGATCCCTGCCAAGTTCGATGCCTACAAGTTTGAGTAGAATCTTAATCAAGGGGTTGGTCAGGACTTAGGTCAGGGGAGGCGTCCAGGCTGCGATCCACTCATCTCCCCGATCTCACCAAGACCACGTCATGATCATCTTCCCCCGTCATAATTTCTCTTCACTTTCTAGTATACAGCTCTCACCATTCCAAGTCTTTGAGGACCGTATTGCATGGACACGTAGATAGCTAGCTACTCATTTCAACAATGACGTATCCGTCTACCAATACAGGCAACATCTATTCTCTTCTCAAAGTAGTTCGACTGCGTACAATGATCGGATAACTCTGAGTCAGCGGTTGGGTTGAGACCAACGTGCGAGTTAGGGTAATGTTTGGCTGCAGAGTAGCTAAGTCTGAAGAACAAACATCAAGGGGTTAAGGGGAGCAACTTGCAACATTTGCCTAAATACAGGCTAAAGTTTCATGTTATATCATGTACCTAGAGTCTAGATTCCATCACCCAACGCCTTCTTTACATGAAAATATTGTCACGAATCAGGGTTATCATTAGAAACTCTGCTACGTGCTTCCTCACGTAGATCCCACACTCCTGCCGTAGATAGACTGCTCGCTTTTCTTTATTCTGTATGTGTTATTTCAATATACTTTTGATCCGCTTTAGATGCCCGTTACAATGTACGATAAATCATGACATTTATTGTCCACACGATACACGTAGTCCAATAGTCGCGAGTACATCTCCCGACGAGCCAGTGCCTTCATCCAAGCAACCCAACCTCGCCAACAACGACCCACTCCCTTCAACTCAAGCCCTCACAAAACTCCAGAATCCCAAATCCCTCCCCTCCTCCAATCATCTCCCAACACCTCTCTCAAATCCCTCCACCACTCCAAGACCCAATCCAAAAACCCCCTTTCCTGATCCCTCCTATCATCCCCAATGAACACTCCCCACCCTAACGTGCTGAGATCCCTCGAGACCAGCGGATTCGGACATCTACAGGACAGCTTAGTCCCAGCTGAAGCAGAGACCTCGCCAGAGAGAACGCCGAGGCAGGTTCTCAGTCGACACCGCTGGGCCCAGTCAACCGTCTCGGTTGCGGCGTCTGGTGCTAGGGGTAGAGATGGCATTGCTTGGGTTTCAACTTGCTTCGTAGTGCTACCGCAAAAGAGACAGACGCATGGCGTAGTGGAAGGGGATTTCTCAAGTGCTGAGGCCACGGAAGATACTACGGAATGCTCTTTGGAGATCTCGGTTCTGCGATACGCAGATCCGCGCTAGGAAATTGGTGGCGCAGATTTATTTGTGCTGCAAGAGTCTGGCCAAAAAAGGGAATTGAAAGAAATAATCGAGTTTAGATGATTATATTTTCTATACAAAAAGACAGAATTAAATAAAGGCAACTTCAGCTAGGTACATGTACCTGTGGAGGGTGGCTTCAATAACAGTCAGAAGTGAGGCTGTGAGACCGATGGTGCGTGCTTGAGTCCTACTAGTTAGTCCTACCTCTAGGCTACTAGCCCCATGAAGGATGAGCATCCATGCCAGTTCATCAGGACTTTAGCGCATTGGTAAATTGAGGATGCCTGCGGATGGGATGAATCTGGTAGACCTTATCCCGAGTAAAACCGTGATCATCAAAGATATCGCAGTATTTTGGACTTTCCACAATATCAGTGCATTGTTCGATACTCAATAGTAGCAAGGTCAAAAGCATGTCATGGTCATGATGTACTCCCATCCAAGATGCATTGCATCGCAAGCAAGGCCAATTTTGATAGTGGGCATAGCTTTCGCAAGTTTCTCATTCAAGGTTTGTATGTTTTGATCCACCGTACCCGTTCCCCGGCGTCAAGGTAATATACAAGACCACATTTACACATCTCACAGTATTACACGAAGGCTTGGATACCAGTGATAGCACGACCCAGAATGAGACCTGGTTCTTAGGTTAGTAAGGGATATTCCTGAAGCATACGGCCACGGGAGCAACTTACTGTGAATATCACTCTGTCCCTCGTACGTCTGCGTCACGAAAAGGTTGGCGACGTGACGGCCAATGCCATACTCGTCACTGACAGCATTACCACCAAAGATCTCTTGCAGCACGCGCGCCTTCTGCAGCGCCCGATCGCAGTTCTGGCGCTTGACCATGCTGATCATCTCGGGCGTCGCCTTGCCCTCGTCCTTGAGTCTGCCGACCTGGATCGCGGCCACGGTACCGTAGGCCGCGTCCGTCGCAGCGTCTGCCAGCTTCTTCTGTACGAGTTGGTATTTAGCGATGGGGTTACCCTTAAACTGCTTTCGCTCGAGTGAGTACGTCCTGGCGCGGGCAATGCAGTCCTCAAGGGCACCAATGACGCCCAGGGAGATACCGTATCTCGCGCTGTTGAGGCACGAGAATGGGCCTCGCAGTCCTTCGACCGAGGGGAACATGTTTTCCTTAGGGACGGGGACGTCGTCGAGCTGGATCATGCCTGTGATGGAGGCTCGCAGGCCATTCTTGTTCTTGATAGCTGGTGTCTCGAGAGTACCGGGCGGACACTGGGACCGTTCAACTAGGAACCCTCTGATCTTGCCCGTTTCTTGTAGCTTCGCCCAGACCATCAACACATCGGCAATGGGCGAGTTTGTGATCCACGTCTTGGCACCAGAAAGAGAGTAGTAGCCCTCCTTGGTCGGGTGAGGCTTCGCCGTCGTCTCCATGGAGCCGGGGTCGCTGCCGTGGTTGGGCTCTGTCAAACCAAACGCGCCGAGCATCTTTCCTGTGGCCATCTTTGGCAGGAATCTCTCCTTTTGCTCCTCGGTACCGAACTCCGCGATGCCACCCATGACCAGCGACGACTGGACGGACATGCCAGAACGGTAGCCACTGTCGACTCTCTCAACGGCCTTTGTGATGAGTCCTCCGGCAACAGTAGAGACACCGGCGCACCCATAGCCCTCAATTGTTGCTCCGAGGAGCCCCAGTTCGCCCATCTCCTCAAGGATCTTTTGGTCATATTGCTCGTCGCGGTAGGCCTCTATGGAGAGTGGTCAGTGTAAGCCATGGAAATTACCAGCAAGGTAACAGCAAGGGAAGACATACGAAGGACACGCGGCAGCATGCGCTCCTGGCAGTATCGCTCAGCCGTCTCAGAAATGGCGACCTCCTCCTCAGTCAGGAGGTTCTTTGCGTTCAAGGGATCCTCCCAGTTGAAGACCGGGCCATCGGAGGCGGAAGCGAAGGTTCTCGCGGCGGGCAAGGTACGCTTTGCGGCGCATCGTGTCGCGCATGTTCTCAAGGCGTTGCGATACATTCTGGCTACTACTGATCAATTGACTCTTCCTCACGGTGGGTTGGGGAGAAATCGTGCCGCCACCATGGCGGGAACATGGTCTTGAAGCCCGGGCACGGGGCGTCTTCCCCGCCAGGAGCTCTCCCGAGCAGCATCCGAGGCACAACAGGGGTCGTATCTGATTGGCTGAACGATTGAAGATGATGATTACATAACGACCCGGTGTCGGCGAATGACGTCGTCGCGGACTACCTCCGCAATGGACTGAAGCCGTCTTAGATGGGGATGCGGTCAAGGTGTTACCTCCGTCTTGAATAGTACCCGGAATTAGTTCCGAATAGTGTGTGCTTGCCGAGTGCTAGACGCGGTTCTCCAGACTGTCGTTCATGCAATGAAGGATATCGGGACATTAGTTGGGATTGTTGGTAGCTAGGCACAGCCACAGTCTGGAGAGTGGGAATTGATGATCGCGAGACCTGTCCGGGGAGGGACTGTTGCTGGAAAAAAGAAAAGGCCGGAGCAGGGGAGGTCAAGTACAAGAATAGGAACAGGCTGGGTGCGGATTGGGGTTGAAAGGTTGAAACATGCCAGGGCAATGCCTTGGCCCTTTGTTCGGCAGCACCCGGCAGAGTTCAGACCCGGGATGAGATGCTCGGGAGGTACATGTGTTTTTGGGCATCGCTTGGTGCCCAAGTTACGTACCGGGTTCAGGCGACACCTAAGAGCCGGACGTCATTCGCCGTAGCCGGCGGACAGCCATGGGATGGCAGATGCAAAAAATGCAAAATGTAGAGTGCAGGCAGAGTGCGAGGAGCTGGTGTTGATAGAAAGTGACCGCCGCGAAGAGGATGATGAGTGTCGAAGAACGGCATATGTTCTGTTGTACGAGGTTTCAGGTACGCCATATCCCAGAAGGATGAGCTGATTTCGGAATCCGGGGTGCTTTCTTGCTTGAGCATTGATGCGTCGCTGTTGGTTCGACGGCATCGAGGGCCAAACCCATCACCCAGTTGGGTAGGATGCATGAGATGTCTTTTCATTTGCCATCCAGGTAGCAATCGATGATACTACGCGATTGCTTGGTGTTTTTGGCGCCTATGCTAAGGTAGGTAGATGCATATGCTTAGGTACCGATACTCTGAAGTCTAGGCCGGTGTGTTGGTAGAAGACCAGGGAACCGCTTCGGCTGGGTTGGAATTGGTGAGGCTGAGGCACTTGCTGAGTCATCGGGTGGCATTACCAGAAACGCCACCAGTCAGCAATTGTCATCAGTTAGTGTTGCAGGTGCTGTGCGGTGAGGATGTGACGGTGCACAGGTTAAGTTACCTATCCTCGGATTGTCCTTCACAACTGGAAGAAAGTGGCCACAGAACCACTATTTGTTTTGTTTGAATAAAACCTGTCGCCCGGTAACTGAGGCTGACGCTCCAGAGTGAATGGCCAATGATGACTCAATACCTTACTGCGTAGGTCAGTAGATGCTTGATGGGTGTCATCGTTTGTCAACCTCCCAATCCCCTGGTGGACAGACTGATGCGGTAATGACCAATCAACAATCATAAATCATTAGTCACCAGCCACATTTGCATTTGCTGCGCCCGGCTCCTGCTTCTCTTGACGCTCACAAACCGAATGGAATCCGTGGAAAGCAACAGTGCATTCAGGGCCATTCAGGGTTCAATTCCAGTAATAACAAGTACCTTTGCGAGTGGATTTGGGGAAAAGATACTTTGCGGGCGGCTACCTTCCTGCCCGGTCGTGTCAGTGAATGGAAGGAAGTGGATGGCGGCAGCCCGAACCTGACGGGACGGGAATGGAAACCATGGTTCGCGCTGGGCAGCCTCAGTGCCTTCCTTTAAGCCTTAGGTTTGGCGCTCTGCTCCCCCCTCCTTCCCACTTCCTGCCTTTCCCCTCCAAAGTGGCTCCTGCCTACCTAAGGTTACCTACCACACGACTCACCCCTTCCCGTCATTTTTCGCCAGGCCCGACCGCTGACTTCCTTTCTCTCCTTCCTTTCCCTCCCACCCCATTTCAATCTCGACATCAATCTGTAACGGGACCGCCACGAAGCGAATCATTTCCTCCACGAACACCGCGTAATATCCTTCACGGGCGATATACCGAACGACCTTATACACACGATCGGGCTCTTTTCTTTTCGGGAGAATCTTCTTCGGGGATAAATCTTTCCTCGTTCAGGTACTGTACGCCCCTCCCCACCACCATCAGCACATGATTTGCACCCAAGACCGTCACATCCACGCTTTCCACGACGCCTGCTGCTGCTGCTGCTGCTGCATCGACACCGGCTACATCGAGAATGCTCTTCGGCTTCGGCATACATATATATCAAGTGTCATACCAACACGGCCTTGGTTCCTTTGGCATTTCCTCGCACCTCGACACAAATCACTCCGTTTCGCTTTCTCGGCCGACGCAAACTACAGAAGGCCAGCAGCAGCAGCAACAGTGCAGCCCACCACCCCTCCACCCACCTCTGCCCGCAACCTGCATCCAAAAAAAGCCCACCACCGCCGACCGCTTTCGCTGACTTTTGCCCCTCACAACTACAGAACATAGCATTTGCGCTTCGGCGATCGACCATCTTCTAGATACCCCCAACCACAAACCACATTCAAAATGGCTCTTAAGCGCATTAACAAGGAGCTCACTGATCTCGGCCGGTAAGTTGCCTGCACACTTTTCGTCATTTAAACTCGCAGCCTTTTTGTCGCAGCCCGAGACGTCAGGTGGGGCCATCGAGAGCGGGGTCTTCTTCAACAAGGACTGCTGCAACTTTTCAGCTCATTCGGACCACTGATGTTGAGGGTGATGGCGGCATCAAGCCGACGAGTACGATTCCAAAGATGCACAATGCTGACCTCTTTTCTTTGACAGTGACCCGCCCTCTTCCTGCTCTGCCGGCCCCGTCGGCGAAGATCTGGTACGTCGACTACGTCTTTCCCGATAAGAGCCCGCTGTGGTGATGCTTTGAATCATGACTCAGCCGAGCACGAGATCACGGATTCTCAGTGCCCACGATGGGATATGTAGACAATAGCTGACCGGAATCGTATAGTTCCACTGGCAAGCGACGATTATGGGACCCGTAAGTCCATTCCCCCCCTCAAATGCTATGTTGGTTGGACCTGGACCTGGCACTGGTACCCGAGATCTAGCCAACTATCAGCTGGAAACAATGACGAGAATCAAAGCATGTGGCTAACATTTACGTTCAGGGCGACTCTCCCTACTCTGGTGGCGTCTTCTTCCTCGCCATCCACTTCCCTACCGACTACCCCTTCAAGCCGCCCAAAGTCAACTTCACCACTCGCATCTACCACCCCAACATCAACTCCAACGGCAGCATTTGCTTAGATATTCTGCGTGACCAGTGGAGCCCGGCGTTGACCATCTCCAAGGGTACGTCATCTCATAGCTCACCTCAAGCCTGACGTAGGCACTGTGCTAACATGTGATAGTCTTGCTGTCCATCTGCTCAATGCTGACGGACCCCAACCCCGACGACCCTCTGGTGCCCGAGATTGCACACGTCTACAAGACGGACCGCGCCAGATACGAGGCCACTGCTCGCGAGTGGACTCGCAAGTACGCTATTTAGACGGTGCTCGAGGCATGATGGTTGGACAAGTATGACAGGCGACGGCTTTCCTCTCTCTCTTCGACAACTCTGGCGTACGATTAGGTCATGGTCATTGCTCTGCGTTGCGGTTTGGGATCTCTCTCGTTTCACCAGCACACAGAAGACGGTTCGGCCGTCGAAACAAAACACTTGACGGCGGATTGGCATTCTCGAGAAGAGGTTACGCGGGCAATGTGGATAGAAGGCGGACCAATCAGACAGTTAGCAGCACAGGTACCACGTACGGGTTTTCATACGGCAAGGCTTCATGTTCCTACTGCATTGACGCTGCATTGCTGCGTACGTTTTGGTTGACACCTCAGAAGAGACGACTGGTAGTCATCGTACCCCATTGTTTCCGTGATAATATGTCTTCGTGTCCCAGGCTTGGTGTTCCTCAAAGCCAGTGTAGGCTACCAACTACCCTCGATGCTTGGATGACGAGGAATACTTTTGGCTGACGAGGGTTGGTCGTCGTTAATATCGGGCTAGAGCAGATGCCGTTGCCCAGGAGGCGGCTCGGAAAGGCTTTCTACCTGAGTAAGTGATCGATGAGACCGAGTGGTGTCAATGCAACATTGATGACCTGTCCTAAGCGGCGGTCATTGACTGCCGGGAGCCGTGTTTAAAGGCCCGTTCATAGGGTGTTTCGATGCATTCCGATTCTCTCACACAACGGAGTACCTCTCCCGTGGCAAGGGCATCAGGTCTAGATGTGCCGGTTTGACCTGCCTGGGTCGAGTGTGTTGGGACGCCGGCTCCGAGGAGATCCGAGGATCATGGTGATGGGTTTGAGATGAGATCTGGATAGATGGCGCCGTGAGTTCGCATGTTTATCTATGTACAGTGAATTGAAGGGGAGCTTGATGAGATTCGTGAGAATAGGGATGATGTATTTCTAGCGTTGGGCAGGATGCTCCATGAAAGGGGGCCGCTATGTTGTATCTTCAAGGATTCATACACCAAGCTACTGATACCGGAACCGGCAGAGTCCATGAGAACCCACTGCGAGATATGAGAAATAAGTACCTGAAGCACCATCATATGGCATACGTTAGTCAAAGGCGAAGGTGCGAGAATGGCCTACTTGCTTGCACGGCCGCATTCTTGTACTGGGTGGGAAAGATGATGGTGTATCTCTGCTATGAATCTGAGATGAGGGATACCTCAAGTTTACGGGAACTGATAGACGGCATGTTGACTGGAGGCGTAATCCAGTGAGGTTCTGCCTTGCTTCTAGGGGGAATGCTGTTGACAGCTGGGCATCGCAACGAGAGTGAAGAGTCAAAAAAAAGGACACAGGATACATGATGTTTAGGGAGGAGACGGAAGATTGGGTGATAGCATTCAGCTAATACGGGGGGCTGGACATTCTCCGGCCTCGCTTCTTCCGCAACGATACACGTAGATGATATCTTGACTTACTAGACGGATCATTCTTGAAGCAAGGTATGGCTCCACGAATAGTAATCAGAGTGATTCACCAAAGGCTGAGGATCGTCCTTGGCAGGGCACATCTCCCGTCCTGATTCCACAATATGAAGGATACCAGTCCACGGGTACGGATACAGCCTCAGCCTTCCATTCAGACATCATCCGACGCCAAGATGCCTTATTGATCGCGTTATCAAGAACGAGCGCAGATTGGATCGTATCCGGAACATTGTCATATGCATCACAGAAACGACATTGCAGGAAAGAATTTGAACTAGGACCAGCCTTTAGAAAGGACTAGTGGCCTGCGGGCTCGCCGTTGCTTGGATCTTTCCTTACCCTAACTTGTAGGGCCAGCAAACATGCACAACATCAGTCCAAACGAAACGTGTGAGGCCCGGTTTGGAAGTGGTGGTGGCCCTCTTTAGCCGAGGATGGAAGGAGAATCGTTTACCTTTACGTAGGTAGCCGGGCGCTGGCAAAGATGAGATGGACGTGTGCGGCGATGGAGAGACCATTCTTCCAGGGACGGGAGAGGTGTTCATGAATCGAGCGAATCGACTAACCTCAGAAGAGCGGTAATGTGTACTGGTATCCGTGTGTGTGTACGGCTCTTTCCCAGCCGCGGAAGGGGCACGTGGTTTCATTTGAAGGATAGAAGAGGCGGGTTTACTCAAAACGGTCGGTAGATGCGAGAGGGCCGGCCGGGCAGGCAGAGGCGAGGAAAGACGGGAGCCTGTGCCCTTCGTCCCTCTTTCAAGCGTGTGTCCTTTGCGGATCTCGACACGCAGATGAGAGCAAAGGGCGAGTGCTAGCTAGGAGAGGGCAAGGTTAGTGTATTTTGAAACTTGATAATTGAGGTCGAGCGCTTGATTGCTGGTGGTATACCAGACGGCCATTGTTCGGGAACAATCACCCCCAGTGCAGTGGTACGGAAGAAAACGGGCCTCGCGTTCGAGAAGTGTTCAAAGGAGAGGGCAGTGTCTCGTCGCTTCGGGTAATCGTGCCGTGTAGATCGACTCGAGGTGTGCCCACTGTCGGGCAGAGGTCGAGCGAATATCGCGCGTTTTGTGAAGGTGGGAATGGAGTCTGTTCAGGAGACAGGGGCTTGCGTCGTTTGGATTTCAAGGGACTGGTCGAGCGACGGAGGAGTTCATGGACCGTGGTGAACAGGTGGTCTTGCTTGTCGAGTAAATAAGGTAAACTCTTGACAGGCTAAAGAATGCGGGATGTAATTAAGAGTATTTCCCGAGACTTGGAAGAGACACACTTATTGAGTCTGTATCAGATAGATGGAATGAGGCTGGTAGAGACATAGTTTGAAATGTGGGGATCTTCAGCCGCTGGGTTGAATGACATGCAGATTGACGCAGTATAGTCCGCAACAACCTGAAGGGGGAAACACTCAGAGGGGCGGCAGATTGATAATCTAGCAATGTGTGATTGGCGGGACGCGCTTGCTCTTGAGTAGCCGAGTACAGATGACTTCAGCTTCAGTTGCATGCAATGAGGATCTTCACTGAGTTCGCCGATAGGCGCTCTTGCCAGCACCTTGTAAGCCAAGGGCAAGGAAAGTTAGGTTTGTAAGCAGACACAAACCGCGAGCTTGTCTTGCCAACGAATGGCTGACAACTTGACAAGACTGTCTCAAGGTAGTCGAATTAGGGGCAACGAGGGGCATCCTCTGCGTAAGCAGCGAGCGGCAACCTGCCATTGAAGTTGGCTTGAGGTTGCCAATGATCTACGCTGGCGGTGGGAAGGGGTAGAGCAGCTTCAAATATGAACTGATTTTTGCATATGCCGCTCCGTTAAACTGGCCCTGAGTGCGTAGATTGTGAGTGATCTTCCACTAGGATGTTGAGTGGTTGACGGGGGATCAATCTGCGCGGTGACGGGACGAGATGTGCGGCGGGAGGCGAAAATCCAGGGCAGGGCGAGTCGAGGGATCCTAGCCAATGAGAGTGCTAAGAATATTCCGGCTTCAGTGAAAAGAGACGGGAGGGCGGTAACAAGGGGGAGTGAAATATGAAAAGGGGGGAGTGTGGGTTTGAAGCCATGTGGTTTGTGAGACTGGATAGACGAGGTATTGGCTAGGAAGAGCGAAGAAGATGTTGACCAACGAGGTTATCCAAAGTCTCGACAGATGCTTCCGAGGGGGGAGCCGAGTTGGTTCCGTCGCTTAGTAAGGAGCTGAAGTGTGTTAAGCAATGTCGTACACTCGTACCCAAATGACTAACATCTTTTTTTTTCGAAGGCGTGATGATGAAGGGGCCAAAGTGTGCGTACCGTAGCAGCGATGAAGCGCCACAATCAGTGCAAAGGCAGTCGAGAGTGAGAGAGAGTCGAGACTTGACATCCTACACAGGAAAGAGAGAAAAGTTGTGAAATCAGAATTGTGTCAAAACATCCCTGGCGAAACAAGCTGTGACACGGGCTTAGGCGACGAATCGAGACGCACGCCCCTCTTTTACATCTCCGAAACGACTCTTGATCCAATCAGACGGGCAAAAACCGAACCCCCGCCAAGGGTACGCATGGCATTCTGAAGCTTGCCCTTGTCTTGTTTGGGAGCCACTACGGTGACGACTGACGAGGATTTCGAGAAATGGGTGGCTTTCATCAAGACTTATTGCCTGTGCCTGTTGGCTGGGGGCGGATCGATGTGCAACTGGGCGGTTTGGAAGTTTGTAGGCCGCGGAGGATTATGGCCTCATTACCCACATGTGATGCGGGAGACCAGCCTTGTTCCAAACGTGGCCCAAACAGCAACGAGGCGTAGGCGACCGTGGTGAGGCGGAAGGGGCTGATGAGGTTTCCTGCATTGCCTTATGGCTATGTCCCCTATGGCATATTGAGTATCGACAACATGTTTTTGGGCTGGAGAGGGTTCGTCGTATCTGATTGCTGGTGGCCCGGTGGGATGACCACTGTCAGGGCCCAGGGGAACGATGCTGTATGTACGAAGAAGCGAATTAGCCGTCTCCGTCGGTAAGTGTGGATTCTTTCGGCATGCTCCGTGATGGCAATATGGACTGCAGATGTCCAAAAGGCTTGGCTTCGTGACGATTAATTAGTTGTACGGATATGGTCAACCACCGTCGTAGGCGGCTCGTTGTCGGTCTAAGCTCTTGATGCGGCCAGCGTCCGATGAAGCTGAGCTGGAGTAGAGTGGATCCCGGGAGTCGAACACGGTAGATGTGATTGGCGGGCAAAGACGGTGATCCCAGACTGCGACTGTCCGAATAAGGTAGGCTTTTTTCGATAATAAGGTAAGGAACCTACCTAGTGGGTGCGCGATGCCGTCCAGCCCGTTCCAACGGCCTTGTGTCCCAGGAACGGGAACGAGTCCCACAGAAGGAGGGCGGCGACAAGCCAGGAAGCGCGCGTCCAAGCCGGGATCATGACCTTTGGGGGTCTGGATGGAATGATGTGAGCGGGATTCTGCGGTGGTCACTGGTGTTGACACTAAGGAGTAAAGTAGTGTGTATTCGGGAAAGGAAAAAGAGGGATTCAGTGAACCTGGAAAAGCCAAGACTCGGAAGACAGGCAGAGTCGGTGAGACGGATGGGCCATTGGGCTTCGTTCCCGTGGCGGGGTTATCGTTTTCGATTGGGCCCATGGAAGAAGAGAATCTCCCCACGACCTGGCCACCTGCTGTATCTTGATGCTATGAAAATTAGGTACTTGGCTGGCGCCTGCCTTGGTTAACCCGAAGCGAAGCTCGTGATCTTCCTTCTCGATTTGACAAGAGCGTCCGGTGAGTCTTTCCCTCGACGACGGACTAGAACCTTGTACTCGAGTGCTCTCATGCTTACATATACCAGTACTGTGCCATGTAGAATACTTGGGAGGGAAACAGTGAGGCACGAGAGGCAAGCGCAGATGCAGAAATGCACCGTCCCGAAGCAGCGCGGCAAGAACATTGTACCTGCATTGATCACAGCCGATGATTGGCCGAGAACATCTCCGGACCCGCCCAAGTAAGCGTAATGTGGCCTGGCCCCCTGAGGCTCTAGCTGCTTGGCATCCCTGCCCTGGGACCATGCTCAGACGTTTTTTTTTCCCTTCCATTCCCAGTCTTCAGTAACATCTCGAGTGAGACGAATCCTCGATCTGAGTGGAATGGCACGCGAAAACACCGTCGGTCCGCCGTCCGCGCTGGCCGAGTGAACCACTGGCTGCCTTTGCCTTGCCGTATCTGCAACGCGTTTGCGCAAGCTGCATCTCTGCGCCATCACTGCTCTGTGCGTAATGGTCTGTTCTCTCTGCTTCATCCACTTTCACTCTCACTCTCATACTCACCTCAAGTTCAGGACCTTCAGTCTCAGTCTCACCTCTCAACCCCAAGTAGTCATCGTAAGTCCCTTTTCCACTTGTTCCTCACGTCCGCTTATCTGCTTGTTGTTCCCATTGACGCCATCTCTTAGACTAGTCATCGTTGTCTGTGATCTCGCACACCATCGTTCTTGAATACACACACCCAACCCCCCATGTGGTTGTTCTCCCAAACCCTTGGAACCTTGCCTTTACACGGGAGGCCCTGCGGTAACCGATACTCATCAGTACCCTGCCTCTCGAGCCACCGTGAGCATAATGTCGCAGACTCTCGCACTATCTCGGCATGTCCCTGAGACCGACGACCACCTGAATCCCCTACCTGAACATAAACACGCACCTACCTATCTTTGACAGCTTCATTCTATCGTTTTGAGTATTATGAGTATTATGATTATGAATAGGAGGTATGATGTAAGTTGATAAACAGCATCTGTTGCCGCGTCTTTCGGCTACTTGACAACGTGTCCAGCGGATGCTCACCGTTCCATTCGAGACCTGTAAGGCCCTCATTCCCTGCCCACCACACGATCCCCCCCTATCCCTACACCCCTTGTTCTGAAGCACCCCTGCCACCCTCCCCTCCCCGCCCTGAACCAGAACGCATCCACCTCACACACCTCTCACACTTCACACCCGAGACTTCGCTCTCACTCCTCTTCATCCTGTGATCGCCCACCTCCCGGACGCTGTGCTTTTGACTCACTTTTCCCCCTTCTTCCAGCGTCCATCTCTCACACCCCTTTCCGCTACTGCAAGTAGGGACAAAGTAATTATCGCCAATCCTCTCAATCCCCCCCGCCCGAATACCAAGAATTCTATCCAGCCGCCGAGTGCAGGCATTGTGTGCGGGTAAGTGTGCGACCAAATCCAAGCAGCGTGGCTTGTATCATCGACACAAAATCACCTTATGTTTCCTACACTCCCCCCTGCCGCCCATCCCTCTTCCTCCTCTCCTATAAGCAGAAAAGTAGTAGCAGCAAGAGAAGCCGCAACACTCTTCCGGACACACTCTCTTGCCTGTCCAAAACTCTGTTGTGCGCCATAAGCTCCTCGGCCGCCTCTTCTTCTCTTCTGCTTCCTCCCCGCCACCTTCTGTCATTTACATTCCAGCTCCGTGCCCTTCCCATCACTTTCCATCCTTCTTAGCCTCGCGCGTGAAGTCTTCATTTCGCTGACCCAGTGACAAACGGATCGCAGGCTCGAATTTCCGCTCTTTTTCTGGGTTCGCGCGTACTTCTTGGATCGACTCTTCACTTCTCTTCGCCTACTTTCATTTAGATGCATTATTTTCTGCGCCCATTCAGCAGGCTCTGAACCAATCCCCAACGCTCGATTATACCCGCGACCACTCGCACACCGCCATCACCACGACGAAAGAAACCGCCAAAAATTAGGGAAAGAAACAGAATCAGCGGGGACGTTTAGTTGAAATCCGAGAAAGAGTCGAGAAGAAGACCAACCCTCCACTGGGATAGTTCGGATCGGAAAGGAAATCAGCAAGAGAACAACCGTCAAAGAACCCCTGGCTAGCGACAAGCCAGATCGAATTGCCAGCCATGGATTACTATTACGCAGGTTCCGAGAAGCCCTCGGAACGGTCAAGATGGACACCCCTCACCCGCATGCTTCTCTCCGGAGAGATGACTCAGGAGAAGCAAAAGGATTTGACAATGCGGGAGCGCTTCGACCGTTGGATGATTAACGAAGGATACCGAAGAGTGTACGTCTACGCACATCCAGTCCCACTACTAGACAACAGGCTCTAACTGCAAGCAGATTCGTTTTTGTGTTCCTCGTGCTTCACGGTCTCGTCTTTGCTTTCGCCTCCGTCAACTTCGCCCTCAAGGACAACTTGCAAATAGCAAGAAACACATTTGGCCCGACATTCATCATTGCACGTTCAGCTGCGCTGGTGCTCCACGTCGACGTCGCTTTGGTCCTTTTCCCCGTCTGCCGCACGCTCATCTCCCTGGCTCGCCAGACTCCGCTCAACGGAATCATCCAGTTCGACAAGAACATCACCTTCCACATCACCACCGCTTGGTCCATTGTCTTCTTTTCGTGGGTCCACACCATTGCCCACTGGAACAACTTCGCCCAGATCGCCGCCAAGAACAACCTCGGAATCTACGGCTGGCTGCTGGCCAACTTTGTTTCCGGGCCCGGCTGGACTGGCTATGTCATGCTCATCGCGCTCATGGGTATGGTCTTCACCTCGGTTGAGAAGCCCCGCCGTGCCAACTACGAGCGATTCTGGTACACTCACCACATGTTCATCATCTTCTTCTTCTTCTGGTCCATCCACGGTGCCTTCTGCATGATTCAGCCCGACTTTGCTCCTTTCTGCACCAGCATCGGCACTTCCGCCATCGGTGTGTTTTGGCAGTACTGGATGTACGGCGGTTTCGTCTACCTGGCTGAGCGTGTCGCTCGTGAGGTTCGTGGACGTCACAAGACGTACGTTTCCAAGGTCATTCAGCACCCCAGCAATGTCTGCGAGATCCAGATCAAGAAGGAGCACACCAAGACCAGAGCTGGACAGTACATTTTCTTCTGCTGTCCCGCTGTCTCTCTGTGGCAGTACCACCCTTTCACCTTGACCAGCGCCCCCGAGGAAGACTACATCTCCATCCACATGCGTGTTGTCGGTGACTTCACTCGTGCTGTCTCAATGGCTCTCGGCTGCGAATGGGACAAGAAGAAGGACGATGCGAGCAAGGTTGTCGGCGTCAACAGCGATTCCAGCGAGGTCGACCCCGCCCTCCGCCGTGTCTTGCCCCGTGTTTACATTGACGGTCCCTTTGGCTCGGCCTCTGAGGATGTTTTCAAATACGAGATCTCGGTTCTCTGCGGTGCTGGTATCGGTGTCACGCCCTTTGCTTCCATCCTGAAGTCCATCTGGTACCGCATGAACTACCCTCAGCAGAAGACCCGCCTGAGCAAGGTTTACTTCTTCTGGATTTGCAGAGACTTTGGCTCTTTCGAGTGGTTCCGCTCCCTTCTTCTGGCCATTGAAGCTCAGGATGTCGATAACCGTATTGAGATCCACACCTACCTGACGGCTAAGATCAAGGCGGACGACGCGACGAACATTATGATTAACGACGCCAACGCCGACAAGGATACCATTACCGGCCTGCGCTCGCCGACCAACTTCGGTAGACCCAACTGGGACATGATTTTCAGAGGTATCCGCAAGCTGCACTCGCCTGCCGAGGCCGGTGTATTCTTCTGCGGTCCTAAGGGTCTAGGTAGCACGCTGCACATTTTCTGTAATAAGTACAGTGAACCTGGGTAAGTCACCATTCTAGGCCTGGAAACATGTCCAATGCTAATATTACTGCAGCTTCTCGTTCGTGTGGGGCAAGGAGAACTTCTAGGCCAAAGTCGAAGGAAAAGAAAAAGGCAACAATTTCGTTTCGTTTCCCTCTTCCATCATATTATTTGTCAACAACATCAGGGTCGTTGCTTGCCTGTACCAATCTATCTCTATCATCATTTATCAGTTGCGGTAGGGTAGACCATCATGGAGTCTGATCCACGGGGTTGCATGTTGCAGTTGCGCCGGACGCCACAAGACCAGGTGGATGCCAGGTATTGGCGAGACGGGTGACGGTATCGCAGGCATGCCGTCGGAGAGGAGGAGGAGGAGGAGAATTTGGAGGACGACAGTGAGGAAGTGCATCGGTGGATGATGATAATCTTGGGCGTCATCCCCGCAACCCCTTGTGGATATACTATTTACTACTACCGACATTTACATTGTACCTAGCGATGCCATCATCAGTATACTTAGACAGTTCTTGATGCAGCAGGGCACAAGGCTCTTGCAAACGTCAACTTGGTTTCCTTCATTCGTTTTTCTCGTTATCTACCGTGTGCATGTGTGTAGGAGACGATTCTCAAGATGAGGTGAGACGTGCCCCTTCCTCAAGTCTTCTTCGCCACTGTTTGGGCTCCCGTAGGCCCTGGGAGACTGAGGGGAGCGCTCGGACGCCCGGGCTTGGTGTAAAGATGACGACTGCTTGGGTAGGGACGTGTGCCCTTTGTTGAGTTTCGAGACGCCTGTTATAAAACGCTCCAACTGGGATGATATCGGACGAACAAGGGGTGTTACATGCCGCCGCGTGGTTGGGATTTTCTTTCCGTATGGTCGTAAGCCGTTTTCCTTAACATTGCTTGGCTGCTTGTTTGTTTTTTGAGGATAGTAGATTTGGTGACGTGGGGGACGCTTGATTATCTGCCATGCGTTTGCCTCTTTCACTAGGTATATCATTATAGCCGCTACCCTTTTCGCATCAAAACCTTTCTTATGTACGTCAGAGAATATACCCTGTATAGTAGATATCGGTACTAGTGATAACAGTGGCAACCGGTTTTGTCACCCACTTGGGTGAGTAGATACAGGGACTTTTCAGGCCGGGCGCGGGCGATCTGGTTGAGTGGCTCTTCGTGCTTGGTGGTGTATGAGTGAGGGATGATGGGCGAGGGATGGCTTGGCTTTTTGCTTGGCGATTTCGGGTATCTTGGTCTCGCGCGAGAGCAGACAAGGGGACTTGCCTGAATTATGATGTCTACTTGGTACCACCAATCGCCTCAACACTTGTGGTATCAGACGTGGCCGTGTTTGTCAGGAGGGTGATTCCATATCCTCCCTCTCTGCTTCAAAGTAGAATGCGCGTGCTTCCGGTTCTGCCCGGCTGAGAATGCCCGGCTAGTGCGCCGGCTTTGAACCCCAACCGGAGCCGAGCCATTGCCGCTTCGGTTGATCCGGCGCGGTTAATCTGCAGTTTTTGGTGTAGTTATAGTAGCAGTCCATCCTCCTGTTCTTGTGGTAGGTTTATGCGGGCTGTCAACGCCCCCATACCCCATTTGATAAGTTTCTTGTCGAGCGGCTCACTCTTTGCTCGACGTTAATGAAGTTCTTTTGCCTCACGTCATCTACCATGCTTCACCGCTATAATCATGTTTTCCTAGCCTCGTTATTCAGGCTATCCAGGTATCGCGACGGAATTAATGAAGGTTATCTGGCGGCCGCTGAGAAACCTGTCGCAGCTGGTATGTCACTTGATGGACACAAACGGAGATATGTATGTGGGCAGACTAAAGAAATTCAAAACCATATCGCAGAGATTCTCCCCAGGCTCATCGTTTTCACATTTACGCATTAGTATATTTCTCAGCTGAATTGAAATATAGAGAAAAAACACACACAACTCATCTCAGACTTGACGCCTTCAAAGAGTCGGCCAAGTCCCACTACCTACATCCTCCGTTCAACCTCTCAGTCTCAACACGATGTCTTCCACCACCCAAACCAGATTCCTCATCATCTCCGACACTCATGGTCACACATTCCCACCTGAAATGATGCCTCGTGAACCAACTGATGTCCTGATCCACTGCGGCGACCTCACACAGCACTCAAAAATGGACGAATTCCGCCAAACTCTCGACATGCTCAAGTCGTTCAAAGCACCACTCACGCTCGTCATCGCAGGTAACCACGACTTCTCACTCGATCCCGTAGCATTCAAAGCGAAAGTTGAGGAAGCCAATCGTATCAATGGCGCACCACTTGAAGCAGGCCTGCTTGAACGGGAGTATGGCGGATACGGACTGGCTAGGAAGCTCTTCATCGATGCCAAGAAGGACGGCATCGTTCTCCTGGACGAGGGTACACACGAACTGACTCTGGCGAACGGAACAAGGCTCAAGGTCTACGCTAGCCCGTACACGCCGTCATCCTCATCATCCGAAGGCTGGGGCTTCTCGTACAACGAAAGCGAGGGACATGACTTCCAAATCCAGGCCGACACGGACATCGTCATCACTCATGGTCCGCCGCGTGGGATTATGGACATGTCTGCGAATAAGAAGCGTATCGGCTGTTCGGATCTGTTTGCTGCGGTTGCAAAGTCTCAACCTCGTTTTCACTGTTTCGGACATGTACACGGTGGTTGGGGAGCAAAGGACGCAGCTTGGCGCCCGGAGATTTCCGACAAACCCTCGCATTTTAGTGATATTAATCACGAAAAGTCTCAGCTTATTGAAAGTCTCGCAACGCTCGGGGGTACCCGGTTCGAATCTGAAGAAGACAAGAAGGTTAGAGAGATGAGAATCGACGTATGCAGAGCGCAGCGATACTGTAGTGCAGGACATCTTCGCAACGATCTGAGCTCGTCGGAGGTCAAGAGCACCATGTTCGTAAACGCCGCGCTCGAGGTGGACGGTGAGTTGGAACGCTATCCCTGGATCGTGGACATCGACCTGCGGAGAAGCGAAACCGGCATAGCACCCAGAACTGAGAGAAAGAGGCGGCGGGAGGAATCGACTGAAGAGCTTGACGAAGCAAGGAAACTCTCGAAAAGATCATAGTCGTTTACTTCGAGCACGATTGAGGGCATTGTGGTAGCATTCACGATAGATAGCCAGTGTTTAGGGGAAACACATCATCGACACGCTCTTTCCTATCTTCCAGGCACATGAAAACTCCCAAGCAATGGGTCAGGTCCGAGGGATACCAGCTGCCCCAAGTGCCTTACCAAATATACGTGAATGATTGCCAAAGCAGGCACCAGGTGATGTAAAGCATGGGGAGGCAAGTAATCAGATTGACAACTACCCCTCCCTTTCTTTTTGCTGTGTTTTCTTCTTCGCGACATCATCGACAGACTTCTTGGTAGGTTCTTGATAAAGCATCGAATCATTTACCGTGTGCATTGCTAAAGATGATGGATTGGTAATCGTTACTACAAGTTACTTGCATCAGCTCTTCACTTGTTCAAAGTATTTTTCGCTCGAAGCTAGATCCCTAAGAAGAGTCATCATTCAAAATGCCCAACTCCTCCAAGACCATCTCCATCCCCATGCGCGACGCGCTGTTTGCCTGCTTTAAAGCAGCAACGACCCTTGTCCGGCCAGGCTTACGGCAGCATGTTATCTTAGTCGGAGGTGCGGCGAGCGTTGCCCACTCCTCGACATAGCACACCGAGGACGTGGATGTTGCGGCCCCCTCAGAGGCCATCATCGACATTTAGGAGAGCGCCCAAGCCGGGCTCCAAGACTTTACCGTCGAGGCCGACGGCAAGATTGCGTTTGACGCGCCTCAAGGATTCCGAGTACGAATGGATGTCCTGGAGATTGGCAATGGCTGCATCGAGCGCATACACGCAACCGAGTCCTTCTTGGGGGGTTCGGTCGCGTCTACCTCAGACCTCCTCCGGCTCACGGCAAAGACTGTGGTAGAGAGGGGAGGTGATGGGGAAGTAGATGACTTTCGGTGGTTACTGTTGCTTGCTGCAAGAAATGGCCAAGTCCTCCCCTTACTTGATAACGATGAGGTGGAGAACTTGGTTGGTGCTGCTGCTATCTTGATGTCATTCGATGTCTTGATCTTGGTTGCCCTTCTTGGTGTCAACAATAGCGCAGCTGCTGGGCAAATATCTGTGATAATAAAGCATAAGCAAATCATGAAAAATGGCGGGGAGCACGTTGAATGAGGCACAGCGAAACAGGGGTCCATCCAACACGCCCCTGTCACCTGTCCCAGCCATCGTCTTTCTACCTGATGAGCTCAACTTCCATCCTCGCCGCAGGATCACAACGGAAACCGATGGCTCAGAAAGGGGATCGGTGACTGAATTCATCATGCTTCCCACACATACTCTCACCTCATTCCTCATCTGGGCCGGAATCGCCTCACCCGCAAAACCTGTAACTTGCCCCTCCAGTTCGGATCTCAGAGTCACCATACCACCGTCCCACCAGAGCCCAAGCAACACAGACTACGAGTCGTTAGCCGCAGTCCACGATGCTCTCATCCACTGCCCCAACATCACATCACTCAACCTGCGTATCGGAGAGATCGGTTGTGTAGGAGAACCCGACCGCTGGAGCCTTCCTCTCGATCCTGCCGGAACATCACGATATCTCCCCGTACTGGACACACTATCCCTCGAAAAGTATCATTTTTACGACACTGATGGGGATTACCTACATCCTTTGAGAGGATGGACTTATCTCGGTGCTTGGATCTGGTCGGGTGATGCCTTTGAGTGGTTGAAATGGAGACTACTCTCGGATGACCAAAAGTCGGTGAGCAACACCGAACTATGGCTCGACGCGATGGACTTCTCCAAGATCCGCAATCTCTCCATCTTGGACTACGACGGTCCCCCCGAGACACTCGTCGAGAGCGAATTGCCTCTATCTCTACCAAGCCTTCGCACGTTGAGGCTGGAACGAAACACAACCGTAGACTTTGGCCTCTCTCTACCTCCGCATTCGCTGCACAGCCTTTCATGGCTAGACGCCGGCCAAGACCAGTCCATCATCCCTATACTGGAACGACATGGACGCTCACTCACTCACCTGGAATGGCGAACGCCAGAAAGCCTAGAGTCCAAAAGGCCAGCACTTCCGAGTGAGGTCATGCGAGACCTTCGCAACCTAGCACCCAATTTGCAATCTCTGACCATCGACCTCAACCGCAACGGCACATGGCCATGGGAGGATCTCCGCGCTCTCTCGTTAGGCCTCCCGGCTGGACTGACCAACCTCACGCTATACCTCGAGATCGCGAGCGAATGCCGTCGTCAACAGGGCCCGTACGATCCGGTCCGTTGCGGGGATGCCTGCGGTCCGGTGGAGCAGCTCGCCAGCCCTCTGCTCACGGCGACGAGTGCCCTCCAAGTTGCGAGGTTCATCCGACATTACGCAAAGAGTCCGCTGGCCTCCATCAACTTCTTCGCGGGCGATTGGACGAGGCCGTGGGATGGGCCGATTAACGTGCCGACCTGGTTGGATGGCAGGCGTTCTTGGGTTGCTTGCGGTACGAACGGCGGCGAGGATGAGGAGCTCAGATGCTCTGGGATGGACACGGCATTGGGCGAGCATGAAATTGAGCTCTTTCGGGCCCTGTGTGTACGAATGTCGGCGGATCTCTTGGATGATATCACCGCTGGGCATCCTCAAGACTTCGTGGAACAGCGCAAGAGTAAATAAGATCCAAATGCGGCAAGACGGCTTGTTGGCGGCGTCGAAGCTTCCGGTACTCTCTTTTGAATACTCCGTACAGAGACAATGATCCAGCCTGAAGTGTGGACACGAATGTCGCGGTTCCCGTAGATGTCGTTATCGACAGTTAGGAGAGTGCCCAAGCCGGAACCGATGGCTTTACTGTTGAGACGTCTAACAAGGTAGCGTTTGATACGCTCCAGAAGTTCCACGTCGGAACATATAACCTGCGGGTTGGATGTAGATACATCAAGCGCATCCCATCGACTGCTAGAAAATAGAGCAAAGTTAGAGAAAGACTTGCGTAGTGACGGATGTAGTGACGCCATGAAGCGGTTAATGGAATACAGGCGACGAAGCCCTTTCTCGGAGGATATCGTACCAACTTCAGATCTTGATATCGTTTCACATCTTGATCTCGGTTGCGCTTCTCAGTTCCAACAATGGCGCGGCTGCTTTGCGGCTGCTGGGTAATTGTTTCTTAGAATGAGTACAGATCAATACAGGCATTTTCAGTCAACAAGAGGACGTAAACCGTGATCATCTCTACTGGTCATCTATCGTGCGCTTACGCCGTAATGATGTGAAGTCGAAGGGAACTGATCATGTGAGCTTAATGAGGCAGTCACTCTGGGTGAGACTGATCACTCTTCCAGCGACGGCCCATGGACAGACGAAGCCTTCCAAGCAGAGGCCTTGGCAGGGAGCGGGCAAGAATGGAGGCGACTTCATGTCAAATAGTACAAAAGTGAAGTGTCTCACACTTGTGAGTACAACATGGGGAAAATGACGAGCAAATTCTGGAGAAATAAAGCTTGAATTGAAAGATGCATTCCTCGTGAGTGACATGTGAGCCATACTCTCACTTGAAGGCAAATGCACAGACGTTATGAAAGTCGCGTTAAGCCCCAAGCTGAGTGGGCGCGCCGTGTGCCGGGCTTCACAGTGAAGTGTGGCTCAGCTGGCAACTGGATTACTCACCGGCCGGTGGACGCTGTGTCTCTGGGCAATTTCCGGGAATTACAAACGCTGGGCCCCTTCGAGTCTTCGACGCCCGAGTGTCCCGGGCGGTCCCCTCTTTCTTCTTTCCGCGGTAAGCACTTTCGAAGCTTGCCAGCTTGGTGGTAAGAGATTGAGTAGCGGACTTTTCTGAGAGTTGATAGACTCCAAGCATGAGACTGCTTCCTGCGTAGAACTAACTGGACGGACCCCAGGAGCGAGTGATTGGATCCTGTCGGGCTTTACTCCCATCTTGAGTATCTTTGAGACCCGAGAATCCTTACAATCTTCTCTCGTGTCGCAGACGGTGTTGATCTACAAAGGATGACGCTGTTGGCGAGCACACCTCCCTAAACCGACCGTTCTGCAGACCTACTGGGGCGCTGGCTGCTGCACCTCGATCTCGTATTCCGTTTCGGCTCATTTTCTGGCGCGTGAATGCGTGTGCGTGTGTGTGTGTGTGTTGTTATGCGTTGTCTGCTGGAAGCGTCTGCCCAGGCTGATATCATTCTGCCCACGCGCAGATCGCATGACGGAACGTCAACACCACTAGATACTGTGTCCCCTCGAGCTGCGAGCAGACGGATAGATCAAGAAGCATTATCGAGGGTGAAACACGAGTAGGATCACTCACTCGCTACCACAGAACACGAGCGCTTTTCTTTCTTCTCTCGACACGCTGTAATAGTTTGGGCGCGTGTCAATGTCGCGATTCGGTCCACCGCCAAAAGATCGAATTCGGCAGGAAATGCGCGAATGCAAGCAAATGTGGCGCTAGCTGACGATTTGAGGAATCCAGGGTCATTCGTCGCCCGGATGACCAGCGCCACGCCGGCGATGACACGGAAGTGGTTTTATGGCCCGTGGAGGGATCCAAGTGAACCCTGGCGGGAGAATCGCAACATCTATCAAGGGTCTAGGTGTATTCCGTACTTCTGAATGTTTGCGACGTTTTGAAACCTCTCAACACCGCGCGATGCATATACGGGTGCAAGAAACCTCGTTATCATGGTAGTTTCAATATGTTTTCTTCTTTACGCGTCGCTGTCGTAGTCGTCGTCGTGGCCGTTGTCGGGGCCCTTGGTTACTCAGCCAGTGTATGTTGCCCACTTGGGTCCATCCCGCGTACCGTATGAGGGGGCAGGCGACACGGGGGTTTGGCTGGAGACTGGAGTTGACGGGGAGATTTCGTTAACCATCACAGGACCAAGGCGGTTTTCCGACAATCTCGTATTGCTGCTGATTGTCTAATGGAATTCCGCCGTGTACATACTGCCTGGCTATCGATACCAATGCGTTGGCCCCGAGCCCTGGTAATATTGCTGATAACCATCGACTGGCTGTCAATTCTCTCCGTATTATGGCATCTTTCAATCCAAACGGCAGAGGTCGGAAAGAGCGAGATAGAGAAACGTTTTGGGGGCGCACAGCACCTCGGTTGAAGGTTCTCATGGCTGGCAGGGTCCACTGGCCCAGGGGTTCAGGGACACACCCCATGATGGCGCGCGTGTGTGCGTGCGAAGAGCCCGGGCACCGCGGGCTGTCAATGACGGGCTTGTCGAGCACTGCCATTGCAGCATTCAGCGGGTACCCAAGCAGCGGCGCACATCACCATCGAGAGCACTCTCGGATGGCGGGGAGAGACCTTGTCGAAAAGAGCTCCAAGTTGACGGGCATCCGAAAATTCTGAGCCATCGCTGTTGGAATCCTCGTCCCTTTTTGTACACCCCTTGTGTGGTTGTGTCATTGTGTTTCCTACTTGGGCGTGTTCAAATTAAACATTTGTTAGCCTTTCTTCGCTCCGTCGCCCTTTGGTCTTATTTCCTTTGGGTTTGGGCCGCCCTCGAGCAGCGGTATTGACTGACGACCTGCCGTTTGGGATTCGAGAGGGCAGCAGATGGAGTGGTTAATTCCTCGACGCCCCTCCCGCCCACTCTTTTGTCTATTTTTTTCTCGGTCACTTGTTCATTCGAAGTTCTTGGGAGAAGGGCCCCTCTTTCAAACCGTCGGCTCGGGCTCCTCTCCAGTATCCGGCAGTGGAGAGACTCGATGGAACATGGAAAGGAGAAGCGCTGCCCAGTGCCTAGCCTGACGGAGAAGACGGAGTTCGTCAGAGAAGTCATACATAGGAGAAGGGGAGATAGATGCCATGCACAAACCACCATTTGTACCTATTTCATGAGCCATGACAGATGAGGCAAAAATCCAGTAAACCGCGCCACCTTGGACGGGTGGACGCTATTACGAGTGGCTTTTCCATTAGCACCCGTCGGCCGGGACGCTAAGCTCGACGGAATCTGCACTGCTGCGGAGGTATTGTACAGGCGCACTTGCTGGGACTTGTGCATATTTGGCTGCATTGTGTGCATTTTTGCATGGTCTAGGTCTCTAGGACTCGAGAAAGTTGTTCGTGTCGAGACTCAAAGAAGTTGTGTACGAAGCGAAGTTAGTCAACAGCCAACAGCCCAGGACTCCAGGACTCAGCACATGGAGGCAGTCGCCAATCGATGCTAAATCTACATCGCTCTTTCCCGCACTCTCGAGTCTCCGTTCCTTCCACTAAAAAGTTCTTCTCGTAATCAACCGAACCTGTGCCGGCGTGACCTAGCGGATCTTCCATCCTCTGCTTCCCATCTTCACTTTCGTATCCCCCGTCGATTGACTGTTCATCCGTCTACTCGCACCGTTTCGTTGCCTCTTCCCACAACCAAACTGTACGACGCCATCCCCATTCCACCGTGTTTCGCCGTGGTGGCACAACACACACGGAGTACACACACACACACACACCTCACTCACACCTCACTCACACTTGTTTCCGACCCGCCCGCCTTACCCTAGGCCACTACCTACCGCATCCTCATCCTCCATCAATTCGTCCTCGACTCTACGGCCCCCTCCCCCGTTTAAACCTCCCACTTCCACTCAACAAGAGTCAACCTCAATCCTCACCACTGCCATTGCGCTCATTCTCGGTCCTCTACTCGTCGTAGAGTGACCGCATCGCAACCATGCGTCTCGGATCAGCCGGCCTCGCGGCCCTACTCTGGTCCTCCTTCACCACCGCCTTTCCCTTTGTCGATAATGGCAGCAAGCCCCTGCCTGTCCTCCGACCCCGACAAACCGGCACCGGCTCGACGCCCACTTCCACAACACCCGTAGCCACGACTCCGGCGGCCACGCCAGAGACCACAGCTGCGGCAGAGGCCACCACCACGGTCACCATCACCACCACCGTGGGCGGCGGCGGAGGAGGAACAGTCACGTCCACCACAGTCTTCTTGCGTACAGTCACCACTACCGTTGTCGTCACTTCCACGACCTTCCAGACCACCACCATCACCAGCAACGATGTCGCGACCGCCACCGTGACCAACTATGTCACCTCTACCGTCCTTGCCAAGCGCAGTCTCAACTTCCTCCCTGTTCTCGATGCTCCCTACGACGCCCCGGCTGCTCAAATCACGCCCGCCGCCGACGCCAACGATCTCCGAAGATACGGCGTCATCGAGAAGCGCGCTCTCGTCACCGTAGTCGTCACCGTCTCCGGCTCAGCAGGCGCCGATTCCACCGTCCTGGCCACCCGGACCAGCACCGTGCTCCTCACAACGACCTCGAATACCATCCTCACCTCCATGGTCACAAGCACCCTTTTCAACAATGCCCAGACCACAATCACCGTCGAATCCACCCTGACCGTCACCTCCACCTCCATCGACACCGCCGCGCCTACTACAGTTGAAAGCGGCCCGACGACCGGCAGCCCGGGCACCGCAACCGCGACCGGTGGTGCGCAGAGCACGGGTTCTAGCAGCGGCGGAGGCCTTTCCACCGGCGCACAGGCCGGAATCGGTGTTGGTGTTGGCATTGTTGGACTTGCGGCTCTCATTGGTATCGGATACTGGCTTTACAAGCGCCGTAAGGCTAACCGACCTTCTCGCGCCGACCTCGACGACATGCGCGCCTACGATCCCAACGGTCCTTCGCCCCTCAGCGGGCCCGGTGGAGGTATGTCCGAGACTCGGGCCGGCTACGGTGGTGCTGCTGCAGGCGCTGCTGCGCTCGGAGCGGGTGCGGGAACGCAGAGACGACAGCCCGTGCCCAAGCACCAGCTCTCGCCGCCTTCGCAGAGCGTGAGCCCCATGACAAACAGCACAGTTTCGCCCGCGGGTGCCGGATACGGATCTCGCCCGCCGACGGGTGGTGCGCAGGAGCTCGGTGGAACGAGAATCCTACCCGCAGAAATGGGAGGAGACGAGGTCGTCGAGATGGGCGAGTCGCAACCCAGGCCGCAGCAGCCGCCGCAACAGCAGTCGAGACCCGCGCCGGGTATGACGTATAACTCGGGTCCTGTACCGGATGTCTACGAGATGCCTACCGAGAGGTATCGATAATGCTATAATTTCTTTTGTTATGTGTGTAAGCTTTGTTGTGGAAAGATTGGAGGAATTCAAAGGAAAGGCAGATATTAAAGGGGAAATGCATATAAGGATCATCCAGAGGAGGGATTGTTATTTACCTGAAGATTTTTGAGAAAGCGTTGCATCGAGTTCCATACGGGACAGATTGGTATCAGAAACAGGCAAGGAAAGCAGGCTCTATAAAAAAGAAGACGGACTGCTTAAGGGGACGGGTGTATTTCCACGTAGAGGATGTTCGGTAGATAATCTTCGTAATGTGTACGACATGGAAAGATGTAAGCAGTAAACCATTGCTGTGAGCTTGTGTGACTTGAGGTTTTGAAGGAGGCTGAAAGGTCAGACGTCTTTTGAGAACATCAGAAAAAAGACTGACGGTCCCTTGTATTTATGATAAGCTCACTGGGTCCGGTTGTACTCAAGCCGGTTCGTCATGTCAAACGGCGACCCGGCGGATGCGGCCTGCGACCTGCGAAGCTTGCCGGTGGGAGCGTGGCGTGCAGGTTGGAATGCGGCGTTTGCTGACTGCGTCGGGGGATGAATGAGGTGGGCCTCACTCACTCACTCAAGTGGTCCTCACTGCGACGAGATGTAGCTGGTTGGTCTTTGATTGTGAAGGCCGCGGGTGAGAATGCGGGAGAGGGGAAGGTTTTGAAGGGTTCTGAGGGCTGGGCACGATTTGAATCTTGAATCTCGGAGAGTGAAGTATGCACGAAGGGGAGCACGGGGATGTTTTGTTGGCAGGGGCCAGTTGTTCATCCCAAGTTGTTGATGTTTCGTTTTGGAAGCTGGGAGATGGGATGGAAATGTGTGAGTGTTTGCGTTACTGGCTTTTGTGCAACCTTTTGGCGATTGCTTCTACATGTAGACATTAAAATCGCGGGTGTGTCATTTGGTTTTGAGACGGACCTGCGTCGCGATATGACTCTATCTAAGGATACCTCATCACTCAATGTACAATTTGAATGCACTTGGTCTCGATGGTAACGCGAAGAATCTCGGTCGACATCGTTGGCGCAATTGGGGATTTGCGTAAGGCTCTTCGATATTACTGATGTCATACTCTTAATCGCTTCAAGAAGCGGTTCAAAATGCAGCTTGATGCCCATCCTCGCTGGCAGCTCTATGTAGTCTCGAAAAGAAGGGCTAGTGAGCATGCTGATCCTACAAACCCATCGGCGACAAAATTACCGATGCTATTGAACGGCGTCTATCTCTTCCTGCAAGCCAAGACTTCAGACGCAACATCACGATTACAAGTCTTGGAACATGACAGCAATGCCGAGTAACTGTAGGGTGCATATCTTTATGGGGTACTTGAACACGCAGTAACGTGTGTCGCGGCCTGCACTTCTGCTTACGCACACTATAGCACGGCATAGGGCGGTGGCACCACGTCGGGTATCTCCTACATGTACGGCAATAGAACATAACGCGGGCGGGTCTCTGACAAATGAAACAAGCAAAGAAAATCCAACCAGACCAGCCACCCGATGCCTCTAGAGACTCATAGAGTGCTCGCAGCTCCGAGCTTACCACGGTTGCGTTCCAGACCCGGGGGGTTGTCTTGGCTTTTTGCGGTCTTATCTGCACATGTCAAGATAATCCCGCCGCCGTGGGGGAGGTAAGAACTGGGCGGGACGATGGAGGGGGAGGGGCTGGCTTGCTGTGTTTCTAATTGTCTATGTGACTCTTCAAGTTTTCTCTTACTCTATCTATAGTGCCACCTTCTAGGACCTGCTACTTACTCTTGCTTTACATTGTCGTCAATCGAGCCTCATCTCTGCTAGTCAATTATCCTTCAATTGATTCCAAACTTGGCTGACTCGCAGAAGCGGCGCTTCCCATATTGTCTTTATCCCTCTAGCTCGTAAGCTTTTTTTCGGCGGAGTTTCGGTGACTACCTAGTCGACATCGTGCCATTGTCTCTTCAGGGACCCCGCCGACATAGGAACCGGAGGGGCAGGTTACAGAGAGAAAATCTCATTGTTTGCGCATTTTGCGATAGATTTCATACCTTACACACACTCTTCCCGCCGTTGAAACGTCACCAAACCCTGCGCTCATCGTCACCTTGATGATCATCTGGCGATAACGGAGTGGAATTCTAGGGAGCTCTCAACCCATTCTAACGGCTGGGTTAAGAGAGAGGTCGGGGCAACTCTTACCATACACCTTTTCAGAACTTAATCCCAGCTCTTCAGAGAAAGGCCCGCCATAAGCTCATCGCCGGCGCAAACTCACTGAGCCGCTCGTCGCTTCCGGACCACCCCGCACACCCGGGACATCATAGAGTTTTTTTCTTCTTCCGCCCAGCCTATCGCCGTAACACCGGCATGACCATAACGACCATGGACGCCTCCGGCAAGGACCGCGTCTACGAAGACACCGGCCTGGGCCCCAGCACCAGTTCCCCCGACATGGACGCCCGTGACCAAGAGCTCGCAGACCGCATCGCAGAACAGAAAATCGTCCGCAAACTAGACATGCACATCGTGCCCCTCGTGATGCTCCTCTACCTATTCAGCTTTCTCGACCGGTGAGTTTCACGGTCATTTCCGGATATACTCCCAGCTCTTGACTCACACTCACAGCGTCAACATCGGTAACGCCCGCCTCTACAACCTCGAACGCGACCTCAACCTCCAGGGCAACCAATTCCAAGTCGCCGTCTCAATCCTCTTTGTAACCTACATCATCTTCGAGGTCCCCTCCAACCTCGTCCTCAAGCTCCTCACCCCGCGCCGCTGGATCGCCTTCATCACAGTCTCCTGGGGCATCATCGCCACCCTCACGGGGCTAGTGAACTCCTACGGCGCCCTCATCGCCTGCCGCCTGCTCCTCGGCGTCGTCGAAGCAGGCCTCTTCCCGGGGTTAAACGTCTACCTCACCTTCTTCTACAGTAAGCACGAGCTCGCGCTGCGCGTGGGCTACCTATTCGTCAGCGCTGCCATCGCGGGCGGGTTAGGTGGTCTGTTGGCGTACGGGATCGGGCACATGGAGGGTGTCGCCGGGTTGAGCGGGTGGCGGTGGATTATGATCATTGAAGGCTTGCCGACGGTCGTGCTTGGTGTGGTGACGTATTTCGCGTTGCCCAACGACGCGGGTAGCGCGTACTTCCTGAGCGAGGAGGAGAAGGCGGTATTGGTGAGGCGGAGGGGGAGGGAGTACGGCAACACGAGCAGTGCGCAGGAGTTTAGTCGCGGGGATATGGTCAAGGCGTTTATGGATTGGAAGGTATGGGTGTTTTGCGTTGCGCAGTTTGGGGCTGATACGATGCTCTACGGTGAGTTTCACTCGTTCTTGATGTTGTAGAGTTTGTGACTGACGATGGTAGGCTTCTCGACTTTCCTCCCGACCATTATAAATGGCCTCGGAACGTGGACGGCGGCGCAGGTGCAGCTGCTGACTGTGCCGTGCTACTTTCTCGGTGCCGTAGTCTACATGACCATGGCTTTCCTGTCGGACCGCACACAAAAGCGCGGCCTGTTCTGTGTCATCTTTGGGAGCATCAGCGTCATCGGTTACGGCGTGCTCATATCACCGACTTCGAATGGGGTTCATTACTTTGGATGCTTCCTTGTCGCGGCGGGATTGTACGTCGTGGTTGGGTTACCGCTTGCTTGGGTGAGTCGTCACCCTCCTCTTCTGCTGTTCTGGTGTCATCGACAAGACGTCGAGACTGACAGTTCTGGTGTTTGTTATAGCTTCCGAACAACTCGCCGAGATACGGCAAGCGGACGACCGCGAGTGGTATGCAGCTCACCATCGGCAACTGCTCCGGCGTCATGTCGTCCTTCATCTAGTGAGTCCTCCCTTTTTTAAACCCATCGCACCACATAATCACCACCTTCACATCAACAAAGCTGACAGAAGAACCCTCCGCAGCCAAGCTGTCGATAAGCCGCGCTATATCCGCGGTCACGCCGTGACGCTGAGCATGGTCGGTATGGCAACATGCATGTACGGCTTCATGTGGTTCTGGTACTTGAGGGAGAACAAGCAGCGGCGGGGTGGTCGTATGGAAAACAAGTACGTCGACCTCTCTGATGACGAGCTGGCGGAGCTGGGCGATGAGAGTCCGCGGTTCCGGTACACCATTTGAGATGATGCGAGAAGATATCAGTGGGAGGACGGTTTGAAAGAGACGCGGACAGTTCATATAAGACAAAGATCGCGCGGTGGACAGATGCCTAGTCAGAATTAGTCGAGGATGCCATCATAGATACCCCCATGAAGAGAAGAGTGTACTTCATTCACGCGTCGACGGCCGCTTCGTAGCTTCCGCGACATCTCGTACCGTGACACACACCTTTGAATTGGCCAAATTCTGGCCGCAAAAGCAAGAAGAAGTCCAAATCGTTACCCGACTGACGTTATAGACCCTTCTTACAGGGTAAAAAAGGGGCAAAATGAAAGGGACGAGACTCGAACTCGCGCGGGTTGCCCCACCAGGAAACAGATATTAAGCTGACCTTAACCTGGCGCCATAACCAACTCGGCCACCCTTCCTATGGGTTGACAATGAAGTGGACTAATGTCGTATATCAGGGCATCACTTCAACCGGAGTGCGTTGTCAGCTCAATAACTGATATCCAGTCGATGGCTTTCTGGATGTTTGAACATGAATAATCAACAATCTCTCAGGGCTATATTCCCAGGCTTTCTTGCGTCCCGAAGCTTTCTACCTGATCTCGACCCATCCCAGAGATCACCAGAGAATGACGCAGCGAAGAATCAAGCGTTATCGAAAAGCACCTCTAAGACACTCCAGACCATAACCTGAAGGATCAGATCTACATTGGCTAAGTAAGTCTCCGACGCCCGAATGCGGTTCGCATGCGGAACTCCAATGTTGAACGGTAAAATATTCGTCACTTCCCTCTTCTGCCGGCAACATCCCGCTTGGGGTATCCGTAGATGCAAGTACAGCATGATATAGGTACACGCACCGGCTCAACACAGTCCGTTCGAACCATTTCTCCCAGCCCTAGCAGCTCGATTTCGTTCCGAATCGCGGGGCCGCGCTGTCGCAGGGCCACAGAACGCCCCTAACACTTCTTTGTTATACTGCTGCCTGAAAATTGGCACCTCTTGGAGAGACCTGGGGCTAATTACCAAACGTCATGCCAATGCTACTCCGCCTCCCCGGCCCACACCCGACAGATCCAAGAGCCATCTTTCTCTCGGAATGTATTAGCAGTCACATCGTCAGACAAGGGTGTATTGAATGATTGGATGAATTGGTAAGTGGAAGAAATTGAGCCGCCCGGCCAAGATGGGTTTATCGCCCGGCTTCCGTTGGTGCCTTGGCTCTGATGTCTTTCTCGACGACGGATGGGACGAGCCTCGTATAATAGCTCAAAGCAGCCTAGCTGCTTTACAGACTATGAATCCCAACCTCAAGCTACTATTGACCTTCATCATCATCATCAAGAATTTGATTCGCAATATAGGATTGTGGCGTGGCGTCTCGGACAAATCGTTATGGGTCCTGCCGTATTCCCGATTGTACCTCTGGGAAGCCGACCAGTGGTGTCTAGCATAAGCCATTCATCAAATCATTTTGATTCAACCCATTGCTGGCTACCAGGGTTATGTTCATATTCTCTCGTCGTGTATGCCGGTTGTTCTTGCCTGACACATGGCCGTAAAACCCTGCGAGGCTGCTCCACCGGATCTAAGCATCTTTTCGGACTCTGTTGCAATGTTGCAAAGATGATTATCCCTCCTTCCTTAACTACAACTATTCATCTTTCGAAGTAATCGTCTTTCAAGTCTGCTTGTAACAACAAATGGGAATGCTCCAATGCTCCAATGGCAGTCTATCGAGGAGTTCGGCTCCATCACGGGACCTGCGGGAGCAGCTGCGATCTGCACCGTTGTGACCCATTACCTTTCTTCCAACACCGCTGAGCTGTGGTCGGAGCTCCTTTGCTGGCTACTACTGCCAATTCTCTTTCGGAGTACTATTCAAAGCTCATACAGTCTGGGAGACAGCAAGGGCTCGAAGAACAGCCTCCCGTCCCTCATCCCTCGAAGTCCCGGTTTGGGGGTTGCACTAGGCTCCGTACGTCTCTGGGCAGTCGCTTTTGCCATCGCTGTGGTCTCGGTCTACAGAGCAGAGTACAAGACCATTATAGTCTTTCTGGTAAGTATCGCCTCTATAATCATCCCTTTACTATACTTATCCTTCCATTTGACTAACGGAACTTCCAGCCAGTTCTATCTCCGTTCCTTTTGCTTGTTCACAAGGGCTTCTCGCGATCCGATCTCCCATCACCCGATATTACGCCGTTGATTCGACCGAAAGTACAACTCTTTCTTTTTGATACATTACCTGGATCATTCTTAATCGGACTCTTTGCGGCCTTCACACTATGTGGCTGGGATCTTGAGGCATCTGCCTTCGCGGCGATACCAGCTATTGCGATGCTCGTCATCTATACTTCCTTTGAGTATGCTAACGCAGCACACCGAACATATTGCTATCCAAAAGTGCATCTTCAACAATCGGTCACTGCATTAGCTCCTCGGGTCGTGTTCCTACTCGTCACGTGCTTGATACTGGACGCCAGCATTTTCGACTTTACGACGATCAACATTCCGAGCACAGTATTCTTGGGCATTGCTAAGGCTTTGGCATGGTATTTCATGGCAAGAACTGTAACTAAATCCGTTTGCTCTACCCTGTAAGCTCTGAGACTGACACACTTTCATTAGGCCGAATGCACTTCTTGGCGCATTGCACCAGCGATAGGGACCTTTGGGATCACCGCAATCCTTGGTCCCTTTTCACAAGACTCAGAGTTTCATGCAATCTCACATATGGCAGTGTCTATACTGGCACTGGGTAATATGGTACACTTGATATCCAAGCCATCAAAGCCGAAGAGAGTTCCAACACTATGGTTATTAGCTATTGCTTCTCTTGGCCCTTACATTATGAATCGTTTCGTTGCCAGAGATGCAGTCTCTACAGCTCAAACATTTGCAGGTCATTCCGAGAAACATCCTGTTGAGATTTTAAGCCGACAAGCAGACATCAAATTTCAACACCTGCTGAGAACACAATCGGCCAACTACACGGCAGTCCATGTCGAATACTTACGTCGATATGGGACAGAGCCACCTCCAGGCCTTGAAGAATGGTTTGACTTTGCAGTAGCGAACCAGTCTCCCATTATCGACAATTTCGATATGATATTTGATTCTGTATCGCCTTTGCTCAAGATGAGCGGTGAACAAGTTAATCAAGTGATGCGCACGGCGTACGAAGCGACGGGAAGTGACCTTTGGCTTTGCTCCTTTTCGTCTGCACGAGGCACAACCCAATGCCAGCACGCATACCGTACTTTCGACCGAAATATTGCGTCTTCATTCAACAAGTTGTTAAAGGGTTTAGAGCATAGCAAGATCCCAGATTTGAAGTTTCTCGTAAATCACCTCGACGAGCCGCGAGTTCTCCTCCCCTCACAGTTTGCAGGAGATGTTGATGGACAGCCTTCAATCACCCTCGGCCGTTTCGATCTGAAAAATATGTCGGGACGACCAGTCGGCGAAGAAATCACGAAACACTGTTTAGACCAAGAGCAACTCGCATCGAGGCACACGAGAAACTCGACCGTCGATTCCTGTGGCCTTCCATTTGTGTCAGACCTATCAATGGCTGCGGATCTATGCCAACATCCCGAGCATACCTCCCTACATGGTCTCATCGCGAGACCAAAGTCGTTCCGTTTGATTGAGGGACTGGTGCCTATCCTATCCACAGGTGTTCTCTCATCAATGGGAGATATTGTGTACCCGAGCCCGGCATATTTGGAGGAAGAATTTCAGTATGCCGATGACCAAGATGTCCAGTGGGAGAAAAAAAGCAATAACGTCTATTGGACTGGGTCCAACACCGGTGGCTTCGCTGTAGATGGCAGTTGGAGGAATTATCACCGCCAGAGATTCGTGACCTTGGCAAAGAATCTGCAACAGCCCGAGGAACAGCACCATACCTACCTGAGGCTAGTCAACGGCGTGGTCGAGCGTGTGGCCTCACGCTTCTTGAACAGTCGCTTGTACGACGTTGCTTTCACAAGGTTGTTCCAGTGCCGGAGGACACAGTGCAGAGATCAACACTCGTACTTCAATGTGAGGTCTTGGGTGGACAAGAATCAAGCGTTTCGCTCGCGGCTCGTCTTCGACCTTGACGGAAACGGCATCAGCGGGCGCTATCACAAGTTCTTAGCATCAAAGTCCACGCCGTTGAAACAGACTCTTCTCCGCGAGTGGCACGATGAACGCCTCGTTCCTTGGACACATTATGTGCCCATTAGTCTGAGCATGAAGGAGCTACCTGAGCTTGTTTCATACTTGACTACAACTGATAGTGGGCAGCAACGAGCAAGAAACATTGCGATGCAGGGGAGAGAGTGGCATTCAAAGTCCTTGCGTGAGGTGGACTTTGCAATTTACAACTATAGGCTTCTGTTGGAATTAGCGCGTCTACAAGATCCCAAGCGGAAGCAATCATGAGGCCTTGATCATTAGGAACTCCTCCATGCAATGAATTAACGACCTAAAACACCTCGACTCTAGTCCACCCACGATAATGAAGAAACGAAACATGACTCGATCGAAACATGATCGACTGTCGAATGAGTGACAACTATCCATAATTGAGTAGAGTCCAACGCTGCCGCCCTCCCTCAAAGATCCAACCGTGATCGCTCAAAAATTTGCAGACATACACGGACCAAATTACCAAATACTTAATGACAACCCAAGAGGCAGGGCCATCGTAATTCAAATCGCCACGATCTCAAAAGCACGGCAAACCACATCGGCATTCCACGCTCCACAGCGGGCCGCTGTGCATTTATTCGTCCACGTGTCTCGCGCGGTATTCTTCAGGCTGTAACAGGAGGTTAGATAAGCAATCATGCATCGGGACATGGAATCTTGACAAGAAATCACTGACCGCTAGTTCCACAAACCCAGTCCATGGGGCCGTATGCTCCGAAATTGACCGCCCCGTTCACGTGATGCTCGTCATGGGCCTCGTCTCCCCAAACAAGTTTAACTTGCTCTCCCGTTGCAGAAATGAAGGAGAAGGCCAAAGTTGTGACGAGCTTCATGTCCAAGAACCTTGCCACGGATACTATCGGAATTGCGTACAAGAAGAAAAAGTCTGCAACGGACATGTAGCTGATGGTAAAAATGTGGTGGTCGCCCGGGTTCTTGATCTCATGGTGCTTCGCGTGCACTCGATATAGTCCAGGGATGTGTAATAGTCGATGAACGATCCAGAATACAGCATCCCGCAACACAAGAGCGATCACCAGCTGTGATATGAGCTCGGTCCACGGCGGCAGCTGGTACTTTTTGGGATATCCTTGTGACAGAATCGAGTTTCCACCCATGCAAGTTGCTATGGCGAAGTGGAGGGAATTCAGAATGACGTGGTTCAGTATACTCTTATTCAGGACTTCGCGAGATGTTGCGGTGACGTAGGCAGGCCGCATCTTTTCCATGATCATCCCGCAAGCGAAATATCCCACTTGAACGCCGAGGCTGCCGAGAAGCTCAACGTAAGCAGGTGGACATCGTTCCAAAAAGTCGTTCATTGTGGCAGTGGGTATATGGTTTCGAGTCGAGACGTGTCGGGAATTCAGGAGCAAAGATGTTCCACTAGTATGATTAATTAAAAAGTTTAAGAAGCAGGGCGACTTGAGCTTAAATATTTCTAGCTGGGCAGGGTTCGATAGTCGAGCTCCCTCGACGCAGAACTTCGCTCCGCTTTTACCCCTCCAGACTAGCCCTATCATACCCAAAAGCTGGAATTGGTGTCCATCTCGTGGTGTTGACGTCTACAACGTCTCCCGTCCGCACTAACCCGATATGAGTGACAAGTCCGGTCTCCCGCGCACTAGTAGCTTCGTGCGTTGATTTGTCAACGATGGTATTTGCCGGAACAACGTAATCAATCTCATGGATCAAAGTCGTGGTGGTTGCCATATTTCTTCATTTCAACAACACCACTGGCTCGATATACCAGGTTGACTTGGTACGTCGTCCACTGTGAGCTTTTGAGTGGAATTCGAATTCGCCCTGGTCATGTTTGCTAGAGTGGCGTCGATGTTTGCCCAGTTTCCGGAATCCAACGAATCACCAGAGACGTGGTGCACTATAACAATTATCAATCAGTCAGATAGTTCATCATAGTGAAAGTCTTATCTCCTTTTGAGAACTGGTTGGTAGATGATTTTCTTGCGTTGAAACTGGGAGGTGGCGGGGAATCGTGAGGGGTAGTCGGGTTGACTTACACTTCTGAACTTACAGTACCTTACTGGCATCAACCGACGGATCTACATCTCGAGCCGTTCTTCAACCGAACTTCGTTTCAAGGCAACAAGAATCAGGGTGCAAACTTGTCAGGGTTTCTAGATGGCAAATGCCGAGACCAAAGCAACGACTAATTCTTGGCAACATGGGAGATTCGAATAATTCCTGCTGAGGGAAAATGACAAAGATATGATACCCGAAGAGATAAAAAGAGAAATTGCGCACTCTGCATTAGAAGACACTAGTAAGTGCAGCTCCGTAATCCGTGTAAGACGAGCCCATCTTCTCAATATCGTAATCGTTCCAGTACCCACCGCCCGCCACCACGTATTGCGAGAACCAGCTTGCAAATCGTTGCTGGGCTTGAGTCGCAGTCGTTCCTTGAGACGGCTTTGCGTCATTGACTACCCACACAAGAGGGATCACCTTCATGCCGAGGGTCGTCTGCCACGTTCCAGGATTGTTGCCAGCTCCGCCGTCGTAGACTTGGAGGTACACCCTATCGAACAGACCAGGGTTCGCGGATTCAACTTGTGTTCTGACGCTCGCCCAGAAGCCACTGTTGGTGTACGGCGCAATAGAATACTGGTAACCCATCTTTCCAAGCATCTGAGCAAAACTGACTGTGCTCGCCACGTCATAGACGACCTCATCGTCGTTGTTGAATGCGTCAAGATCCCACTCGGCCTTCAGAACCTCAAAGTTCTTGTACAACTTTGTGTCAGATCCTGTCCCGTCTGCGTTGATCAAATCGCGGATGATCTGAAATGTCGTGTCATGTGACACCAGCGATATCTCCACCCTGTTGATGTTGGTTGTGCCCGTCTTGAAGGATTTAACCTTTTCCGCCAACGCGGTTCCACCAACATATGAGCCATTCGTCACCACGGGCGCGTCGACTGCCTCGCCCGCGTCTCCTGTTGAGTAGTAGACGAGATCGCCATTGCCGAGGAGACCGATACGGAAGATGAGAAGGGTGTCGAAGCCGGAGGTCTTGAGAGCTGTGGTGTTCGACTGGAGAACATCCTTGAAGAGGAAAATGCTCTTCACGCCGGCGGCTGCTGCGGCATTGGCAAAGAGTGACAATAGCACCCAAGTCAGGGTGAAAAGACCGGTTCTCTTGGAGACTCCCATCATTGCGCACAGGATGACCTGGTTTTCTTGAAGAAGCTATGCAAACGTTAGCTTTGACCCAGCCGCCCAATTCTGAGACGACAGGCCGCAGTCTTTATGGACAGCGTCAGTCCATAGCAAGAACGCAAGCAATAGCTTCTTGAGTTGCGGACGTAACGTAACAAATGCAATGACAGGCCGAACCAGGGCCAAGAGAGTTTATTGCGACTCTGTGGATAGTCTTGATTGGCCAATGCCCCGCTGCCCATGCATATCACTTCGCTCGGACTTGCTGAGGTTATCACGCCGAGGGGTTGTGATCCGGCCGAGATAACCTGATATTGAGGTCCCAAGTCTCCTCTTAGGCTTTCTGCAACCCCGAATGCGACCTGATCCTTCGAAATCCTACAATCTGTAAGCGCTATTTGAATGCCTTTGGGAAATCGCTACGAAATGAGGCAGATCGTCTTGGCTTCCCCGCTTAACATCTGCCACCTGCCTAGAACAGTTCCTGGTGCCGAAAGTCGGAATGGCTACCCCTCTCTGATGCGAGGTCTTATTTAAATCAAAACTGATCAATTATTGAAAATATCGGAACTGCTGTAAATGATAGAGAAAGACACGCTCCTGAGCCCGTAATGGCACCAAGCTCGTGGAAAATTATAATGTCCCGTTTGGCCTTGATGTCGTCTGTATAATATTAACTACTATTTGAGATTTCTCGTTTTCTTTCTGTTAGGTCTACCACCCTTTCATACCCTCAATTCTTAGCACTGTAATCAGGTAGCGCGAAGTACGGAAGGGAGGCTACTCGAGAGATCACATGGTAGGCTAGTATTTTTTTGCAGGGGAGAGTCCTTGTGACAGATAGTAAGGCTCTGAATTCCCTTGAAAATCAGAGGCTATCTAGTTACGTTAGAGTACTTTGGTGATATCAGGGTCTAGATGTCATACAGAGGGACCTACCACTTTCTTACAGTTTGAACATTGAGCAATCCGTTGTTCCATCGTATCATTTTACATGTGGTGGTTTTTTTCCGGCTTTACAGGCGCAAAAGATCGGCCTTAACGGGATCGGGCTTTTGAGGGAAATCACACGATACGATATTGTTATTTTTGCATATACCTAGACAAAAATCAGCAACAATGCATTGGGTAGGACACAGAGGACGCTTACTCTCATCTCCTTCCCTCACCGCCTGATTCTTCGGCCTGAGTTCTTCTCTCGGATCGGAGCACGGCAACCTTGGCTATGGAAGACGAGTAATGGACGAACGGCCGCGAGGTCAATAGATCATCAGGCGCCCACATCGGTAGGAAAAAGGGCCAGTACTTCAAACCTAGGATGGAGAGGTCGATAGTAAAATATCTCGCGGCACATATATCAGGCGCCGCAGTCGGTGTGGGCGTCCACTCAATTTCGCTGAGATCGTAACCTCCAGCGGAGAAGAGCACCGGCGACCCGACCTCGGCCCCCTTCGAGCCGTAATCCATGAGGTATAACTTGGCCGAAAGAAGCCCACGCATAGTCCGTTCCAAGAGGCGGATAAAGCAAGCCCGGGGACCTGGTTGATTAATCATGGACTTGATGTCTTCGGTGGGCTGGATGCCCCAGTCGTCGGTGAATTCGAACGCGATGTGCAATAGTTGGGTTCCGTCGTTTTGGAAGAAGGGACGGAGGGCGGATAATGCGTCTCCGACGGGGACGTATGCGTCGGGTGCAACTTGGAAGATGATGAGATCTTTGCCTGGAAGGATGCTTGATCCGGAAGCGCTTTTTACAGGTCGATTATGTCGTGTAGAAGAGCTGTGGCCGCTAAAAGGGTTTACCAGCGTTGCGTAATGCTTTCGAACCACGTCTCTGGACTCCTTACAGGCGGACCAAAGGCCGGCATCGACGCGGTATGTCGAAGGGTCTGACTCGGACCACGGACACCGCTTTTTTGATGTGTATGTAGGATTGGAAAGAACATAAGTCTCGTATTGGTGAACTTGCGTTGGTGTTTTGTGTCTAAGATCGGTTGACGCAGTAGTCGTAGCTCGGCTTTTGATAGAGAAGACGTGAAAAGCTGGTTCTGCAGACCGAAGATTGCATTCCCACACTTGTAGTCGCACCTCGACAGGGAGTAAGCCAAATCGATGGAATGTTGTAGCCATGATTAATCGACAAGTCGTGTTGGGATCTTGGTGGTGTTCCTAAATCTTTTGTGTAGAATTCGTCTCAGTATACGATGTAAGACACGAATAAATTGAAGAATGATTTTTGAGAGCGATAATAGATGCTGGAAATGTGCCAGAAGAAAAGAACTTGACAATGATGACGGAGATAATGCCGCAAGTTCCGTATACCTTTTGGCTTCATGGCCTTTGCGCGTCGGCCATCCATCACCTTGAAGTCCAAATGACTGAACCGCAGAATCCATGAACTTTGTTCTGAAAATAAATGGATGCCGTTGTCTGCTACAAATTGAATACTCAGGATACCGTATGTAGGTATGCTGAAGTTGGAGTGCTCATTACTTGGAGCTGGTGTTGCTGGATGTTCACTAGAAGAGACTCTCGTCTACGATTTAAGTCACCTTAACGGCTGATTAAGACACAGCTCGAGGACCATAATGTTATCAGAAGGAAGAATATCCCTTTGATTCCTATGTTAAATGAACATAGCAAGCATGAGTAGTGCATCATCTTCGAGATTGAGCCTTTCAGCCATCGAAGAATGGAGTAAAACCTCGTATTGAAATGAGCGCCAGACAATCACCTTAGATGCCAGAGCCCAGCATTTGTCCGAAGCCTCTTTTTCTCAGGTGCGCAACCGATTCATCTGAACTGCCCATACGTCACGCTCCTAGGTTCGTGCGTTTCTAGGACCTCGCATCTGGACCTGATTGGCGAAACTCTCAACTTCAGCTGGCGTGAAACTCTTCCCCAAAAGACATGGATGCACCAGAACGGACTTGTTCCGAGCCGCCCTATCATGGATGTGTGTTAATGCTCACATGCAGATTTCAACTCTTAGTTTGTCTACCTCAACTCATAGATATGGGTTTGGGGCATTCATGCAAGCTCAGTAGACGTCGGTTGTCACCTGTTTTTTTTTACATATATACTGCCACCTATTTTCTAAACTTAACTTTCTCTAAGGGCAGCGACAAGAGTCAAGAGAAAACAATCCATGAATTTGAACGTGCAATCTCTAGGGAATCTCCTCCAACCACAATGCTGCTCTTTCTACCAAACCGTGGCAATCTAGTCTCTAGAAAATCTCTAGGGGAATGACAGCCTAGACACCTCAATCTCATCGTACTATGAAGATCACGAAAAGGCCACACAATCACCGGCTCTCGAGCACATCCCAGACAGCCTCCTCATGAACAACATGCGTCCCAACACTCAACGCCGCACCCGTCATCAACAACACCTCGCAAGGCAAAGCCCGATCCCCAATCCTCACAGTCCGCCTCCACCCCTCCCCTTCCTTCCACTCCCACCTCTCCGCCGCAACCTCCTCCCCGACCCTCGAAATCCCCTGACAGAACCGCCCCAACCACACAACCACACCCCGCGCCCCGCTCGTCTCGTCCTCGTGCTTGAGCACAACACACTCAACACCCTTCGGAGCCTCGCCGCCCTCGGCCGCGGCACCGACCGGAGGAACCGTAACGGGCTCGACGTCCCTCCACAGCTCTTCGTAATCCGTCTCCGCGCCGGTGGCAGGGTTCACCATCCGTCCCTTTTCGAGCGTCAGCCCGTCGGGCTGCTCGTACATGTCGCCCTCGTCGGCCGCGTTCTCGGGCTCCGTCGTGCGCGAGTCGACCCAGTGCTCCCAGCGCGAGTGGCGCACCTCGGCGCCCTGGTCGTCGGTGCGGGTGGACGACGACGAGGTTCCTGCGATGCCCCATTCCAGGCGCTCGATGCCGTGCGTATCTTTGTGGGTGTTAGCTTTGGAGTTGTCTGGTAGTCGCGGTGGCTTTTGGGGGTCCTGGGCCAGGTCGCGTGTGGAAAGGACGTTGGAATTTACCTTGCACGCCATCGACGGTTGGCGTTTGCTTCAGAATGCGGAGGTCCACGAAACGGCGCTGCGGGGACGTGAGCACTATGGTCGAGGTCGGCTCGCTCGCCTCATCGGGGATCCAGCGGATATGCTCGCGGAACGAGATACTACCCATGATGATGAACGAAACTTTAAAGGATCTAGAAACTGTGTCTATGCTGCAAATAACAACGGTTCACACTTGAGGTTGCGCGATATGCAACATTAAAAGGCAAGGCTATGTGGTGGTGGTGGTGGTGGGGGAACAAACAAGGTCACACGGGCAAGGCGTTGATTGAATCGTCGATGTAGCGCAGATCTCCACTTTCAGCCGATGAAAAGCCTCACGCCGTCATCGCCTGTCGATCCGGAGCATCCCTCAGATCTGGGCGCTTCCAACGGCTTTTCAGCCCGTGAAAATACATGACTTGGGAACCTTGATTCTCTATGTGAGGTCTATGATCTAAGTCTATGTATAATGTCTCATGTTTTTATAATCGTCCCTTCTCACACACACAATCGCGCTTCTTGCGGCGAAAAAGCAGTGACGCGCCATCCCAAATCATCACGCCTTACACGGCCTTCTCGAGACGCTCGACAACGTCGACGAGACCCTTTACTTTTTCCTCGCAGTCAATCTTGCTCTGCTCTTGCGCCTCGTATGTCTCCCGTAGCCGGTCGACCATGAAGGGCTTTAGCGGCGCCCTCTTGGCGGTCTTGTAGTCGTAGACCACGATATCCTCGAAGCAGCGGGCGGCAGGGCGACGGTGGCCCTCGGAGACGAGAAGAGCTTCAAGTAGGATGAAATCTGATTCGTATGTCGGCTTGGAAACAAGCTTATGGAGGACCGTCACGTGGTCTGGGTAGGCCATTGGCTTCACATTGGTTGTCAGTGTGAGCGATTCAGGCGTTTTAGGCTCAACCGCCGCGGCGCCAAAAAATACAACGACTTTCGGTTCCTGGTGGTTCCTGTTGATGAGAGCGTCACTCACAAACTTGTAGTCCGTTTTGATGCTTCTCATGATGAGGCCAATGTCCTTTGGGCTCATGAGCTGGTCCCACTCATCCTTGTGCTCAGGATCCACCGTCGTCGCAAAGTTACGAAGCCAGTTGACCCGCGCCGACTCGGCGTACTTGTTGTAGACGACATTGTTTACATGACCTACAGATGTGAGATTGAGATTCATGGTGTATTCGGGGTGCGAGCCATACCCTGTAGTACCTTATGTCAGTTTATTGTCTCCCTTCCTTTGGGGAGTCGGGCTCCGGTTCAACTCACCATTGCATCCTGATTTCCATCACAATCAGCACCCAATTCATCTCATCCCTTGAAAACTCATGGTGTAACAGGAACTCACCTGGTCTCCCCAAGTCACTGTATGTCTGTCAAGGCCCCTCCACCCGGGACCGGTGAGGAACCCCTCCCGTCCGGCGAGCAACTCCAACCACTGCCCATCGACAGCCTTCCGCAGAGCCGCCAATTCCTCCTTCTGCTGCCCGCTGAGGTCGAGCCCGGCGCACCGCTTGATGCGCGACTGCAGCTCAGAAAGCCATCGTGGGTTCAGCGGTGGCGCAGACGCTGGAGATGAAGTAGCGGCGGCGACACTCTTTGCAGCGGTGGTCACGAACGATCGACGGGTTGTATGAAATGTCGAGGGGCGGGCCAGGCCGGGGCTGAGGACAATTGAGTTGCGCATTTTTGAGTTGCTTACTGCGGGTATCTATTGAAACGTAAAGCGAAGAAACGGAAAAGAGAATGCTAGCAAAGCACGAGATGAAGAATCTGATTACAAGTCCGGCGAAAGGTGGATGGCGGGAAAGTGAGGAAATTCGGCTTCCGTCGGCTACGCGTTGCGAGTCGGTGCAGAATAAGGGAAAGTATCCCGTAAGATAAGGTAATCTGAGTGCACGCCGGGTGGAAGTGGATGTTGGAAGTTGAATTTGACCTGAAGGCTGGCCCTTTCCAGCGGGCTATTGTTGCAATTCCCGGCCTGCGTTATTGCCGCCCGTTGGCTTGGGTCGGTAGTTGGAGCGCGCCCTTTGTGCTGGTAAGGAGCCATAGGGCGTGGGGGGTTCCGGCTCGGACTTTCGGTACGAGGTATCTCGACGTAATCAAGTACCTTATTCAGGTAACTTGGAAGGTGTTCCCGTAGGGAAAGAAGATGCCTATGTATCTATTTGCATGAAGCAGGTGCAGAATCGCAACTTCTACGATGAAGTCAACATGAGAGTTCCATCAGATGCGGTATCTTTAGTAGGGTGAGCTTGCGTTCTTACATTCTCGCTGTGCCTCTATTCGATCCCGGGTCCATCTGGCAGGGTCAATAATTCACACCTCCAAGGCCCGGAGCCCAGGCTTAGTAGTGAAGCTTCTTCCCTAGTAGCGCCGTGCGTCTGCCGCTTGATGAGAAGGGAACGTTCATTCTTTTGCGGTCTTTAGCTCTTGATCTACTCACTTCGAATTACCCAGATCGAGATGATGGAATGGATGCGCCCAATAAGCCACATATCACCTTGTAGCAAGCTCTTGAGTTTCGCCAAGTGAGGTTGGAGTTTACCTTTGGTTTGTGGCGGTGCATGCGATGCAACATTGGCAAAACCCCTCCATCTCTCATGGAATCAACAATAATCATGTCAAGTGTCCCCTGGTATCTCGTAATGTTTGTGTCGCAAACGCAGGCCTCGCTGAAGATTTGTCTTTGTTGAACCGAGGCAGTGATGAAAGCAGCTACCAAGAACCCCCCCCCTGCTGCATCCGTGAGACGCGCTGGAGGGTTTTGGCAAGGGGTCGAGTGCATGCCCATCTCTTGGACCCTGAGAACAGCTGAGGTAAGCACGCGTGCATTGTATAATTAAAATATGGAGCTTCCTTGCTTACCTAAGTGAGTATCTTGGTGAAGTAAGGTAAGCTACATGAGGAAGCAGGAACCAACCAAGCTGCCTCCTGCTGGCAGTTGCGTCCTGTGCGGCGGGGGGAACCTGGGCGGAAGGCAGCTCCGAGCTGCAACGGGAGCGGTGGTCATAGCTTCCTCCTCCTCCTGCCTTGCCTGCCCCACCTTCCAGATCAGGGAGGACGCCGGACCGACCAACGACACTGCAGTTTGCCAGCGCGCAAAAAAGTGTCCAGTGCGTCTTCCTGGGCGGCGCATCCGGTTGACGCGTCTGTCCGGCTTGAACTCTTTGCAATGGTCTCGTCAGCATAGACGGCATGCAATTTGTAGACGGTTCATACTTTTGTTTTAGATCTACTCTACTCGGTTATTGGTGTTCTTATGACTCTTTCGACGTGATGATCATTCTGTAGGCGGCTGTGAAGAGGGAAAGGGGGACCCTTTGTGGTACACGCGTCAAAAGTAAAAACAATGAAGTCGCAGCCTCGTACGAGTATCTGGACCAACTGCAATGCAGTCAAACAGACGGTAGAATGCAAAGCTCCTGATCAAGAGTACTCGATTCGGGACCTTTGAAAGCAAGAGTCTCACCGCACCCCCTGTCATATCTTGTGAGTGAATCGCGCGCGAGAAGGCAGGAAGGCGATCGTTCAGCGAGGCTACCCGCGTGCCTCGCCCGCGAACATCCGGTCCCTGTCTTTCAGACCGAGCGCCTACCAAGAAGAGTACAAAGTCGGTAGTTTCGCAGAAATACTCGAAAGGACTTCCCGCAGATTGAAATACTCACGGATTAATACCGTTAAGGATGTGTTTCGCGACGCAAGGTGCTTGCTGCTATAGAGCAGCACCACGTGACACATGCTTTCCTCCCCCCTTTCTTTACTGCCAGGTAGGTCGCAAGACTTGCTATAGCTGCGTTGCCAATATTATCTCTAGATTGACATCGATATCTCTTGACTCATTCTCTTAATCAGGCTCGACAACTGTTCGTAAGTTCCAGACAAGTTGACGATGTGTTGGCCATGGTAGTTTATGAGGCGGCGACGGACACACGTGTTCTGCTCCTCCACCTTGGGCAGACATGCGTCAATCTGGAAGCGCCAGCCCGGACAAGAGCAATTTCGATGAAAAGAGAAAGAAAAAAAGTGACCAGATGAAAAATTAAATCTCAGAAGTTTACGGCGGAAATTTCACCATCTTTCACTCGTGTGCAGCGATGGTATCCCGCTTTTGGCTGGAAGCGCTGGCAAAATGCGAATAGCTTCCATCGCGTCTCTTGCACTGGATTGAAGTATTGGCGCTGGTGGCACGAAACCAGCTCCAAATTGCCCATAACCCCATGCATCAATGGGAGTAGTCACTGTGATACCATAGAAGACGTGATTGACGAGTTTAGGCAACGGGATGGCCGTAGGCACGCGGATGAGGCGATGCACCTCATTTCACCGGTCGCGTGGCCCCATCATGATGGCATGAAACGATATACTCGGTGTAAGTCAAATCGGGCTAGGAAAATGATAGAAATTCAACAAAAATATCGCCGAGCAGATTATCGACCAAGATGATGGATTCCGGTGTTTCCTTGATACATTTCGGGGTGCTGCTGATGATTGTAACGATGGTGGTGCAAGATGTGCGGATAGCTTCAATTTGGACGAAGCGCGACCGAATCACAACAGTCGGGGTCGGGGGTTGGGAATGTGCGCGCAGTGTCAGAGCCGCAACACGCGATAAACAGAGGGAAAAGTGCATCAAACGATGGAGAAAAATTCGAGCAACAAAACAAAACAGTCAGCGCGAGATGAAACCGAAAGACAGAGGCATCAGAGCGGATGCGACGGATGGCATTGACGGTCGGGGGTAAAAACGAAGATGGGCGATGATGCAAAATCGGGCTTCTCGGCGGGGGAAAGGCGTGAGAATGGGAGGGAAATTGGGGCCGGGTCGGAGGACGGTGGATCGGCGGGCGCAAGACTTAAAAACGTGGCAACGGCGAGCCATGAGTCATTTTTTGTAATGGAGGGTGAGTAAATGGGAAGAAGAGGGAATCAAGAGGGAAGAGAAAGAGGAGAAGGGCGAGGAGAGCAGAGGGTGGTTGAGGTGGGCGATGAGAATGAGTTTGGTGGGAGATGGGAGACCCGCGAACGTGTGCGGCATCAGAGAGCAGCAGGGACGACGGAGCAACAGGGGACTGAGTGAGCACTCGGGACGGGGAGGGGAAGGACCAACGGTCCACGGTCCACGGGGGAAGCAGGCACGCTGGCGGCAGGACCTCACGGCGAGGAATATTTGGACCAATCAGAAAAAAGGAAAGTAGACGAATTTTGGAAAATAAAAAGGTGACAGAAGGGAAAATGGAGGATGAGGTACAAGGGCGATGTACCTTTTGTTTGCCTCTCCGTCCCGTCTGGTGCTTTCTGAATTCTGAGGCAATTGAGCGTGGCAGAAAACATGGCAGTTTGGATGGGAAAGAACGGGCGGGTGGTGCATGTGGCAGGTGCAGGTGCAGGAGCCAGGAGCCAGGCGGGGACCCGGAGGAAGGAGGGAAAGAACCATGCACCTCCTTCTTAAGATTCTGGGACCGGCTGATCTTGAACTGCCCGGCGGGAGGAAGGCGCAGAGAAGGTGGATGATCGTACACCTTCCTCTGCCCTGTGTCCACCATCGAGGGCAGGAACTCGGGGCGTTGGGCTAATGGAAGGTACCTAGGCACTGCGGCTATGGCTCTGTCCTACGTACCCTGCTTAGTAGGCATCTCACTCCATCGTTCTTAGGCAGTTCTCGTGAGGTGAGTCTCATCTCATAGACTCACACACCTCAAACTCACTAGGAACGGCAGTAGAAAAACACCAGAAGACGACCCCGGTCCTCTTAGGGCAGATGACTGGAGCCCCCGTTGAGGGGTGCAGCGTGGCACCTGGCGAGGGGAGATGTGCTGGAACCTCCCACTATCCACACGACAGCACTCACTATCCGCAAGGAGGAGTGCGGCGTGCCTTACATGGACCCTGGGGCGGACAGGGAAGACCAGGGGCCCGTCCAGGGTATGACGGCGGAGACGACAGAAGCCTCAGAAGCTTCATGCATAGCCTGGAGCTTGGGGCTTGGGGAGCTCGAGTGCTTCCGGCGACGGAGGCGAACTGGGCTGATTGATCTGAGCTGAGCTTCCTTGGTTGAGATGAGAGGTGAGGGGCGCTGCTTGGCCGCCGTCCGCGTCTTCCACCAACTCAAAGGGCAGCCCGTTCGACTCGACTAACCGTTACCGTTTGTTTATCAGAACAATAAGAGATGGCACTTGACAATCTGAACGTCAAAATGGATACCAGAGAAAAAAGGATTGGTCCATTATCAAAGGGGCAGAAGAAAGAGGCCGTGGACCGAGGCGAGTAAGGCCGTGCTGGAATCTGTCACCGGCCGAGGATTTCTTAGAACACCCACCGTACCATCGCGGCGGCTGTAGTCCTGGACACGTCCAAAATAGACACGCACGCCTCTCCCGCTCCCGCACTAATCGGCGATTTGAGTCGAAGAAGATACTCCGCCGACGGATGAGGGCAATGAGGTTGATATGGGAGTGACGCGGGAAGAGACGAGAGACACAATGAGATGTGGAAAGTCGAGACAAGCAGACGTCAAAGGACATCATCTCAAAGCTGGGGCGCTTATGGCATGCTGTTGTCTATCCGGACACATCACAACCAACTCGACGTACGCGTAGAGCTGTCAGGCTGTGGGAATACGCGGTTCATAGTCATGGAGAGAAGCACCCTTCCGACTTCCCCGGGCCCTTGCCAGATCCAACGGGAGACAGCTTTTAAGTTTATTCTATGCTACCGTGGTCATTTGATGGTATCATTGGCGTGTGAAGCAGATAAGTGAGTGAGATGCGAGGAGAAGAAAAGGGATCGAGGAAAAAAAGGGTGCCATCTTTGGAGAGAGGGGGGGGGGGGGGGGAGGGGGGGGGGGGGGAGGGGGGGGGGGGGGGGAGGGGGGGGGAGGGGGTGGGAGGGGGGGGGGGGGGGGAGGGGGGGGGAGGGGGGGGGGGGGGGGGGGGGGGGGGGGGGGGGGACTCTGGAGTGAGTGAGACGCGAAGTGAGAGAGAGATAGAAAGTGACTGAAGGTTGAGAGGGGGAAGGCCCAAGGCCCCCCAGTCCGCGTGATTTAGCGACCATCCCCCCCAAAATGGACGGGGGATTTGGAGGGCCCAAAAGGCACCCGCACCAAGCCAAGAGGGAGGAGAGGGGATTAAAAAAAGAAGGCACCTCAAGGCTCACCCTCAAAAAAATCCAACGCCTGCGCCCGCGCCCTCAGGTCGTCTCCCCAAAAGTTACTGATTGCGCACCGCGCCCAACGGCCCCCGCCCATTTATAAAAACAAGCCCCATCCCCTCCACGCACGCGCTCCCCCTCCACCCTCTCGTTCCGGACCTCTTCATCTCTCGCCTCTCTCAATCACCACAACGCGTCGATTTTAATTCTTGCAACTTTTCTCAAAGTACACCCGTCTTCAAACCGACTTCAATCGACATTTCGATTGAATCCTGCTTCTAAGCAACCCTTTACGCTTTACGCATCCACACAACCCCCCAAAACAGTCACAATGCCTCCCAAGAAGACCGAGGGCGCCGCTGCTGCCCCCAGCAAGAAGTCCACCCACGCCAGCTACCAGGTTTGTACCTCAACCAGTCCGGCTTTTTGCATGACGCGTTGGTTGCTAACTCTGTACAGGACATGATCACTGATGCCATCGTTGCTGTATGTTTTACCGCTCCTCCATCTCCGGCGCAAAGGGTTACGCGATCGGAGGACCCGCGAGCTGGGTCAGCTGCCATTCGCGCCTAGCGCCCGTGACCTTCGATCGCGCTACCCTCCACCGCCTCGACGATGGTCCACCTATTCTTGCGTTGCCTTTAATTGACTCACCTTCCCTCCTACAGCTCAAGGACCGTAACGGATCTTCCCGCCAGTCCCTGAAGAAGTACGTCAAGGCCAACAACCAGATCAACACCGTCAGCGACAACATGTTCGACTCTCTCTTCAACAAGGCCCTCCGCGCCGGTGTTGAGAAGGGTGTCTTCGAGCAGCCCAAGGGTATGTCACCGCATGTCAGCCTCTTTAAGTCTCTGAAACAATACTAACATCCCTCAAGGTCCCTCCGGTGGCACCAAGCTCGCCAAGAAGGCGCCCAAGCCCGCTGAGAAGAAGGCCCCCGCAAAGAAGGAGGCCAAGGAGCCTAAGGAGAAGAAGGCTGCTGCGAAGAAGGAGGCCAAGGAGCCCAAGGAGAAGAAGGCTGCCGCTCCCAAGAAGGCCGCCGCCAAGAAGGAGACCAAGGAGGCGAAGGAGCCCAAGGAGAAGAAGGCCGCTGCCCCCAAGAAGGCCGCTGCCGAGAAGAAGGAGAAGAAGCCCGCTGCCAAGAAGGCTGCTGCCGTATGTTGACCCCTTACCTCTTCCTCGTTTGCCCAGTACTGACATATCTCAAGGCCAAGGAGGAGAAGCCCGCCGTCCTCAGCAAGACCAAGACTGGTCGCGTCACCAAGACTGAGAAGAAGGCACCGGCCGCCAAGAAGGAGGCCAAGGAGCCCAAGGAGAAGAAGGCCGCCGCTCCCAAGAAGGCTGCCGCCCCGAAGAAGGCAGCGCCCAAGAAGGCCGCCGCCGACAAGAAGGAGGCCAAGGCTGAGGCTCCCGCTGCCACGGCATAAGGGGTCACTCTTACCTTGTTTCCCTTACCTTGAACGATGATGCAGTGTCGAGTAACTCTACTCGGCTCTCCGCACAACTGTTTTTGTGTCACGAAATCTTGTCGAAAGGCGTTTACGGGAGTTGTTATTTAACTAACTGGGAAAGGGCAATGGGCCGGGAAGCGTTGGTGGGAAACCAACCTGGGGGGGAAAACGCAACTGCGTTGTCTTGCCGTCTTTGTTTTTTTGTCTTGATGGTCTTTTCTATATGTTGCGGTTGCTTTTGATCGAGCGCGACGCGTGGTTGGGGGGCTTGGGATTGTGTTGAATGCTTTGAGAGAGAAGATTCCCGCTTTGGCGACACGAGAACGGATTCCCCCTTCCGACTACTGTAACTATAGCTCGCGCGATATACCAACGATGGGAGCCTTTCACTGTTCATGCGATGTTCTCCTGATTTGTGCAATTCTCGTAATGTGAACTGGCGCGTCCTCTTTGACGACCTGGAAAGACGGCAAGACCGAGTAAAGGTAGAGAGTTCGCTCAGGGGCACGGCAAATGCGGCGATTCGCTTGCAATTACCGGGTGGCACTGGAAGGAAATGATAGTACAGGATACAAATTGTTCACCATCTTGTTTGATGCTCGCTGATGCTCGCCTGGGTCTTGGCTGAGCTTCCGGGTACGGGAACGACAATCTCTGACCAGGTCGCGATGAGAACGGGCAGCAGCATGGAAAAGGGAGAAATTGGAACAGAACAAGGTGAGCTGCCGCCGTGCCGCTGTACACTAAGGAGGATGAATGTCTGAGAAAACGAGGACGCGCCGTGAGAACCGGAGACTGGGACCCTGGGCAGGGTACCGTCACCGTGTTCCTCCCCCATGGCAGTTTCGGAGTGGAGCCGACGCGGTTCATCCTTCCCAGGGTCTTTTTTTTTTTTTTTTTTTTCTTCTTCTTGTTTACGTTTATGGACTGTTTTCAAGCCCGTCCCGTCCTCTGACCTTTTCTCTTCCTCCGGTTCCGTGTGTTGATGTGACCGCCGGACGGGCCACCGCGTCGCTGGAGAGGACAGAAGTAGGAATAGATGAGGCTGCGAGGGAAGGCTAGCTTGGCTTGGATACGGGGGAATGTGAGAGAGGCTTGAGAGCTGAACAGAGTCCGTGCCGTTGGTGAGGTTGTCACGTGCGCGCTCTCTCATCTCCCATGGGCTGGCAGCGCGGAGGAAGAGTGCTTCTTCGTCTTTTCTGGGTGGGTTTGCTTTGGATTACAGATGGATCTGTAGCTGAGTAAACATGTTTGGATGTGTGGTATTATTCCAGCTGTAGCGATTTTGGGCGGCATTGTGGTTCTTGACTGATGTTCTGAGTTGACCCTGTACATTACCCCTCCTCTGGCTTATAGTCACAATACAGTGGGTGAGACGTTTTCTTAGTGGTCTGACTCTGGGACCGGACGTGACTTGTCTAAGACGAGGCGCGCCCGTCGCCGGTGATGGTCCTACAGTCTGGCATAGAACAGACCCGTCGAGCTTTGCGGTTCTCTACGAAAGGGATTTGAAGGAGATTTGTCTTGTATCGCTATCTGCGATTCTGAAGTGCGAAAGAGGTAAGGAGATGAGAAAGTATGAGTGACCGTAGTCCTCGGAGAAGAGATGTTTCGCCGCTGAGCTTTTCCCTCATGTAGAATTGTCCATGGTTTGAGTCGTGAGTAAGGATTTGTTTGACCAGCTTTTCGGATTGGGGCCAGCCTACGTGCCCGCCTTACGTACCATGTAGGCGTGTCGGGCGGTCATTCAGCGTATTTTGAGTTAGGAGAGGATACGGGGATGGACGGCCTAGACGGGTTGACACGTGCGATGAGGAGGAGATGGTGCCACACTATGTGCTGGTTGTTGATCCTGAGATAGGGACAGCGTCACGGGCAGTTGTAACGGCGTCAAATGTCGAGCTCGGAGCTTCCTCTGGGACGGCGAACAGAGGCGGAGAAGTTGGCCGCGGCTCTTCCGCTGGCCCCTCTCTGTGTCCATCTCCCGCTGTCTCTTCTGCTGTCTCTGTGTCTAGGAGTTGTCACCTTGCCGATGTTGGTGCAGGTACGAACACATGTTGCGTATCGTACGGTGCAGTGAGGTATGAGGGAAAGAACCTTGAGACAGGTGTACCGGAGATGTCGCTCGGCATGAGGTCCGGGCTGCCAGCGCGTGAGCAAGTGGTGCAGAGCAGTGAAGAGCAGTGCGGTGCGGTGCGGTGCATGTTGCAGGTGTCCGGTCATCAGTGGACCTACGGTGACTTCCCAGGTTGGATGACAAGGAGTGACGTGGATAGCTAGCCCCGAGCTTGCTTTTTCCCATTGGTGTTCCTGAAACAAACCTAGATGTTTTGAGGGGGGGAACGTTGGGCAACTTGGTGCTCAGCACGCAGTGAAGGTGTACGTACACCGTGGATGCGCATCGCGGTGAGGTAAGCAGGGAGGGGAGGGGCAGAGGCGAGGAGACAAGAGACAACCTGGGAGCTGTAAGTATGAGATTCGGACTATCCGTATAAGCATCCGGCTAAGCACTGCTAGAGTATCTCAGACAACTTGGGTGCCGGTGTGGTATATGCCCTCACCTGTTGATCCGTACACTTACACTCCGTGACTCTGTACTCCGCACACAGCAGTCTTGGTCCATGTCCCAGGATCCCTGTTGTCAATCCGGAACGGCTTGAGCGACAGGTGCAGGGGGCAACCGTACAGTTGGGGGCGACGCGGCGACGCCCCGGCATGTCGAGGATTGAAGGGAATGTGATCTGAGCGTTGAAGGGTCCCGTCACGGCCGTCGTACGAGTGCAGTCACGTACGGGGACTATGGAGGAGGGTTGATGGTTGTCCTTGCCATGAAGAGTGAGGCGGCACATTCAGGTCTTTGCAAAGAGTGACCCTTGAGACTGAGGGAAGGGTCTGAAGAACGGGGAGTGAGATGCGAACACAACCCAAGAAACACAGGTCACCGTGAGGCATAAGATCATGCGTCTGTGAGCTATGAAATGTGAGTGGTAAGTAAGCCTCTGTATGAGTGAGAGAGCATTGGTGAAGGAATGAGTGAGTTGGTGAAAGAGAGAGAGAGAGAGAGCATGATCTGGCTCGTGCGCATCCATCCTCCCGTCCGTTTCGGGGTATGTGGGGGAGAGTGTTAGGTGCTGAGGCCAGCTACCTAATGTGCTGGGTACGGAGTACTTGGCAGCATACATGTTGCTTGTACCTTTCTTTAACGATACCTTCCCTTGGGTACTAGTTGATGGCAGATGCTCTTTCCTCGATGGTGCTGACAGGAAGGAAAGGCAAGATATGGGGAGGAACATCGCCTTCTCTCTTTCTGCCTGCCTCCTACTGCGAAGTACTTGCGTCAGCCTCAGTCATTCTCCTGATCCACCAGGCTCGACTCTCGAGGCAACACTTTAGGGGACAGAGCTTGCATCTGCAGCTGCCTTGGCTGGAACAGCAGAGCTGCACGTCTGGAACTTGTTCTCCCCCTCACCCTCTGCCTATGAACAAGTACCTGTCACTCCCTATCAGCTTAGGTACCTGCACCTGTCATTACTGTGTAACGGATGTACCGGGCTGAGGTGGAAACAACCAACCGGCCTTACCTGGACTCGGGCGATCTAAACGGGACAGGACGACACCAAACGGGCTCCTCTTCTTCATCATTTCCCCTTGCCATTTGCGAATACTTATGTACAGTCTTATGGAGTACATACGTAGGCAATTAGGTACTTACCGCCCGCCGCCAGGTTCCATCGGCCTCCATCAAAAGTGTCGTCAATTACCACACACTGAACACAACCCACCTCACTCTTCGATAACTTCCATCGATAGCAAGGTACCTTACCTACTTTGCGATCATCGATAAGCAGATAAAGCCCCCCTGGCGCTTGTCTTATCCGCTCCCGCATTGTATCGAATCGCACCGTACCGTCCCCTCGGACTGACGTCTTGTTTCTGTCCAATCTCATCTCATCATCCACCAACTCCTCCGTTCCCCGACACGTCCAGTCCAGTTCAAGCCCAACATCTATCCGCCAGCACTGCCACTACGGACACACACCACTTCTCTCCCCACGCCGTGCCGTACTGCTGCGTCTACCAATAGTACCCTCGTACTTTAGCTTGTCTACTCTCATCGTATCTACCAGCACTTATCAGCACATCCTCATCCATAACCGCTGCTCATTCTCAACCCAACAGCATCCCTCGGCGACTTGGTAAGCACCAGAACGTGGACCCCTCGTTTTCCCCATTGGGCTGCCCGTCATCCCGAACCCGAACCCAATCAGTCCGCCCTTCCACCGTCCCTTGCGACTCAAGTGCTTGCCAACCGATTCTTCCGGTCAACGAAACTGACGCTCGCCCACAGTACCCGTGGCCGCACCCCGTACCCCGTACCAGTAACAGTACCAACCAGTACCTGACCACCAATAACCCCTACCCCTCGATCTGCCCAGCGATCCATCCGAGACCCTCCGCCTGCCTAGCCTGTCTATCCTCAGTCGAAACTCAACGAATTCGAACCGCCTATCGAAACTTCGTCGTAGTTGTAGAGGTCGTCGTCGTCGTCGTCGTCTTCTTCTTCTTCGCCACACCACTATACATCGACAGCTTCCACCCGGCGATTACGACATTGTCCGCGTCTCGCTCTGCCGGGACCTGGCCATGGCGGCTGCCTAAACCCTCCCTCGACAGGATTGCACGTTACAAGATAAACCCGCCTATTCCGAGCCTTTGCCCGTCGCAAACATGGCCTCCGAACACAATCCCTTTCGAAGGAAGTCTGCTTCCACCTCGCTCTCCATCTCTACGCCCCAGCCAGTCTCTACATCGGCCTTTCTCGAGTCCATCACTTCCGGCATCTCGAGGCAGAATGGCCCCCCACCCCCCGAGGCCCGGCCGGCCAAGCCAAAGGTCGTGAAAAAGGTTAGGGTCCTTTCGCCGCCACCGTCGTCTCCCTCGTCCCCAGAATCCGTACACAGCAGGGGCTTTGGACGCCAGAACGACAGCAGCGACGAAGACTCCCACGACGAAGACGACGAATTCTCAAAGCGGTTTCCCGAGCTTCCCGGTGGCCTCCCCGAGGCTGCGCCGCTTCGCATTGCCAACGCGAGTAATACCCCCGACAATCCCTTTGGCAAGACGCTACAAGATCTGGAAGGCTTGACGGACGTGAAGCCTTCATCTGGCGGATCGACCAAAGCCATGGATGTCAACGCCTTCAAGATGCTGTTGCTCACTGGCCAGGCTGGTGCTGGAACACCGCCCCCGCAGACATCAGTGTCACAGGGAGACAAGACGCCCGGTGCATCACACGCCGCACCTGAGCCAGAAATACCGCGGACGTCACAAGATATCGCGGATCGCGGCGTTGACGACCAACGTTCTCTTCTGGCACATTCTCCATCCGTGAAGAAGAAGCCTCCGCCGCCTAGCTCAAGGCATGGTAGGAAGATTAACGTGCAGACTTCAGGTCGTCCGCACATCTCCTCCGAGGCCGCGTCGCCCATCTCTCCGTCTGACGTGAACAAGCCCCTTCCGCCCGCCCCAAGCAGTCACGGCGGGGATGACACGGAAGATGTTTTTGCCCGTGAAGCTGCTGGCAAAGTCCCGGAGCAGGACTCCCCCACACCCAGCTCAATACCTACCCCGGCTCTTCCGGCGACAGGCAAGAGACCGACACCTGCCCCTCCACCACGGCGGGGTCACGCACGGAGCCAGTCCTTGACAGCCAATGCTGGGGTCAACGCTCCGAGTGTACCAAGTTACGAGGCCGACACGCCGCCTCGCTCTTCGTTGGAATCGCAGCGCTCCAGATCAGAAAGTTTCCGAAGCATCAATGCTCCGGCTCCGCCTCCACCTCGGCGCCCGCACGCATCCCATCGACAATCATTCCAACTAGCGTCGCCGTCAAGTGGTTCATTTCACGGTGCCAGCCCAGCACCATCTGATATCGACACTTCTATTCATGCTACGGAGCATACTCCTCCCAAAACTTCACCTCCGCCACCACCACCGGCACGGAATACTTCCATACGCCGGCCTCCCAGCGTAAGGAGCATTGAAGCCCCCAGCAGGAAGATCAGTGGAGGCAAGGAGAATGCTCCCCCACCACCACCACCACCACGCCAGAGGGGCAGTAGTCGCGGAAGCATGGACGGATATGGTATGAGGAGGACGAGCATCGATAGCACTAGGGCCATGGGCAGCAACGTTCCAGAAGAGCCCACCGCGGAGGACGATGCACAGCAAGAGTACGACGCAGCTAAGTCAGGCAAGGGTGCGGATATTCTCGCCGACCTGGATGCTCTACAACGAGAAGTGGACGCCCTGAGGGCAGCACAGGGCAAATAGGGGCACGACCAAGGCGCTCTATAGATGATGGGAGTTGAAATAGACAGCAGTCCTGGACGGACTGACACGCCCTGGTGGGGCGGCTGGGTTATCTTAAATGAGCATTGTACATTTACGCACGTACTGGGATACGATATGAAGTAATGGAATGTTTATGAGTTGACATTTGTGGTTCACTATGCAACGGGCCCTTCGACCTGCGTTCCAGTTGGCTGGATCCGCGAGAGTTTGGCCACAGCCCCTGAGCAACCAGTGGTCCTTGATTTCGAGTTTGATGAGAAGGATCCGGCGTAGGCCACACGAGTACGAGGAATCGAGTTAATGGAGATCCGAGAAGCCAAAGATGATAACAGAGCACAGGACACCACGTACGCCAGAATGGGACGGCATGCTATTTTCGGCGGCCGCGGCCGGTCCTCTAACACCCCGTCGGCGACCTAGGAGAAAACTCCGTCGGAGCCTGAGGCGGACTCTGAGCCGCAGTTGAGGCTGGTGGCATGCATGAGGGGCGGAGGAGAGCTACGGAGGTTCGTTTGAGAGAGAACATGGACGAGGCTATCTGACGTGTAAAGGTGGCATGGGGATTGTGGTGTCGTCGGGGACTTGGCGAGGGACTGGAGTCTCGTGTAGGTGTGTGGGATGTGGGATATTGGGGGTTCGTGGTGGTGGTGTGTACGTGATTTTGCGTTTTACGTGGGCCTTTTTGTGGTTGCTTTGTCCGCTGCCCGCGGGACGGTATGGATATATAGAGTTCTTGGAGAGGTGCGGTCTAAGAACTCTGAGAAAGCTTGGGTCTCTTGACTGGTGAGTTCTTGGGGGCTCCCGAGGTAAGTTGATGTTGAAGGTTTGGGTAGCTCTGTTGTAGAAGTATTGGGTTGTCAAGGTGGGGTGAAGTATTGGATGAGAAGACCAGTGATTTCCTTCTCTCGCCTGCTCTTGTGAGTTATTAGATTGCGATAGTAGGTCTATCGTTCCGTGTCGCTGTCGGTAGGTATAGTACGGTAGAAAAGAGATAAGTCGGTGTGATGGAGGCCAGTGAAACAGCACCTTTCCAACCGAGGAATATGCAGCGATGAGCCCAACCTACTAATACTCATCGATAGGATTAAACACCTATAAAGGAGGTGCATGAGTGGTGGTGTAGAGTATTCCCCAAGAGAGAGAAAAAAAAACATGAAGCATCCGAGCGGTCGGTATAGACCTTGAAAGTGGCTGGCAACCACAAGCCTCTGAAGCTTTTCTTCAGAACTCGCCTCACAAAGAAACGTGACTCCCCTTTGTGCGTCTTTTTGACTTGATCTCAATACCGCCGCTTCCCCCTTCACACCTTTCTCGAACCTTAGCTGAGGGAGAGTTTTGATGACATCGCCGGCTGGACTGCACACCGCCCTAACCTACCGTTCGGCATGGGTATCCGGCACGGGATGTTACCAGGCGCTTCGTGATGTTTGACTACCTTACCTTAATTCTAGGAGGGCAATTTAAAGAATAGGATCGAAATTTAGGATTCCCCCAATTTGTTAGAATAGAGGGTTGTCTGTCAACTGAGCCCATCGCATGCTCCGGCATTTGCAGCAGGGGCACCGAAGGAGTTGGTTCCGAAGCTCGAGGAGCTTAGCTTGAGAGCGGATAATTTTGTATAAAGAGCTGTGTGGTCTTCTTCTCACGCTATTTACTGGGTAAGCTTGTTCAAAACTAAAAAGGCATAAAGACTTTCATCTGGATCGCCGGACAGACCAGATACCTCCTGGCACGCGCCTTCCCCCAACGTCATTCATCATCCAGCCTACCCTTCGCCAGCTCGAGCTATTCTCGAGACAGTCAACAGAGCCAAGATGTCATCCCTCATCAGCAACCCAGCTCCCCTGCACCTGAGCCCCGAACTCACCAAGAAAAAGCCCATCATCGCCGGCCCAGGCACAACCGCCGCCGCCGCCGCGTCCTCAAAGTCCCTAAACGACTCAGGCGACAAAGCCAACCTCGTCGAATTCTGGCGCAACCCAGAGGCCGGCAACATCTACCGCCACGCGGAGCACCTCACCTCCCCCGTGACCCCCTGCCTCGTCGACCACTCGCAGCTATGCCAGACCGTGTCCTCGGCGTCGGCCAGCACGAAGACGATCCAGGTCATGGATATGTGCTGCGGTACCGGGGTCGTGTCGTCGCATGTACAAAAGATGATTCGGGAGTTGCCTGGGCAGCAGAGGGAGAGGGTGCGGCTGACGAGCGCGGACTCGAGTGAGGCGCAGTTGGGGGTTGTGAAGGAGAAGATTGGGAGGGAGGGGTGGGTTGGGTGTGAGGTCAGGCAGGTTGACATCATGGTAGGCGATGATTCTTGTCCCTGTCACCGGTGTGATGGTACGGGAAGAATGTGGCTGACGGGAGCAGAATATGTCGTTCCCCCCTGACCAGTTCGACGTCGTTATCGTCGCCATGGCGCTGATGCTCGTGGCCGATCCATACACCTCCCTCAATGGTAAACTCTCCCCGGTCACGCAAACCGGCTCTAGTCGACAGGCTAACGCGTCAAACAGAATGCTACCGCGTCACCAAACCCGGCGGCACACTCGCGACCTCAACCTGGGTAACAGAAGGCTGGATCTCCGACACCCGCGACGCAGTACGCAACCTCGCTCTGCCAGGCCAACCCCCCGTATCCTGGCCCCAATCCTCCATCGAGCTGACCTCGCTCTGGGGCCCCGGCGCGTGGGAGTCCCCCTCGTTTGTCAAGAGCATGTTCACCCCGGCCGGATTCGTGGACGTGGAGGTGGACGCCGTGACTAAATGGGTACCGTTCTCCGGGGTTGATGAGTGGTGTACGGTTTTCCAGGCGTTTATGCACGGGGTCATGGAGAGGTTCTGGACGAGGGCGCAGAGGGAGGGGTTGAAGGGGCGGTTGATGCCGACGTTGAGGGCGTTCATGGAGGAGAAGTATCAGGGGCGGCCGTTTGAGGTTGAGAGGACTGTTTTGTTGGCTAGGGGGAGGAAGCCCGAGTGAAGATGGGGGTTCGTTGTGTGGTGCGGTGTTGGCAGCTGAACATGGGCTCTGTTTTGTACATATGGGCATGATGGGTAGACGTTGAATTCATGTTGGAACAATTTTGAATGAGGACCATGTTGATTCCCCTGGGGTCCATCTAGCACAGCTTGGACTTGACCAACCTTTAACGGTCAAGGAAGCTAGTGGTACATATTGTACGGTCTACCGTGGTCTTATTCTCTGATACGTACTCAGTATTCGTCCTTCTCATCAGGCATGATGCCGCTACGGGAGCGGGTGACAGAGGGCTCGATGGAAGCCCATGTCTCGGTAGAAGAAGAAGAAACCTACATACGAACGACTTTTTGGCACACCTTTCACGCCAAATAGTCAGCATAATAACAACTCGGTCTGAGCTGTCCTTCAAACTCAGAATGGTAGAGCCTGCAGATTCTACGAGGCCAAAAAGTGCCACCGTATCAGGTAATTGGTAATCGTCCAAAGCAAGGGAGCCGAATTGTAGCCTAAGCATGATAGGCCGATGGCACGGAACCACGCACTTATTTAGTCGTTCAGCCTTACCGAATTACAAGTCGTTCTGTATTTGAGAAGTGCGTCATGATCACCCGTACTCTCCACGTGGTTATTGTTGATATCAACCAATACAAGTACACAGAATTGCAGGCATATGATCGTAAGTGCATGTGTCTACTCTCGTAATGGATCTTGCTAGTCCAAACGTCTGATTTAAAGCCGATCGACACTTGCTATTACTATGACCATGCATCTCAAACCCCCGCTGTCATGAATATGGCATGCCCGATGAAGCACTTATGTGCGGTCCATCATCAGCCCCACTACGGCGGGTGTCTCGAATCTGCAGACCCAATCTCCGAAGCCCTAACTCGTCAACCTCCATATTCCTAATTTCCTCAATCCTTCACATTCACCAAATCACGGAAGGGTGGCCGAGTTGGTTATGGCGCCAGGTTAAGGTCAGCTTAACATATGTTTCCTGGTGGGGCAACCCGCGCGAGTTCGAGTCTCGTCCCTTTCATTTTGCCGTTTTGTAGTTGTTGGCCAGCTCCGGATTTGCATCTTGGTAACGGAGGAGTGGGATTGTTTACTTTAGGTCTGTCCAAGATGGTTATATCCCGACACAACCGTGTCGTTGAGTCTAGTTCATCTTACCTGCATATAGATAGTCTGTACTTGGTTGCGGGTGACCACCTGGAAGTAAGGCACAATGTATTGCGTCTTAATGTACTCGCCAAGTTCATCTACACAATGTGACAAATCGAAGACTCCTTGTTCCTTTACTCAGCATCCTTCGACCGGCCCCCCTTTGTGTAAAACGCACCCGTTGCAGCCCTGACATCCTCAGAGCTTTGCGTCCCCCCTCGGCCTCCAGGCTTGCCCGTCACCGACTGAGGAATCTCGTGACCGGTAGCACTGATTCCCTCGCCTACTCCGGACGCTCTTCCCTCGTTGGTGTTCAATGCGTTGTCTGCGGCGCCGTGCAAAGTTGTAGACCCAAGCCCACCAGCAGCTGATTCCTGCTGGTGCGGGTTGGGAACAGACTTTACGATGTTTTGCTTGCCAGCATCTCCAGGAACTGCGACCAACAATTAGCGAGATTCCATGGCACTACATAAGATGCTGAAAACCTTTGGTTCCGTCCTTAGCCATATCGTAAAGATCGCCTCCTTGCTTTGCGTCTGCCATGATATAGAATGTGTCAGGGAGAATTTTTATGGTTTTAAATATGCTAGGAGTACGTGTGAGCGTGAATGTTTCCTGACAGAAGTAAAAACATACGAGGAACCAATATGTATTAGAATCGAGAGGCCATCCGAGACCTTTAAGATGGTGCTGGGCAAGCCACAGTTGAGGTAGTGAGGTGATTGATGTCATGATGTCATCAAAGTCAATTCATCACCATCATCTCCCTAACGTGACGTCAAACAAGACAGACGGTCAAAGGACCATTTCTTCAGATGATGAAACCTATCGAATTACCTAGCCATATTCGAGTAATGCTGGGACCGCGGAGATAGGCAGATTCTTCTGTTCAATGTATCCAACTTCTCACAGGACTCAGGTTGAGATAGGCATCCAACTAGTAAGTACTTAGCTTTTTTGTTGTAACAGCGTGAGGCTTCTATACTTTCATGTAATTCGCTTATTACATGGCCTCGAACTCGCAGTCAGCTGAGCCCAACTCAGTCAGAGCTTCATGATTCCCAAAGGTAATTTTCGTAAGCCGAAGGCCCGAAGGCCAGCGACCCATTGCCTTCCCTTTGGTGCACAAAGCTCCAAGACATCTATCAGGTCTCTAAGTCTAATGATTTGAACACAGATCATCTGTAGGTATTGGGGTATTCTATTAAGCTTATATACTGTTCATGGTTGCTCAAACCATGCTCACCCATCATCATACATCTTGATTTTTCATAGTATCAATACATGAGCAATCCACATGACCGTCTCTCACTGCTGAAAGAGTGACAACATCACGCTTGTAACAATTGCCGGCCGTTCTTCTTTGTATATAGACATTAATCGTCATGTTCGGCTTCCTTGACTCCCTGGTTGTTCAGAACCGGCTGATCGCGGTCCAACTCATACATCTTGTCCTCCTCAGCATCGTAGTGGCGGAAGGTGAAGTAGAAGATGCATCCCACCACGGCAGATGAGCATGCAACACCGGTGTACATCCACAAGAACTTGGGGTCGACTGCGACGGACACTAGGGCCTCGGAGATGGCAGAGCCGAAGGCGTTGGTGAAGAGGTAGATACTCTGGACAAAGGACTTCATGTTGGGCGGGGCCTTGGTGTAAGCGTACTCGAGACCGGTGACGGAGATGAAGATCTCGGACAAGCCGATGAAGATATAGGCAGGCGTCTGAACAGCAATGTGGACGTGGTTAGGGAGCGATGAGCCTCCGCTCATTCCTTCGGGGCACTCGCCGGGAGACTCGTAGCAGGGGCCGGCGCTGTAGATGAGGTGTTGCACGATTGCTGCGTAGGCCAGGCAGATGGCGCCGAGCCAGAAACCGATGGTGATACGCATGATGGGCTTAAGCTCTATGCCAGCCTTGCGGAGGAGCGGGTAGACGATCTTCTCGAGGATCGGGGTGAAGATGAGAATCGAAATGGGGTCGAAGTTTTGCATGAAATCGTTCGGCATACCATGTCCCTCCATCTGTCCAGCTTGAGTGACGAAGTTGGTCGAGAACTGGCCATAACAAACCCAGAAGATAGGGTCTAGTAATCAGGTCAGCGCGGCCTCAATATCATCTGGCTTGCACCAGACATGGCCAAGAATATATGGACTTACAGAAGACAAAGACCTTGCAGGCTCTCAGAGCACGCTTGAGCTCCTCGACGAAGTGGTCGTTCCAGGGGACAGGCTTCTCCTTGCCGTGCTCCGCACGCCATGATGGCTTAGCGGCATCCATGTTGCGGGCTGCAATCATCATGCCAAGGGCCTTAAACGCATCGGTAATGACGGATCCCTGCGGCGGGCGGTTGACGAAAGTCTTGCGACGAAGCACCAATGTCGCGATACCAATGTTGAAGACGCAGAAACACATCAGGTAGGCGGTCCAGAAACCCTTGTACTTCTCCATGAAGGGAGTTGCCATGAGAGACAGAGAACCCAGGTTGATGCACCAATAAAAGATCATGTAGATGCGCTGGTACGTGATGGCAGGATCGATGATGACTCTCTCGCCGTTTGACTCCGTCTTGATAGCCATGACGCGACGCTGGTACTGATCGGCGATCAAGGGAGCGATGTTACTCTTGATACCTCCCGTTCCGAGACCAATAACGATAATGGCAACAATGTAACCGGGGATGCCAGCGCCATTGGCCATGGCCGCTGGCAAGGAAGTCGTCCAAAGGATGACAAGACCAACCCAGTAGAAGGCACAGAAGACCAAGATGGTCTTGTACTTGCCCAAGTACTGGTCAGCAATGATGGCACCAAGAATTGGAGTCACTGAGCACTTGTGTTAGTGAAACCATACTGATCGATGGTAGAGAGTGAGGCGGATAGTGATGTCATACCATAGCAGAACCATTGGAAGAACAAGTTCAGACCAGTTGCGGCCTGGTGACCCATCCCAAGACCCTTGGGGCCGTCGGCTCCATTGGGGTCATTGTTGATGTAGTTTTGGAAGAGACCCTGGGCACCATAGTAGGTGAATCGCTCCGTGAGCTCGACAACAGCAATGAGGAAGGCTGAAGCGGGGAGGTTCTCTCCAATACGACGCAGGGATCCCTTCTCAAACTCATTGGGCTCAGCACCATCAGGCGTAGGTCCCGATTCTGAGTCGGCGGTGCTTGAGAACTTCTTCTCGGGGTCGGCTGGCGTGATGTAGCCTCCCGCAAGATCAGTCGTCTCCTTGTTGGGCAAGCGCTCACCCAACGTCTCATGGAGCCTGCGAATACGAGTTGTCAGTGCCAGATCCTCTTGATGTTAGACCGACGATATGCGCATTGTTACGTACTCTGCGGCCGTGTCCTCGTGGTTCTGGGCCATTTTTACGCAATCGATATCTCAAGACAGGCCCGATAGAGTAGCTGAACCAAGGGAAAAGGAAAAGAGAGGGAGAAGAGGAAGAAATTTTCGAGAAAAATCCCAAAAGCCTGGCCTGGTGGGGAGCAATGGAGACACATTAGTATCACCACTAGATGCATGCCCTTACCCTCGGTGTCGGACGACTCCGAGGTGTTCGCCGCCCGCGGCCCATGTTTCGATGTCTTCTGTTAACACTAGAAAAGTCTTGCCCGAGTCGGAAACGTCACCCCAGGAACTTTTGCAACCACACGCCACAAGCCGATGGCCGAACCACCTGCCGGACTCCACTCGGCCGAGTGAGCCGATCTTTTTGATTGATAATAACGGACACATCGGTCGACATACGAGAAAATAAGTGGCTCTCTTGGCAAAAGGCCCGAACGGGTGGCGCCAAGCGAGGTTAAGGGGAATAAAGCGGTCATAAATACGGCTTTCCTATTGGCCTTTGACCTTATTGATGATATTAGTTCATGCTGCCCATACCGAGGTCCATCAACAAAAGGGCCTTGAATCTGGGGTTTGAGGGTTCTACAACGTTACTCCGCAAACGATAGTCTATAGATAAGACTGAATCATGCAGCTGCTGAGGAAGCTACAGCTAGCTGCAGGAACCGGATCGTTTGTCGACGGAAATCTTCTGTAACCTTCCCTCGTTGGAAATGATTTGCAGCTGTGCGTTGTCTGTCTTACTTTCTTGCCGTTGAGCCGGGCGTTAGATCGACCGCATTTGGTAGATTGAGCCAACATGAGCATACACCAGTGTCACCTTACCACTATCTCTGCTGACATCACGCACTTTTGTCAGGCGACGTTCGGGTGTATCAAATACACGGGTCTTTTGTGACACTCTGCGACGGGATGCGCATTCTTATATGCGAGGGACTTTCGAAGCTCTCACTCTCGCTTGCTTTGGCAGTTTCTGTATTGTTTACCACACCTTGCAAAATTTTCTCCGGTCTCCACGAGTGGGTCAAGGTTCAAATCTCATTGCATTGAGGCTCGAAGGCAACCTAATCAGAAACACGTGTCTAGTGGACCTTAGGAAAGCAAAGCCACGCGCGAAGAATGAGAGGATGATGTGCTCCGTACTGAGCCAGACAGTTCAAAGCGAATTTAAGGTCTGGATGCTTGAGGAAATCTGCCCAGGCGGAAACGTCTTTGGGGCTAGGGAGGATCGCCCCTGGATCGTACGTGCGATGGGTCTGCTCACCTCTCAGGCCTATTTTGTGGCTTGCTTTCTCCGATTTCCGGCCATTTTTGTGGGAATTGAGTTATTCTTCGCTGTTGCTACATATCGCGATGAATCAGAAGTGTATAACGTTGCAAGAAGCGGCTCCCAAGTACAGTTCATCTAGGATTACTAACGAAATTCCGGAATTCTTGGAGACTCAAAGACCTCTTCGGCACCCTGGTCTCTCTGTCGGGTTTGCCGAAATTGTCTAGCTTTTATGGGAAGAGTTTACCATGTTTGACAATCATTTGATCGCAATGAACGTTACTTGAAGATCGGCTAGAACAATCTGCACTTTACCAACTTCCCAGATTGCTGATCCTCTATCAGCCGGAATATTCCCCGAGCCAAGAGATTGAGGCTGAGAGCGGGCGGCATGGGCCGCAGCCTCCGATGCAGGAGCAGGGAAGCGACTGGCGGGGCCTTGGCAGCACGCCATAGGAATTCGGCCGAATGCACGCCTAATCGAGTCATCGGACGTTTATGATCTCCCTCCACTTCAGAAAAGTTAAACTTGATACGGAGACAATCCGGGGAAGGTGCCGATCAGGGCGGCTTAAGAGCTCAATGTTCGTGAGAATGGTGGGTGGATACACCGTTTGTGGCCTTGAGCGAACTCGAGACCATTGCTACTGGACTTATTTGGCTTATAGGTCGTGAACGTTAAACTTGAGCCGCTAGCGAGCATGGGCCTGTACCTGGAACGGTTTCGAATTCTTTTACCCCTTTCGAGTAAGTTCAAGAAGTACTAGTTCTCTGACCGCCTGACTTCCGAGGCATAGAGTTGCTTCAATGCTTGCAGGAAAATACGCTACGACACTTGAAAAGTAGGAAGACCACCTTCTTCTAAACTATCAATCAGGAAAGAAATAGCAGATTCAGATTAAACGTCAAATATTACATATTACTAAAGCGAAACTGAGAGTAATTTAGAATTGGTTGTGGTTCATGAATTGATTGTTGGGTACGATGGCTACTCAGTTGACTACCACGGCTGCGATTATATACATACTTGAAGTATCAGGTATTTCATCAGTATCTGAGTTATTAGGCTAACATATGCACCAGGAATTCGTGCAATGTAATATCTTTATAGAGCCTGCTACCTTTCCGAAACATTAGATACGCCGTTACAAGAATCACTATGAAGGTAATTTTCTCATAGAGCTCCAACTCAGGATGAATCACACTCAGCACTTCAAATTTCACACATGTAATAATACTCCTGATAGATTGGTCAATTAAATAAGTTCTCAACATGTGGGCCAGATGTGAGGGATTCATTTTCTGAGTCCAAACGTGCTCTATAAGAGAGGCTATTACTTATGTGAACGTAGCAAACCTCAAGGACACAACATATGATTCAAAACCGAAACTGACTGCCTCAGGAAATCATCCATACAATGCAATATATCTACCATGTGCTTGTGCTATTGATCTTCCGAATTCCTGTTGATAAGCATTTGGGCACAGGTGTTTGGCAGTCCACTCTTTCGCTTTAGAGAATTGGAATAGACGCTGGCGTCGCTGTGCAAGGGCAAACTTAGCGCTTCATTTCACTCGTGGCGTTCAAATGAATTTGAGCCTTTATTTGGTTTTAAGAGTGATATAACTGTTGTATCAAGTTGTCGCGGTCACTTGACTGCCTTGGAATCTCTCGTTGCGTTAATATAATCGTTGTGTAGAGCAGTATGAGTACTTTCAAATCATCGCGTGAGATAGGTAAGTAAAACATTTAATTGAGCACCGTGTATGATAAAAACGATAGAAATAGTCTATATTCTATTTCAATGTGACATTATTAATACTAGAACCCTATCGCGGCATCGACCTTACAACTAGCCAGACGTCTTATAAGCCTTGTTGTCGGATTAGAAGTCTAATTCGACCTTGGTATACGGCCGAGGCTACGTAGGGGCTAACGAGGGGCCCTATTTACGATTATTATAAACTACTTAACTTATAATTAGAACCTCCTTTTTATACTTTACGTAGTATATTAAAATAGTTTAATTAACTTACTTTATTAACTTATAGTTCGAACTAATTAATTAATATCCCTATAATAAGAATATTAATACTAATTAGTAATTAATTTTTATTATTATAGATTAGTAAGGTATTTAGTATAAAAAAGACGACCTCTTTAAATAGAACGTAATAAGAGAATTATATTACTTAACCTTATAAAAAATAAGTAATATAGTGGTTTTTTTCCGGCTTTATAGGTACAAAAGATCGACCTTAACGGGATCACGCTTTTAAGGGAAATTATACGATATAGTATACTCTTTAACTATATAATACGCGCAATATATCCTACGTACGCGCTTAACGCAATATAATAATTTCGATACGAAAGCCGTTATTTAATTTGGGATAAGTAAGTTACCCTTTTCGGCTACTTACTAACGATAGGCTAAGCGACATACTCACGTAGTAACGCCGGCTAAAAAGGTCGATAATAGAGGTTAATAATAGAGGTCGGCCGCAGAGGTCGGCCGTAATAATTAGCTATAATAATTAGCTATAATAGTTAGAAATAGCCTTCCTTAACTATAAAGGTTCTAAACTTTAATAGCGACGTAAAGGTTTTTAAAAAAAGGGCTAAATAGGCTAATATTTATTACTTATACTAAAGCTCGTAAAGATTCTTTTTATCCTTATCGCTTTTAATATTGCCCAAAGCTACTCTCTATTTAAACTAAATAAATCTACTAAACAAATCTATTAAACAAATCTATTAAACAAACCTATTAATATATAAATTACTACTCTACTCTTAGTATATAATTAGTAATTAATAAGCTAAAGATACCCGTTAATAAGTCTACCCCTCTCGGGCTAAGCGCCCTTAGCTAGCTTAATACTATAACTATCATAACTAACATAAATATGCCTAAGGAGTAGCGAAGTACTTTTTAATAGTACGGAATTTAGCTAGGTAATATTATAAATACTATAAATAACTAAGCTAGTACGGATACTAAGATCTAGTATATTAATATTAGCCTAGTTATAATAATTATAATAAACGAACTAGAGGTATATATAGTTAGGGTAATAAGTTAGTATTTTAAATAGTTCTTATAAGACCCCCTAAGTAATAATAATACTTATATAAAAAAAGGGATTATACTAAACCTAGTTACTTATATAAGCTAGTACTAAGAGGTCCTATGTACGTTAGAGTAAGTAAAGCTTATTTTATATAGTGGTTTTTTTCCGGCTTTATAGGCGCAAAAGATCGACCTTAACGGGATCACGCTTTTAAAAGAAATTATATAATACGGTACACTTTTTAACTATATAATACGTATAATATGCCCTAAATACGCGCTTAATATAATATAGTAATTTCGATATAAAAACCGCTATATAATTTAGGATAGGTAAGCTACCCTGCGGTAGCACTAGTTAGAAAGGTTGATAGTAAAGGTCGGCTATAAAGGTTAGAGGCGGCCCTTAACCGTAGAGGTTCTGAACTTTAATAACAACGTAGAGGTTTCTGGAGAAAGGGCTAAAAGGGCTAATATCTAGCTACTCTTTAGAGCTCGTAAAGATTCTTTTTATCCTTATCACTTCTAATATTACCTAAAGCTCTATTTAAACTAAATAAATTTACTAAATAAACTTATTAAATAAACTTATTAAATAAACTTATTAAATAAACTTATTAATATATAAACTACTACTTAGATAACTAGTTAGATAATTAGTTAAAAGATTAGCTAGTTAAAATACTACCTCGTTAAGAACCTACTCTACTAAAGATACCCCTTAATAGGTCCCCCCCTCTGGGGCTCGATAGATTAGGCCCCCTCGACGCCCTAGCTATTATAGCTAATATAAATATACCTAAGGAGTAGCGTAATACTTTTTAATAATATAAAATCCGGCTAAGTAATAGTACGAACGTTATAAATAGCTAGGTTAATATAAACATTAAAATCTAGTATATTAATATTAGTTTAGAAATTATACTCTATAGAGCTAGAAATCCCTCTAATACGGGCTATATTATAAATATAAGGGAATATATAAGGGGTCCCTTAACCCTTAATAAAAAAGAGTATTTATTTATATATTCTGCCTTTGCTAGCTACTCGGGCGGTTCTTAGTATTATTTACATAGTATTAATACACGGTATCAGTAGATACTCACACTATCTCGCTAAACTATTTTTTAAAATTTTCTAACTTTTTAACTTTCCCTCTTATAAAGTTTATAACTACGGATTATTAACGGTAATATTAGGCGCCCGATGCTACTACCTTGTGAGCTTGCTATGTACTTAGCTAAGTTAGTTAACCTTTTAGGTAATAGTAGCTTATAATAGTATAGTATTAGAGATGCCCTCGTTATTATTATTAAAAATAATACCGACCTTACTAATATTTTTAACTTTAACTTATATATATATATATTTATTACTTCGTTATTTTTATTAAAGTTAAAAACGCTACTTCCCTCGCCGTTTATTACTATTACGCTATTACTATTACTATTACTATTTAACTATCTATTTTAAGTATACTTTATTAAAATACTAAGACGCTATTAATAGCTCGTTAACCCTTAGGGCTTTTTTAATAACTAGAAGTTCGATCTTATAAATATTATACTAGAGGACCCCGAGCTATAGAGAGACCGCCTTAATAAATATTATATTTATAATATTAACTTATAAAAAATAAATAAATATATTATAATAAGCGTTACCCTTATTAGCGCCTTTTTAATATAATAAAGTAGTATAGATAAGCTTAGACTTAATAATATAATTAAGAGCTTAGAAAGAGCGTAAGTAAGTATATTAAATAGGAATATTAATAAGGAGAGGTTATTATTAAATAAGATAAGGGGAGAAAATAAGGGGTAGTATTTAGTTATTAAAAAGGTAATTAATATACTACGGCGGCGGGGTTATTAATATCTTAAGTTTAATTAGTATTAATAGTTAGTAACGGCTATAGCTAGCTATAGTTAGTTATAAAGTTTTATTAAAGTACGCAATAAAGATACTCGATATTAACCCTAATAGACTAGCTTGCCCGTGAAGGCGAAGATGGCCCCTAATGAGGCGGACCGGACCCCAAAGGGATAAAAAAGAGTATATAATATAGGATCTAGCTACCTATGCGAGCTAGTACTAGGAGGTCTTATATACGTTAGAGTAGGTATAGCTTACCCTCTAAACGGTCACGCGGTAGAAGGTCGGGAGCTATTTTAATTAGTAATTAGGTATAGAGCGTAATATACCCAGTTTTCCCTAATACATAATACACGGTACGGCCCCGGCGGATTGCTCCGTTAGAAAGAAAGCTTATTTTATAAGTAGTTACGTAGCAAAAGGTTAGGAGCTATTAATAAAAAGGAGATAACGGTCAAGTTAGTTAACTACTATTTTAATTAGTAATTAGGTATAGAGCGTAATATACCCAGTTTTCCTTAATACGTAATACACAGTACGGCCCCGGCGGATTACTCCGTCAGGGGGATTAAGTTTAAATTATATAACTAGCTTAACTTTAACTAAAAGATCGTTATTAATATCTTTTATTTAAATAATCGCTTAGTACTATATATTATTAACGAGGCTATATTATTTTAAAAAAGTTAATTTTTTAGGGACTTATTTACTAAGATTGTTTAGTTAACGCTTAAGAAAGTATAGATCGATATATACTAGGGGTTACTAAACGGGATTAGAACCGATATAAGTACTAGTTTTAAGTTAGTAAAGTTTAAAAATAATACTATTATATATAGTATATAGTTAAAAATCGTACTTATTAAAGTATATTATAGTATTAATAAAGTAAAAAGAGCTTATTAATAGTTAAAAAGAGCGTTTAAGATTATTTATAATAAGTGCTCTAATACTATAAATAAAGAGTATTTTTAAATAGTATTTAAGTATTATAATAATACTATAAGCTTAAAAGGACTAATTCTAATGCTTCTCGTATTTAGAATATACTCGAGGACGATAATAGCCTCGCTATTATTACTAAACGTAGCCTAGTAAGCTTAAGTAATTAAAAAGGTAATAAAAGTACTCTAAGAAATAAATATAAAGCGCTAGATTAATAAAGCTATTATTATTTATAATAAGCTAAATATAAGCCCTAACCTTAATATATTACTAAATTTAGATATTAGGGTCTAAAGAGAAATTATTAAGTAATAGTTAGGCCTATATAAATTAATTTTAGTTAACGAACGTTTATATATCGTCGCTAGGGATCGAGACTATTTTTTTAAAGTATTAATTATAGCAATACGACTATATTATACCGATCTTAACGAGGAGATATTAGTTTAATAAAAAAAAGAAGAGCTAAGGGAATCCCTTTAGTAACGTAAGGAGGAGTAAGAGATTATTTTTAATAAAATTATTATAATAAAATAAATAGATAATAATAGTAAAGAAGAGGTAATATATATATTACTAAGATATGTAAAAAAACTTAGATAAAGGGTACTACTTTAATAATTTATTACTAATAACGCTATAATTAATATATTTTATATAGTAAACAAAGGCTAATTTCGTACTCGTAACCTAACTGTAAAAGGATAGTATAATAATAATAGCTAAGAGACCTTTTAAGGGATTAAACTTAGTAAAAGTAAAAATACTACGCAATCGAGGGGTTTATTGATTTATCCTCTATAATTTAGTTAAATATATAAATTTACGTATTTTTAAATCGTATATAGTTCGAAAAATAAAAAAGAAGGGTATTTTATAGCTATATAAAAGATTAAGGTATATTATATAATGGTACGGCGACGTTAAAAAGGCGACGCTACTTACTTAATTACTTATAGTTTAATACTATAGCTAGCGCCTTATAATAGTACTAATAGTATTATTATAATAAAAAAGATACTAGATCTAGAGTTATAATATTATATAAGCGTATACCTAATAAGTAACTAGGTTTATAAAGAGAATCTTTACTTATTTTTTAAAAGAAATAATTAGTAAGTACTTAGAAAGTACGGTTATCGAAGTACTTAAGCCGTTATATAGCCTCGCTAAATTAGGTACTTATTAATAGATAACGTACTATGACTTTTATATAGTGGTTTTTTTCCGGCTTTATAGGTACAAAAGATCGACCTTAACGGGATCACGCTTTTAAGGGAAATTATATAATATAGTACACTTTTTAACTATATAATACGTATAATGTGCCCTAAGTACGTACTTAACGCAATATAGTAATTTCGATATAAAAACCGCTATTTAATTTAGGATAAGTAAGCTACCCTTTTTAGTAGCGGCGCTAGCCGGAAAGGTTAATAATAGAGGTCGGCCGTAATAGTTAGCTATAATAATTAGCTATAATAATTAGCCGCAATAGTCGGCTATAATAGTTAGGAATAGCCCTTAACTATAGAGGTTCTAAACTTTAATAGCGATATAGAGGTTTCTAAAAAAAGGGCTAAATAGGCTAATATTTACTACTCTTTTACTATACTAGAGCTCGTAAAGATTCTTTCTATCTTTATCGCTTTTAATATTACCTAAAGCTACTCTCTATTTAAACTAAACAAATTTACTAAACAAATCTACTAAATAAACCTATTAAATAAACCTACTAAATAAACTTATTAATATATGAACTACTACTCTACTCCTAGTATATAGTTAGTAATTAGTAAGCTAAAAATACTTATTAATAAGTCTACCCCTCTCGGGCTAGGCGCCCTCTTTAACTAGCTCGACGCTATAGCTATCGTAGCTAATATAAGTACGCTTAAGAAGTAGTAAAGTACTTTTTAATAGTACGGAATTTAGCTAAGTAATATTATAAGCGCCATAAATAGCTAGATTAGTACGGATATTAAGATTTAATATATCGACGCTAGCTTAGTTATAATAATTATAATAAGTAGACTAAAAGTACGTAGGGTTAGAGTAATAAGTAAGTACTTTAAATAGCTCTAATAGGGCCCCCTAGGTAATAATAATACTTATATAAAAAAAAGATAATAATAAACCTAGCTATTTATGCGGGCTAGTACTAAGAGGTCCTATACGTATTAAAATAAGTAAAACTTATCTTATAAATAGCTAGAACTTAGGAAGACTACGGTAAAAAGTTAAGAACTATTAATAAAAGGGAGATAATAGTCGAGTTAGTTAACTACTATTTTAATTAGTAGTTAGGTATAGAGCGCAATATACTTAGTTTTCCCTAATACGTAATACACAGTACGGCCCCGGCGGATTACTCTATCGGGGGGACTATAACTTTTATATTAACTAATTATTAATAATTACGTTAATATACGATCCCTATTTCCTAATCTTTATATATATAAACGACCCTTTTAGTATTATTAAGATATAAATAGATAATACCCTAGGTTTATTAAATATTAAGTTTATAAAAAAAGAGAATAAGGAGCTTTATAAAGCTAAATTTATAACTAAACTAAAAAAAATCCTAATATTAAAATCCTTATTAGTATTTAACAGAGGGATTTTAATAATTAAGGGGGATAATATAGTATTTTAATAAAAGGAGTAAGGCGAGAGGATTACCCTCGTTAATTAAAAATCCCCTAATTATAAAAAGTAATATAGGGCTAAGCTTACCTAAGGGGGTATATATTATAAGTATTTATTAGCCTAAGGCTACTTTTAACTATACTAGAGTTACGTAAGCTATAGAGCCTATAAAGAGCGACTTTAATAACTTTAATTAATAACTATAGTAATAGCGAGAATACTATAACCGAGGTTTTATTTATTAACTTATTAAGCTTACTTTAGCAAAGCTTTACGTATTTATTAATAGATTATTTATAAATAATAATAACCTAACTTTATAATTAGAATATATTTTTTTCCTCGCTAATAAGAAGCTTAATAAAAACGAATTTATAATCTAAGGTAATATTATTTACTATTCGTTAATAAAAAATAAGTAAATAATACGTAATATACTCGTATTTAAAATTTATAATATAATTAACGGCGTTAACCTTGCTTATATAATTTTAATTACGCTTAAGAGAATTATAAATTAACTTAAGTTTCTTACGATCTTTACGATCGTTTATACTAATTCGTACTTATTATATAAGTACTTTATTAAGCTAAGTACTATAAAAAAAAAAAAAAGGCTTATAATAAATATTATAGCCCTTAGGTAGTTATATAAATAATAAGAGATCCTCAAGATCTATTAGATTAATAGCGATAATAACCTCGCTAATACTTTTATAAAAATAGTACTTAATAAGGGATTAGAGTAATTTATTAGTAAAAAAAAAAGTAATAATATAAATAAAGGGATAGGTTATATAAAAAGAATAGAAAAAAGGGGTAAAAAGAGACGACTTAGTAAACGGGCCCGATATTAAATTAAATCTCTAATTATAATAATAATAATAGTAGTAGTAGTAGTAGAAGTAGTAGTTAAATTAATAAAAAAAAAAGTTAATATCGGATTAGAAGTTTAATTTAACCTTAGTATATAGCCGAGGCTACGTAAGAGCTAACGAGGGGCCTTATTTATAATTATTATAAACTACTAAAAAGGTGTAGGGTATAAAGGACTTTCGCAGTGCGGTACTTAGGAAGAACTACTAATACTTATAAAAGTAATATAAGATACCTCTTTTAATTAAGTTAATACGGCCTTAATTAACGGAGTTATAATTAAAAAAAGAGGGTAGTATTAACTAGATTAAAAGGGTAAAGTTCTTAATCGTCTTATATTATCGTATTTAAAAATAAATTATTAAAAAGGCTCTAGTTCGATCTTAAAAAAGTATATATATAATTAAAATTAAAATCCGTATTATTAAGCTCTTCTCCCTAATTAGGGGCCCTTTTTTTTATATTTTCCTCTAATTAGCTCTCTTATAAGTCCCTATACTTAATTAGTTTTAAAAAAAAGAAATACTAAGACGGATCGCCCTACCCTATTCTAATTATCCTCTAATTTTTTCTTCCCTAATCCTTTATAAAAAAAAATTATTTTAAATTAATCCTAGTTACTATATATAATTAATCATATTAAGCCTTTTACTTACTTTTCTTTTTTATAATCGCTTTTTTTACCTCCTCTACTTTTATTACTTTTTTTATTAATTTTACTTAGTTCTTATCCTAATTCTTTTTACTAATCTCCCGATCTTAACTTTTATTAACTTAATTCTCCTTAAATTTCTTTATTAATAGTAGTATTTAAAGAGTATAAATTAGAGTTATATATATAGCTTTTATAATCGAGTCGTCGTATTAATTAACTTATTATTCCTTCGTACTCTTATTAATATCGGCTTTATTTATATATATATTACGATATTATAAAAGATTTTAATAAAACTTAGTTAGTTCTTAATATTAGTATTTATTATTCTCTTATATAACCCGATTATATTTAAAGAGCGTGCGCTTAATAACCTCTTATTTTAACTAAACCCTTAGTATTTTAATTAGAATTTTCGTAATAGGACTATCCCCGCTCCTAATTAGAGTATTTAAAAAATTACTTCCCTAGTTATTTAGACTAGTTTTATTAAGAGCTAGGCTAAGGTGTAGTAGCGACTTAAATAATAATATATTTAATAAAGACTTTATAACTTAATAGGTCTTAAGAATATTAATTAAGTATATAAGTTAATTATTAATAATAGTATTTAAATACTAGTTAGTAATCTTTATTAGTTTAATTATTTATAAAGTCTAATTAGGGTCGCTATTTATTATAAATCCTTAGGTACTCTTTAGTATTTTTAAAAATCGAGATAGTAAAAATAACTCTTTAAGAGTAATAAGTTCTTACTTAAAGTTTTTAACTATTCTATACGTTTTTTTAAAATATATAAAATTAATAAAAATATAATAATTATAATTATAGGGGTTATAAATTCTTAAATCCTAGTTAGTAAACCTAAGGCTAAGTAAATAAGAACTAGATTTTTAAAAAGTTAGCGCCTTAGGGGCGTTAGTTATAGTATAGTTAGAGTTATTTAAGTTAATATAAAACTTATTTTTAAAGTCCCGATCGTTTATTATTTTATTAAAGGACCTTTCTAAGAGAGGTCTTATTATATTAAAAAAGTAATAACTATCGTATTAGAACTCGTAGCTAATTTATTAAATCTAAGCTATACGGAGTTTATTATTAAATAATTTAAGGTATTTATAAGTTATTTAATACGTATTATAAGTTAAGTTAAGCTAGCTATATTAGACCGCGTTATAAAACTATTTAAGTACGTATAGACCGTATTCCTATCTACTTAGCTATTATACTATAAGGACTTCGTAAGCGCTTATATTAATTAGTTATCGAATATAAAAAGGTATATCGATCTAGCTATAAAAGGCCTTTAGTACTTAGATATTATTAACGAATATCCTTTTTAAATATTTAAAAACTTATTTCGGATCGTACTAATAAACTATACTATCCCGCTAGTTAATAATTATTCTTATAAAATAGCCCGGATTATTAATATAAAAAAAGAAGATTACTAAGTATATTAAAATTCTAATTTTTTATATAGTTTCTTAAGTTTAAGGGATTAAGGTAGGGGTCTTATTTAGTTTAAAAGTACTCTCCTATCCCTTTTTAATTATAACTATATTACGTATTAAAATAAGGTCCTATATTATAACCTCTATTACGGATCCGATCTCGTATTTTTAAATCTAATTTTTATATAATAAGCGTTTTTAAAAATTATAATAATTAGTTAAGATTTTTATTACTTTATAATAGGTCTAACCTATCTAAGTTTTTTAGTCTTTTAGATTTTTAAAAGCCTCGGGGCGCTAATTAAAAAAGGGAAGTACGTCCCCTATGCCGAGCTAATTAAAAAAGTCGATTTTATAAAGGGTTAGGATTATTTAGAAGAAACTAGTTTATTTAGGTACTAAGTTCGGGTAATAGTTAATATACGCTTTATATTAATAGTTTATATTAAAATTAACGAACTAAGAGTCCTTAGTATTCGTTATAATCCTAGGGTTAGTCTCGTTAAAAATAATATATTTATTTAAATTTTATTTTTTTAGTTAGTATTTAGTATCGTTTTTAAGGTTTTTTATTATAATTGGGCCCTAAATTCGTACTATATCCTTTTTATTATCCGGCTTAGAAAAGGAAATAGGAAGTAAGGAGGCTATTATAAATCGCTAGGTTAGTATTTATATAATAAATTAAAAAATAAAAATTAGAAAAAGTTTAATTAGTAATAGTTATAGGGAAGTAGTTAAGGAGGAAAGAAAGAAAAGTTAAGTAGCTAAGTAAAAAGCTACTCTTTTATATTAATTACGAAAGCGGCCTCTATTAATTAAAAAGGAAAGTACTATATTATAAATAATAAAAAGGCCCCGATCCTATAATTTACTCCTTTCTTTTTTTATATAATAGCTATAATTTAGTACTAATTAACCGAGAGGCTTATAATATTTTCTTTTTTAATACCCCGGATCTGGGGGGGGGGTATATAGAGGCCCTTTTTTAATTCCTCTATCGCTTTTTTATTTCTTTTTCTAAATAATAGCTTCTTAATTATAATTATCTTTTTTTACTTAGTCTCTTTTTTTCTTAGTAATATAATCTATTTACTTATTATATTTAATACTTTAGTTATTAATAGCGTATATTAGATTACTAAAACTACTTATTACGACGTCCAGCCTTAGTAATATTCCTCTTCCGCTCTTAAAAAAGTCTATTTTTAAAAGACTTAGGGCTATAAGTTTTAAAAAGTTAATAAAAAGTAGACTATAGTAAGTACTACCCTATTCGATCTTTTTAATCCTTATCCTAATCTAATATTACTCTTTTTTAGATTTTTAAAACTACTAGTTAGTTAACTCTTTTTAAATTAGCTAGAGAGCTTTATACTAAATTTTATATTATAAATCCTTAAGTTAATAAATATACTAAAAAAAAAATAGCTTAGAAGTTTTAATAATTAATTATAAATTAGAACGTTATTAAGAAGTACGTTTATAATCTAGGTATTATAAGCGGATTATTTTTATAGAGCTGTCGGGTTTTTATTAATTATAATTATACTAATTACTTTAGCCCTCTATCTTAGTAATTAAGTAAACGAACCCCTACTATTAATTCTTTATTTATCTAAGCTTATAGTATTTAAAATACTATATTTTATAATTATTATATATAGTCCTTTTAAAAATATATCGGTTCTAATACTAAGGAGCTAGTTAAAAAGATAGTCCCCTATTTTGAGTACGTTTCTTTTTTAAATTATTTTAACGATTAATATAGTAATTATATATATTTTAAAAATAAGAAATATTATTTTAAAAAGAGTAATAATTAATAGGTTATTAGTTAATCTAGAGCTAACTCTAAGCAAAACTATTATTATTATTATATAATAAATAGTAATAAGGTAGCGTCTCTAATCCTAACTAATATTAAGAGAGTTAAAACTTTAGTTTATATAATCTCTAACTAAATCGATATTACTAAGACCGAGGAGGATAAGTACGATTCTATTCTTAAAAACGCCCCTTTTATATACCTTATTAAAAACTATATATTCGTAACTAACGAGAGTTATTAATATATTAAAATAAAATAAGTAGAATAAGAGGTTATATAAGCTAAGCTAAATATTAAACGGGCTTAATTAGATAGGGAACTAAGCTTAGATACTTAAAAAAAGGGGTAGGGTTTCTTAATACGATTATATAATTAATAAATAAGGTCGTTAAGTTTTCGATCGTAATAGCTAAAAAATAATTCCTCTCCTCTTATTATCCCTTTATATCTTTATCCCAGATCTAGATAAAAAAATAACTAAAAAATTAATAAGATTTGATAATATCCTTATAAAATAATATTTAATAAATAAAAAGAACTCGTAGCTTATACTAAGGATCGGTAATAATAAGGGGTAATCTAGCCCTCTTAAGAGGCCCTTACTTATAATCGAGTTTATTTAGTAACTAGTTAAATATCCTCGTCCCTAGAGTTTATTATATTATTATTATAATTAAAAAGTAAAATTGCAGTATTAATTATATTATCCTATAGGGATAAAAAGTTAGTTAAGTTAAAAATAAAGTCCTTATAAAGATTAAACTCGTTAAGTAATAAATAAAAGCCTTTTAGAAACTTTAAGAACTTCTTAAATTAATTATTAATATAAATAGCCCCTATAATTAGTTTATTAATAAGCGTCTTTAGTTAATATAACGATCTGTTTAGAGTAGCTATATAAATATAAAAAGGTCCTTATTAATAATAATCGAGTTTTTTAAAAATTAATATATCGTTCTTTTATTAAATATTAAAAATAAGAACTAGATCGCTAGTTTATAACTTCGCTAATTAGAGGGTATATGAGGAGTTAAACTAGTTATAGTCCTTAGGTAGTCTTCCCTTACGGACGGTATAAACGTCCGCTTAGTTATAATAGCCTAAGTTAGGTCGTACTACGTAAACGTATCTAACTATACTTATAAAATTAGCTAAAAGAAGTATAAGTATAATTTACTAAGGTAGTCCGATCTAATAGTTTAAAATCTACTTAGCTAAAAGCTTAGTATCTTTCTTAATTAATATATTTACTATATAAAAAAAAAGGGTAACGTAATTAGTAATCGTACGCTTTTTTTTATTTTTAATTATAATAAAGGGGATATTTTTTATAAGCTTATAACCGTGACGCTTTTTATAATACTAAGCTCCCTAAGCTAAAATAATAAGATAAGTATCCTTATTAAGAGTATATTAATTATAATCCCTAATAATCCGGTAGTATAAACTCTAATAGTACTAATAATAGTCTCTAGGTCCTATAATTAAGGGCTAATTAGGATGCGTAGCGCTTATATTAAATATATAAATAAGACCTCGAGAGTAAATACTATTTTAATAAATCTTTAGCTTACTTATTTCGTTAACTAGGTTAGAATTAGTAATATTATTAATAACTACCTAAGTAACCTAGGCCCTTATCGTTAGCTAGCGATATTACTAATAGTTTAGATACTAATATTAAGTATTTTTACGTATTTATAAAGTAGGGGATCGTAGCGAGGTTTTAGGTTAACTTTAATTATTTATAAAGAGTGGGCTATATTCCTTTTTATATATGATTATATTAAAAAGTCCTATTTTAAACCTCGTGTATTTTATTAATCTAACGAAGCTATTTAAAGTAACCCCGACTTCCTCTATTACTTTTTTTATAATATCGGTATAAAACCACTTATATATAGCTTTAATTAAGCTCTTATTAATTATAATATAGAGGTTTTATTATTTAGTAAAGGTAATTATATTATTAATCTTAGTAAATAGTACTTAAATAGAGTTTAAATTAAAAAACGAGATAAGTAGTCCTTTAATAACTTTTTTAATCTACTCTTCCTTATTTAAAAAGCGGTTAATATCTTATTTTTTATACTTTTTTTAAAAAAAATCCTTAGTTTAGGCCTAGGGTAGTCCTCTAATTATATCCTTAACTAAAATCTAATAATCTCCTCTTATAATATACGTAATAAGTTTATTTTTAAATTAGTCCGGGACCCTACTAATCTCGTACTAATCCTCGAACTTTATTAAAAAGTTTATAATATTATCGCTTTTAAAAACTATAGTCCCCTCCTAACTAAGGAACGGTATCTTATAAAACCCTATATTCTCTATTAAATTAGGCTAAAAAATCGTAAGGTCCTTAGTCTAAAGTATAGTTATCTAAATCTAAGTAGTAATAGTACTTAAGAAGGTATTAATTAAAATATCTATCCTAACCTAAGCCGTAACTAGCCTTTTCTAATTAAATTAATAAATAAATCCGTTACTAAAAATAAGCTTCTTATTATTAAATAACTCTATAATTTATAAGTTTTAATAAACTATAAAAGCTAGTTTAATAAACGGTCTATCTAAAGTAAAAGGGTTAAGTTCGTATAATTAAACATCCTAAGGGGTACTAATAATAATAAAAATAACGTATTAGTTATTTATATTTACGGTCCGAGGTTATTAAAAGTATAGTTCGTCGATTTTATTTATAATTTTAATAATCTTATATTAATCTATTTATTTTAAATAGAGTTTAAAAAAAGAGAAGAAGAGCTATTTTAATAACTAAAGCGTAGTTATTATTTTAATTAGTATAATTTAGGCCGTCCTTCTTAGCCCTTACTAAGTATATAACTAGAGTTTTAATCGGACTTCGTATTAAGCCTATAGTAATACTAATTAAAATTACTAATAAGTCTAGTTAAAAACTAGTTTCCTAAGCGCCCTTAGTCCGACGTATCTATATTTCTAAATAGGTTTATTATTAAATCTTTAGGTTATATTAATTAATAAGGAATAGTCTAGTTAAAAAACTAGTTATACTTATTAAAATATTCTATTAGTTCTAATCCTAACTCGTCGTTCGTTTTATTATATTATTATAGTATTCGTATTTAGGCCCGATCCGGTCCTAAGTATCTATATATTTCTCTACTTATTTATCTCGCTCGCTTATTAAGGTCTATTATATCCCCCTCTCGTTAAATAAAAAGCCCTTTCCTATATATCTTTATCTTCGTATTTTAATTATTTAGTTTTTTTTTTAATTAGAGTCCTATCGCTCGTATTTATCTTAATTATTATACCGCTTTTTTTCGCTTATTTATTTAAATTATTTCTAATTAAGTTAGGCTTTTTTTTACTTATTTTCTTATTTAAAAAGGGAAGGGATTTTTAAAAAGGGAGACTATTAAAAAGGTATAGGGTATAAAGGACTTTTATAGTATAGTACTTAGAAAGAACTACTAATATTTATAAAAGTAATATAAAATACCTCTTTCGATCGGGTTAATATAGCCTTAATTAACGGAGTTATAACTAAAAAAAGAGGGTAGTATTAATTAAATTAGAAGGGTAGAGTTTTTAATTATCTTATATTATCGTATTTAAAAATAAATTATTAAAAAAGCTCTAGTTTAATTTTAAAAAGGTATATATATAATTAAAGTTAAAATCCGTACTACTAAGCTCCTCTCCCTAATTAGGGGCCTTTTTCTTTATATCTTCCTCCGATTAGCTCTCTTATAGGTCCCTATACTTAATTAGTTTTAAAAAAAAAGAAATACTAAGACGGATCGCCCTACCCTATTCCACTACTTGATTTATAATTAGAACCTCTTTTTTATACTTTATATAATATATTAAAATAGTTTAATTAACCTACTTTATTAACCCACGGTTCGAACTAATTAACTAATATCCTTATAATAGGGATACTAACACTTATACTAAAGGTGAACACCCTGCTATAATTTATGTTTGACAAGACCTTTCTCAATTTAACCAAACGCTAGATACTCCCCTCGGTAATCCATACGCGTCGAGGAATTTGGACATGATGCAATGAATCTTAACTTTTGGGCGGAGGCCTCCGAGCCTTCGGCGTCGGTAGGATTCAGAGGTTCTTTGTAATCGTGGCATGCATAATACTCATTCTCTGCCCACGCACTGTGAAAACAGTTGAAATCGGGTCACGAATGAGGCTCAATTGCATTCGACCCTATTGGAAAATGTGAGTTATTACAATGGTGAGATAAGTATCGGCGAAGAACGTGTTGATTGGGAGACTACTAAGACCAAAAAGCCCTTATTTTGACCTCTCAGATTCATGGTAGATCAATCTCATGATCTCGATCATGGCTTGGTAAATAATCAAAACTGATTAATGGTTGAAATACCCCTTGCATCTGGGAATGTGACTCTCCGAGTGTTATGTAATTGAGTGTTAGTATCCCTATTATAGGGTAATTGGTTCGAACCGTGGGTTGACGAAGAGATTAATTGAATTATATGAATTTTTACGTAGGTATAAAAAGGAGGTTCTAATAGTAGGTTAGGTAGGCTATAATAATTATAAATAGGGGCTATAATTAGCCCCTATGCGGGCTATTATATGCCGAGGTCGAATTAGACTTCTAATCTAATACTAACTTTTTTTTTTTTTTATAATTTAATTACTACGGTTAGAGGTATAATTTAACCTCGGGCCCGTTAACTAAGTCGTCTCTTTTTCCTCCTTTTTTTTACTCTTTTTATATAACCTATTTTTTTATTTATATATTAACTTTTCTACTACTTACGAATTACTCTAGCCCTTTATTAAATACTACTTTTATAAAAGCGTTAGCGAGGTTATTATTATTATTAATCTAACAGATTTAAAAATCTTATACCTTTTATATAATTACCTAAGGGCTATAATATTAATTATAAGCTTTTTTTCTTTTATAGTCCCTAATTTAATAAGATATTTATATAGTAAATAGGAATTAGTATAAATAACCGTTAGGATTAATAAAAGGTTAAGTCGATTAGTAATTCTTTTTAATATTATTAAAATTGCATAAGTAAGGTTAACGCTATTAATTATACTATAGATTTCTAACGTAAGTATACTTCTTATTACTTACTTACTTTTAGTTAATAAGTAGTAGATTATATTATTATATATTATGAATTCGCTTTTGCTTATACTCTTATTAGCTAGGATAATAATATACCCTAATTATAAAATAAGGTCCTCGTTATTTATAAATAAGTTATTAATAAAGACGTAGAGTTTACTAGTCGCGAGGTTAATTAGGTAGTAAACGAGGCTTTAATTAAGGTTTAATTATTATTATTTAAGTTATTTATTAAGTACTTTAATATCTTATTTATTTAGTTCTATAGCCTGCGCTATTTTAACATAGTTAAAAGTTATATTAAGTTAGTAAATATTTATAATATATACCCCTTATGCGAGCTTAGCTTTATACTATTTATTAACGTTAATTATATTCGGATTAATAAGGGTGATTTATTTACCCTACTCTTTTTATTAAAAAACGACGGTTTCCACCTTAATTATAAGAATCCTGCTATTAAATACTAGTAAGTTATTCGTTATAAGGACCTTTTTTAGTTTTATTATAAATCTTATTTTTTAGAGCACTTTATCCTTTTTTTTATAAAGTTAATATTAAATAAGCTTAATATATCGTTAGTTTATATTTTAGTAATTTTAAATTAGGTACTTGCGTACTTAGAGATTAGTAAGTATAGATCGTACGTAAATATAACTATTAATAATTAGTTAATATAAAAATCGTAGTATATAGCTTATTAATAAGTGCCCGATTTTATAAGCTTATATAGTGGTTTAAGTACTTTAATAATCGTGCTTTTTAGGTACTTATTAGTTATTTTTTTTAGTAAGTAGGCTAGGATTCTTTTTATAAGCCCTGTGGCTAATTGAGTATAGGCCTAGGTAATATCACGGCTTTAAATCTCGTATCCCTTTTTTTATAACGATACTATTAGTATTATTATTAGCCGTTAGCTATAGCGCTATACTATAAGTAATTATATAAGTAATATTACTTTTTTAACATTACTATACCCCTAAATTATATACTTAGACTTTTCGTACGGTTATAGTGTTCTTTTTTTTAATTTTACGAACTATTTACGATTTAAATATACGGAGATTTATATACTTTTTTAGGTTATAAAAGATAAATCGATAGACCCCTCGATTGCGAAGAGTGTCTATTTTAATAAGATCTGATTTTTTATACGGTTTTTAGTAATTATAATTACGCTTTCCTTATATAGTTTAACTACTAGCTCGAAATTAGCTTTCTCTTTTACTATATAAAAAGTATTAATTACCTTATTATTAATAATAAATTATTACGTTATAGCTTATTATTATAATCTTTTATAACGTCTCGCTAGTAGTATAAGTGCCCTTTTAGTAATCTCCTCTTTCTCGTTATTTATTAGTACTATTATAATGATTTTATTAAGAGTAATTTCTTATACTTTTATTATAAGTTATATAGTTTCCCCTAGCTCTTTTTCCTCTTATGAATTAGAAATTACCTCGATAGGATTTATATAATATAATCTAACTACCGTAATTAATACCTCGAGCGGTTAGTTACGATCTCTTATAATTACGTAAGATCGCTCGTTAATAAAAATTTATTTATATAACCTAGCCTACTATTAAGTAGTTTCGTACTATATTTATATATCTAAATTTAATAATATATCTAAATTAACCTTTATATCGGGCTTATTATATATAGTAATTACTTTATTAATTTACTTTTTTATACTTACTTTGTATAATACTTATATTATTTTTTTAATTACTTAGGCTCGTTAGCTTACGTTTCGTAATAATAACGAGGCTAAGGTCGTTTTTAAATATACTCTAAATATTAAAAACGTCGGTATAAGCCCGTTAGGCCTTATAGTATTATTATAGTATTTAAGTACTATTTAGAAGTATTTATCGTTAGTAAAATTAGGATTTTTTTTTTTAATAATTCTAAACGCTCTTTTTAGCTACTAGTATACCCTTTTTACCTTTTTAATATTATAGTACGCTTTAATAAGTACTATTTTTAGTTATATACTATAGGCTCTTGCATTTCTTTTAAATTTTACTAACTTATAACTAGTGCTAGCGTTAGTTCTAATGCTGTTTAGCGGTCCTTAATATATATTGATTTAGCTTTTTTATAAAGCTATTTATATTATCTTTATTTATAGATCCCAGAAGAATTACCCTACTTAAAATAATATAGCTTCGTTAATTATATATAAGACCGGTCGACTATTTAAGTAAAAGATATTAACAACGATTTCTTAATTAAAATTAAGCTTATTACGTAATTTAAATTTGAATTTGCGTAGGCTCTACGTATTTATTTAGTATTAATAATATACTTTTATTAACTACTCTAGCGCCCCTATTTTAATATTATTATTACTTAATTATTTTAAGAAGTTATATAGCCTTATGACCGATAGGTAGCCGAATTTCTAGTGTAGTCGTTAGAGCTTATTTTCCGTTAGGTAATTAATTAATTTCGTATCGTTAGTAAGCCTTATAAACGCATACCCCTATTATTATTTAACTATTTCGAAGTACTTACTACTAAAGATTCCATTTTTCGTATTATTAAATATAATACTTAGTTAATCTATGTTTTTTAAATATAAGAGAAATGGGGTATTAATAAGTAAAATATAAAAAGTTATTATTCTAAAGTACGTCTTAATTTTTATCGTACTTAGGGCGACGATTTCCTTACCTAGGCCAAAGCTAATTTTTATAATACTTATTATTAACGTATTAAGCGTTACTAGTGCGATTTTTTATTATACTTAGAATTACCCTTTTTGTTTAATTAATTATTACGATACCCTAGTATCTAGGATAATCCTATAGAAATTATTTAAGCCGTACTTTTTACTTGTGTAGAATGCTTATATAAGCTTAGTATCTAAGTAATTTAGGTAGTATAAAGAGGACCCTTTTAGCTATCCCTAGAATTACTTAGTACTATTTTTTTTTTAATATTAAGAAAAACCCTATTTTTTCTTTAGGTATTAAGAGAATAAAATTCGGCCCTATTAGATTCATCCTTTTAGTTACTTCTATATCCGTTATCTAAGGAACCTTCCCTTACTATTTATAAATAAAAACCTACTTATTAAGAACTTTTATTACTTTTTATTCGTTTAGCTTTATATATTCTTTAGAAGCCCCCCGACGGAGCAATCCGCCGGGGCCGTACTGTGTATTACGTATTAAGGAAAACTAAGTATATTGCGCTCTATACCTAACTACTAATTAAAACTCCTAACCTTTTACTGCGTAAAGTCCTCCTAAGTTCTAGCCGCCTATAGGGCGAGCTTTACCTACTCTAACGCGCATAGGACCTCTTAGTACTAGCCCGTATAAGTAGCTAGGTCTAGTATAATCCCTTTTTTTATATAAGTATTATTATTACTAAGGGGGTCCTATAGGAGCTATTTAAAATACTAACTTATTACTCTAACTATATATACCTCTAGCTTATTTATTATAATTATTATAATTAAGTTAATATTAATATACTAGATCTTAGTATCCGTACTAGCCCGGTTATTTATAATACTTATAATATTACTTAGTTAAATTCTATATTACTAAAAAGTACTTTACTACTCCTCGGGCGTACTTATATTAGTTATAATAGCTATAGCGTTAAGCTAGCCGAGGGCGCCTAGCCTAAGAGGGGTAGACTTATTAATAAGCATCTTTAGCTTATTAATTACTAACTATATACTAAGAGTAGAATAAGTTCTTATTAAAGTAGTAGTTTATATATTAATAGGTTTATTTAGTAGATTTATTTAGTAGATTTATCTAGTTTAAATAGAGAGTAGCTTTAGGTAATATTAAAAGTAATAAGGATAGAAAGAATCTTTATAAGTTTTAGTATAAAGAGTAGTAAATATTAGCTTATTTAGCCTTTTTTTAATAACCTCTACGTCGCTATTAAAGTTTAGAACCTCTGCAGTTAAGGGCCGCTTCTAACTATTATAGCTAACTATTACGGCCGATTATTACGGCCGACCTCTATTATTAACCTCTATTATTAACCTTTCTAACTAGCGCTACTATATAAAGGGTAGCTTACCTATCCCGAATTAAATAGTAGCTTTCGTATTAAAAATATTATATTATATTAAGCGCGTACTTAGGATATATTACGCGTATTATATAATTAAAAAGTGTACTATATCGTGTAATTTCTTTTAAAAGCGTGATCCCGTTAAGGTCGATCTTTTATACTTATAAAGCCGGAAAAAAACTACTACATATTCTTTAGAAGCTAACGGGGTAAAAAAAGAGTAGTTAATCTCGTTAATTTCGTTATAATTTAATTCGTTAATATAGGGGGTAAGATTCTTTTTATTTTCCGAATTTTTTATAGGGTGCGGATATTTTAAGTTATTAATTTAGTTACTTTTGCTAGGTTCTATGCCCCCGGATCTACTCTTATATATAACAAGGAATTAGTTAAACTAACAAGGGCTAATTTTACTATTTACTACCCTTAGCTTTTTATATTATTTATATAATTTAGTACGCTTTTCCTTAGAGTAGTTATTTAATTAATATCTATCTTTTTTATAAATAAAGTACTACTTTTTTTATTATCTTACTTACGAGTTAAATCTTTATTTATTTAATAAATCTAGGCCTCTTTATTAGCAATTACTATACCTAGCTTTTTTTCTTTTTTTATTATATATTTAATCAACTTAATATTATTAATAAGGGCCGTTATACGTCTAGAGGTAGGTTTAGCGTAGTATTTTTACTTTAATATTAAAGCTAGATCTTAGTTTTAAATAAAGCGTTTCGTAGTTTTCGGGTGCTTAGTATAGGGTTATTTTTATTTTTAATATATATTAGGCTATAATATAGAGATATCCGATTTTTTACTTATTAGTTCCCTTATTTAGCTAGGTTTTTATTAGTTTATTAATTCGATTAATAAGCTTTTTAAGAATTTTTATTCGTAATTTGCTTTTTATTATTCTAGCTATAAATACGAAAGAAATTACTCGTAGCTTAGATAGGAGTTTTAGATTCTTATTATAGGTTTTAAAGTAGTTTCGTATTACGTTAATAATACTAAAAAAGTCGTTTTAATCGAGATTACGTACTACTTCGTAGTAATAATTAGAGGCCTTGCCTATGAGTACGATATTAATTACTAAATAGTACTAGTATTCTTTAATCCTAACTTTTTTATAGTAGTTATAAAACATTATTAGGGTTTTTTATAAGACCTCGTACTTCTTTTTAGAGTATAATTTCTTTTTAAAAAAGATCTTTTTAAAGTTCATAAATTACTTCGTATTTACTATTATATTTTTAGTATTTATATACGATCCTTACGTCGCTACGTATTATTAGTAACTTTAAGTAGTTTACCTTTTTTTTTAATAGCCGATTAGTGCCGAATCTTATATTAATAGCGGCAACGAGCTATAGATTAAAATAGGTAGAATTATCGATTATTATATTTCTAATACTATATTTTATTTTTATATATCCTTTTATAATAATAGATTATTATTAGTAATTATGGAAAGGAAATCCGGGTCGTTCATCCTTTTTTTAAATTTATTTAAGTAATTATACGTCCTATCGACTTATACTTAGTTCTATAGTATAAATTCCTCTTTTATAATTATTATTACTAAGACTTTATATAGTTCTTATAATTATAATTACGCTAATAATACCCCTTATTTATAGAGGAATTTATTAACTATTTTTACAATTCCTAGGCTTATACTTACGAACTATTTATTTAGCTAATAGCTAAGGTTATTTACGATTTTATAAAATAGGGGTTATCCCTATAACCCCTTTTTCTTATAAACCTTAGTTAAATAGATTAATACTATATTAACTTACTTATTATTAAGTTAATCTACGATTTTATATATTTACGTTTTTTAATAATCCAGGTTAATATTTACTTATTTATAAGGGATCGGAATACTATTTAAGATCGGGTTTTTTCTTTTTTTTTTTACCCTAACTTACTAAGGGTCGTATTCTAGCTCGTGCCCGTATTAGTAATTACTAGTATATTTAATCTTAATAAGGATATATTTAATCTACGCATTAGTTATAGTAAACCTATGCTCTTATTACTTAACGAATTTATTAAGGTCTGGGCGATTCCTACTTTTTTTTATTATTTTATTATTACTGTTATTTTTACTATTTTTAATAATTACTATTACTCCTTTAAATTGCTAGTTATTATATTTATTAAGATCCTCTTTTTTATTTAGGATAAAAGGGTAGGTTTTAGTAGTTCCTTTTTTAATAATAGTAATAGACTTTTATATTATCGTAAGAAAATAAAGTAATTAGTTTTAAAATCTTTATTAGTTATTAATTTCCGTTATTCTATATATTTCTAACTTCTTAAGCCTCGTGCTTTACGTAATTTTTAAATTACTTTTTTTTTTTAACTTACTTTTTCTAGAGTAGTATTTTATAAAAATAGTTAAAAATAGACGCCGGGCGGCTTATAGAAGAGCCGTATAGGTTATTAAGTACGGTTAATAAAGTTAAGCCCTTTTTTTTATAATATTAAAGATTTTGCGGACTTATTAAAAATACTTACTAATTATTATAAATCTTTATTATATTAAGATCGCTCGTACTAAGTAAGGATAGATACTTTAGAGATCTTTTCTTTTATAGCTTCTTAGTACCCTATTTTATATCTTTTTAAGTAGTCTTTTTCGTAGCTTAATTATACTGATTTAGTAATTATTACTTACTAACGATCCTTTTTATTACTTAGTTAATTTTTTAGAATTAATAATCTCGTGCCGGGAGCTAATATAAAAAAAAGAGCTCTTTAGTAGCCCTTTAGAGGATTCTTTTTTTTTCTTTTTAGAGCCGTGTTTTTTAGCCTTTTTTTAAGTTAATTACTATTTTAGTAAGAGGTTATAAGACGTCTTTAGGCTAGCGACTTTTTTTATTTTTTTAAAATAGCTACCTTTTTTTTTAAGCTGACCTCTAATACTTACGATACTCTTAACCCGAGGCTATTAGGATCTCTAAATCCCCTCTTCTCTTATCGGACTATCCCTTTTATTATATTTTTATATAATACCTAGGGAGTATTTAAGGGGGCTATAAAGAGATTATTTATATCGTAGGCTTTAAGGTTATATTTATAAGACTCTCGTTATAATAAACCTTTTTATATGTTATAAATCTCTTAGTTTTATAATCCTTATATAGGTTCTTATTATATTTATTAAGAATATTTACTATACTTAGGGAACCTTTTGTTTAATTACATAGTGCTTTTTTATATTATACTATTAAGCTTATTCGTTGCGCTAATTAATTAGGTAAGTAGTTATTACGTAGGTATTTCTTTTTACTAATTTAACTAGCTAGCTCCTAATTACGGGCCGGCTGCGGGAGAGTTATTTTAGTAAAAGGGCTACTTAAGTCGACGTTAAAAAACTAGTTATTTAAGCGGTTTTATTAATTAGTATAGTTTAACGTAGTGGACGTCGATTTTTTATAAGTAGTAAAGGGTTATAATTATTTAATTCCGTATAGTATTCGAGAATTACCTCCTTTTTTATTTATTTTTATAAGGTTAGTTAGTACGAATTTCTTATTCTATACGGTATTAAGAGGTTATTTTTTTTATATAGCGAGATATTTTATTAATTTATGTAGTGATTTTTTTCCGGCTTTATAGGCACAAAAGATCGACCTTAACGGGATTACGCTTTCAAGGGAAATTACATAATATAGTATACTTTTTAATTATATAATATGCGTAATATATCCTAAGTACGCGCTTAATATAATATAGTAATTTCGATACGAAAACCGCTATTTAATTCGGGATAAATAAGCTGCCCTTTTCGGTAATAGCGCTAGTTAAAAAGGTTAATAGTAGAGGTTAGCCGTAATAATTAGCCGCAATAGTTAGCTATAATAGTTAGAGGCGGCCTTCCTTAACTATAAAGGTTCTAAACTTTAATAGCGACGTAGAGGTTTTTAAAAAAAGGGCTAAAAGGGCTAATATTTAATAGAGCTCGTAAAGATTCTTTCTATCCTTATCGCTTTTAATATTACCTAAAGCTCTATTTAAACTAAATAAATTTACTAAATAAGCCTATTAAATAAACCTATTAAACATACTTATTAATATACAAACTACTACCTAAATAACTAGTTATATAACTAGTTAAGAGATTAGCTAGTTAAAATATTACCTCGTTAAGAACCTATTCTAAAAATACCCCTCGATAAGTCCCCCCCTCTAGGGCTCGATAAATTGGGCCCCCTCGACGCCCTAGCTATTATAGTTAACGTAAGTATACTTAAGGAGTAGCGTAATACTTTTTAATAATATAAAATCTAGCTAAGTAATAGTACGAACGCTATAAATAGCTAGGCTAGTACGGACGTTAAGATTTAGTATATTAATATTAGCTTAGAAATTATATTTTATAAAGCTAGAAATCCCTCTAATATAGGCTATATTATAAATATAAAGGAATATATAAGGGGTCCCCTAACCCTTAATAAGAAGGAGTATATAATATAGGATCTAGCTACTTATGCGGGCTAGTATTAAGAGGTCTTATATACGTTAGAGTAGGTATAGCTCGCCCTTTAGACAGCTAGAACTTAGAGGACTTTACGTAGCAGAAAGTTAGGAACTATTTTGATTAGTAATTAGGTATAGAGCGCAATATACCCAGTTTTCCCTAATACGTAATACACGGTACGGCCCCGGCGGATTGCTCCGTCGGGGGGCTTTATTAATTTATAATAGTAGAATTTAATTATTAATTAGTATTAGTATCCTTATTATAAGGTAATTAGTTCGAACCGTAAGTTAACGAAGAGATTAATTAAACTATATAAATTTTTATATAAGTATAAAAAGGAGGTTTTAACCGTAGGTTAGGTAGGCTGCGATAATTATAAATAGGGGCTGTAATTAGCCCCTGTGCGGGCTGCCGTACGCCGAGGTCGAATTAGACTTCTAATCTAATATTGAGCTTTATGGGTATGGGCGGGGAATGACAACGTAACTTATAATACTGCTTAGCTGAGAGTTACTTTATAGACCTTATGCTCTGCCCGTACTACTCCCGAGCTCTAGCTTACTCTAGAAGCATTTTGCTGCGAAAACAAATTCGTAACGGTGACTATGAACGTTAAATTGTAACAAACTTTGCCATTTCACGCCTAGCCCCAAAGATATACTCATGACTCTAGCCCGTAATGATGCGTAGATCAAACAGTGGACCATGGGGAGTTCTATTCGGAAACATGTTGCGTTGACATTGAACTCCCAGAAAGAAAGAGGCCACCGAATGATCAAGACTCGCTGCCAGCTTTGGTTGCCTTCGTTTCCATTCCCTTCACGAGAGCCAAGTCCTTAAAAGGGACCATTAAACCTCGGGCTCCCGTGCTAGAGAGTAAGTAAGTTGCCTGGCGGTAATAACATCAACTCTATGTCATCGAGTCACATCATAAGCATATTTATTAATTCATCATGTCGAGAAAATCATTGCCTTTCCAAAAGTCCTTTTGTCTGTTGCAGGCCTTTTGAGCAGAAACAAGGGCTACCACAGCTGCCTGGACACAACTTGGGATATATGTAAAAGCCAGGGGGGCATGTACATACACGCAACCAGGGTCCATGAGGTCGTCGTGAGAAGCAGTGCTTTGCTGAAGCACATCCGTCCGCCTTTTTAGCGATCAAGTTGCGACAGCTATGCCTTCTCTATACCAAAGAAAAATGTTCCGACCCCCTATTGATTGCAAAGCTTCGAGGAGATATCCGTACTTCTGCTGCTTCATCCGGACATGCAAGATGATTATCAGACTGGGGGCCAAATCCTCCAATGGGGCTCCTGTAGGGTTCACGGACTCGCCTGATGATCACCTGTCAACTTAAACATGACGGGTGGCGCCGAGACCGTAGCATCGTTGGTAGTTACTAGTGCACCCCCTGAGATCTTAGCAGGTGCCTGAAATGAGTTTCGATAACCCTGCGCTGCTATCTAAGCGATGTGTGAGGGAACCAAACGAAAGGACGGAATCCATCCGTCTAAGTCGGCGATCCAACGAACCAATACCATGCCCTTGATTGAACAAGCATAGCTTGCACCTGATCCGAAAACGACAGTTTCTCCGACAATTGTCTCCATTGCAACTTCACGCACTGTCGCATTGCCAACGTTATTCCCTCGTTCGTTGGCGCGCTTTTATATGAGGGATCTGCCGCTCCAACTGCGCCCATGTAATTGTTGATCTTCATCCATTCACCTGCCTGAGCTAAAACGAGAACATCATCGCTCCAAACACCAGTAATGCTTATCCGACATGCAAGGTAATTGGCATCGCTTAACGAACAAAAGCACCTCCTCCGCTGGCCCCCACAAGGTTACCAGTCATCCACCCACTCTCGGGCAAACAAACGACCCCCACAACTCCAGCAACTTCCTCCAAGTAACCGGGGCGACCTCCAATGCTTGCCGCCAAGTCGAGAACCTCCTGGCTATCAACACCAGGTCTAGCCTTGGCAAGAGGCGTCAGGTTGTTTAACGGGCGAAGAGCCTCGCGGGGCTCGTCAGGCAGGCCAGAGTACAGTCCAGTGTCCATAGGTCCAGGAGCAACGGCGTTGACGGTCGCTCTTTCGGCCAACTCACGTGCCCAGACACGGGTCATGGCCTCGATAGCGCCCTTGGTGCCAGCGTATGATGTTTGCCACCAGACACCCCATGTGGTGGTTGCACTAGAGATATTGACGATACGACCAGAGCGGTCGGTAGGCAAGTAAGGGAAAGCGGCCTTGACGAGGAGGGCGGGTGCCTTGCAGTTCAAATTGAATGTTTCATCGAAAAGATCGAGGTCCAGCTGGTCAATGCCTTGAGCGTTTACCGTGGCAGCGTTATTGACAATGATGTCGATCTGGAAACGGCCGTTGGCATCGATGAAGTGAGCCTTGGCGGCGTCAACAAGCTGCTGAGGCGCCTCGGGCTTGCTCAAGTCAGCCCGGACGGGGAGAGCCTTGACGTTGTACTTGGATTCAAAGTCCTTGGCCAAGGCCTCAGCCTTTGACGTTGAGCCCTCGGTGGCATAGTTGATGACAACGTTGGCACCTCTGCTGGCAAAGTGCTCAGCAAGAACGGCGCCAAAGCCTTGATAAATAGTCAGTCCACTGTGATTTCAAGCCAAATGTTGAATCCTTGCTATGGAAAAGGATCCTATTTGAAGAGACCCGGAAAGTTTAAAAAACCACGTACTTCGCGATGCACCAGTGACAATGGCAAGCTTGCCCTCGAAAACCCTGAAAGGAGCCATTTTTCTCAGATGTCAGAAGAGCAGAATAAATAATGTGACGTGGAGGCGGGGAGAATATTATGCCTCTCTCCACGTGATAATTGTGTGCTTTATATATTGTGTCCTGTTGCTGCTGCTTCATCCCGATGCTTGCATGTCCACTTCGTGAACTAGCCAACTGGTCAGTGCCGCCGGGCCGCATGGTGGGTGGGATCCGAAGAGGAGTCTCGACTAGGGGCTGAGCAGGATCATGAATCTTGGCGCTCCACGCAGACACGTCAACTACCAAAGGCTTCTGCCGATCTCAATATGCATAAACCAGTCGTGAAACTCGGAAGTATGAACACCTTGAGGGAAAGTCCAGGGCCAGTTGAAAATTCTCTCAATTCCCAAAGTATGTTGGTTTTATCATTGATATTACTTGATCCTGTGCAACCAGGAGACAGTCTTCTGCTTCAACATCCAGAACGACCAATGTGGCGCTCATCGCTTTCATGATGGCTTGCTAATCTAGCATTTCTTGACCTAGCCGACCAGGTCTTGCATTGATGCTGGCCATTATATGTGCACTGTAGAGGGGCATTTATGGAAACTATGGACACTGCTGAGATTCCTGTCTCCACGAGTATGCATACCGTGTTGAAGAAAATAATCCACTATTATGGGTCAGGCCAAGATTCTTCGCAGCTTGACACCGCCGGAAACTCTTGAAGAACTCCCCGATGCTCGGAAGGGATCTGCCGAATTTGGCATCGATCTACTTTAAGATGGGAGCCATACATTTCGGGACAGTGGCATGAGTGCGACGATGCATGGATGGTGTATATTCGTTGTCGTTGGAAACCACCGATCTCGCGAAGCATCGACTGTGACGCTGGATAGATGCCGGCCAATACTATCCACGTTTTTGACTTTGGGCGAGCGTCGATAGCTTCGAACGACAGCAGTGATCACATGTCACATAAAGAATCCTTGAAAGCTAGGAAGCTGCGAAGGCTCGCCTAAACTTTGCGTACTGGGCAAACTTCAGGAGGAAGAACGCCAAAGAGACCGAACATAACCTCTCCATCATTCTCGATGGAAAGACATTCTGCTGAACCAATGATACAATTGAAGGAATTCACAAGTAGAGTCCAACAACCATCTCGGAACCAACTCCGCCTCTGTTGTGTTCCTACATCTATTGTCAGGGCGAGGCAACTGACAAGCACATCATCGTTCCTGATTAGTGGACAGGAAACACGAGCATTTTGCCGACGGAATCATTTCGAAATTAGACAGTCTGAGCTTCGCAAGGGGGCTGACTTCACTTACCATGCTCATCCCAGCGCCCCTTTGTGGCAAGGAGGACCACAGTGCCGCAACGGCAGTGATCCCGGGGCTGGGGTCGGTGGACCCTATGCGAGCTTTGGTTGCCAGAAGAAGTTGGGCCGCCATTAAGTAATTGTCAGACCCGTGCTTGCTTTTTCTATGTTCTTTGCATTCCCTTATAAGTTTTCTGGGTCGTTCGGGTCTTTACTGTTCTTTTCGCTGTTCGATTTGTGGCACTCTTTCTCTCACCTCGAAACGAACCCGTGGAGCACGAAGCAGGTTCTTCAGTGATCACGAAACCGCAACTTCGACAAGATGGGCGCGGCTACGTCGAAGGATATGGCCGCTGCAGTCCTGGTGCCGCTGCCTTTCGACATCATCACCATGGTCTTGCGGTTTTGGATTCGTGCGCAGAGGAAAGCATGGGGACCGGATGACTGGGCCATGGTTGCTACTATTGTACGTTCTGATTATGCGCGCAATGCGGAGTGATTTTGAGTCGTTTTAGACTAACATATCGAAGCCGGTTTGGGCAGTGTCGCAAATCGGTTTAATAGGTATGGCCTGGAGCGGAGTTGGGCAACTGGATAGCACCCTTTCTGCAGAACAAGTTGCCAACTCATACTTCGTTAGTTATGCTCCACCTAAAGGGTGACACCATCCGATGTATGTAGTCAACTGACGGATCTATAGTGGTTTTATGTTTTCCAGGAGTTCTGGTGTTTTACCTTGGTTACTCTCAAGTGGTCCCTTGGTTTCACTCTGCTACGCATCGGTAATGGCCAACGTTGGGTCCAAATCGTCATCTACACCTGCCTCGCACTAGTCGCAGTCTGCACAGGAGGTACTGGCATGTATTTGTTCTTCCAATGCTCGCCGGTTGAGTGAGTCTCTAGCCTGTCTAGGTGTGGTTCTGCACGTGCTGACAAGACGTACTAGGAAAAACTGGCATCAAAGCATGCCAGGCGAATGTAGACCTCGAGAAATTCAGACCGCCCTGTCCTTCTTGGTTGCCGCAGTATCAATCTCAACTGACTGGATATTTGCCATCATGCCTTTTGCTCTCATCTGGAGACTGCAGATGGCGAACAAGGTCAAGGCGTCTGTTATTGGTCTTCTGGGTTTGGGTTTCTTGTAAGTTTTGCTGGGCGCTTAAACGTCTTGCCCTTGCTAAATATTCCTAGTGCATCCGTGGCTCCGATTGTTCGACTCAACTACCTCCTACTACTCAACGATGCCGAAAAGTTCCTGCAAGGCCTCAGCATTATCCTCGCTTGGGCACAGGCAGAAGTTGGCATCGGAATGCTTGTCGCCAACCTCCCCGCATGTCGACCCTTACTCGAACGCGCCCTCGCCCGCCTCACGTCCTTCACCGGCTCGAAAAACAAGTCATCTAAAGACCCAGCCGCCTCAGCCGCTGTCAAGAACAGTTATCTCGAGCTTGGGGAGAGGGACCCCAGGAGAAAGAACATCAGCCAAGCTAGTCGATCTGGGGTTGAGACAAGGGTTTACGGCAGAAAACTGGGCGATATCAGCAGCGACAGCTTGCCAGACGATCACAGCCAAAAAAGGATCGTGACAAAGAGTGGGTTCGGGGCGATCAGAGTGCAGAAAGAGTTTGGAATGGAGGTTGAGACGAAGCGCGGGGACAATGTGGTCTAGGCAACGCGACCGGCACAGTAATTGTTGATGAGTGAATGAGAGGCAACGAGAGGCAATACAGGACCCGTACCTACATGTGGTAATCCACTGTTAATTTAATGGATTCAAAACGTCCGTCGAACTCGAGCGAATTGTTAGCGAGTTTGGACAGACTGTCAATTGGCCCAGGTCATACCCATAACTTCTGGCGCAAATTTCCCTTCGGCCAGTGACATCGACTAAGTAAATCATCGGCCCAAATGGAACAAAGCTAGAATAGGTCGCACAACCACGCTCAGGGCTTTGAGAAGCTGAGAGGAGTAGTGTTGACCAAATCCAGCGAGGTGATTGGTGGCACTGCACGAATTTTGTGCCTGGTTTGCGATGAGGTTTCTGGTGGAGATAGATGCATTGAGTGACCCCCTTATTCTCATACGAAGTGGACCTTATAACTTCTAGCGCCGGACCCAATCCGCGGGCACCAAATGCGGCCCGCTAGCCTCATCGCTATATCTAAGATCTCTCGCAATTTTTTGCGAAATTATCCCCGTGTTGACATTAAGGCATAGTCTGTTTGTTGCTAGCTGAAGGCTGTTGACCATAACCCCAAAGGATCGAAGATGTCGCACTCGCGATAATCAACACGGATTCTACTAGGTCTCGGCACTACATTTGTTACTGGAGGCCTCTAGGACAAGATGTTTCCACGATTCTATCGCAGAATCGAACTTGCCCCCTTTTGAAATACCTCATTGGACACCCCCCGTAGGATGGAAGACCTTTGATATTGAGCCTTGAGAAAACTTTATCGTACCATGTGACAATGTTGCTGACCCTGCTTCGGGAAAAAGAATTCCAGTATCGTACCCAATTTGGCCTCTGGGCAAAACGATTTTGTCTTTTCTCTTCTCCCCTTCAACTGATACTCTGGCGTAGTTGCGTGACAGCTCAACCAGTGTTTGGTGGTATACCTTGAAGCCAATAGACCCTTCTTCTACTCAGACTTTTTCAGTTGCAATTTAGCTAGCTCTCTGAGACATTGAAGAAATTGTATATATTTTGTTTCCCATCTATTTCGTGTGCGAAAGTACTGTGTAAAGACGGTAGGAGGTAACGACATGGAGGCATGAGCCGGGCCGGGCACGTGCATGTTGTCACCAGTCTTCAGCTCTTGCTGAGTTGGACAGACTCACCGAAAGCGAGGTAATATTTCAAATACCGTCTTACATTGAGGTATTTGAGCATGAACTAGTTACTTGTTTCATCGCTCCAGAAAGTTATCACCACACTTGTGTGCGATGCGGTGTTGCATCTTCAGGAAACCTTGGCTTGCCTAACAAAACTCCTCCCCCACACCGTCTCGGCCCCGCTCGTCGCGTTTCGGCCTGAGCTGCTTCTGCGGCCCCACGGTGGACGGACCGGAACCGGCTTTTATACTTGGTCCGGGCCGCTGTGTAATACTAGATAATTCCTTGCATCAGATGCACGAAATGTCTTATCGCGATCTGTAATAAACTTCCTGATTCTTCGCAAGTCGGTGGCATATCTCGGCGGTTTCGCATGCATCGTTGAACGCGAGAGGGGGTTCTTCGTAAATTCGCATAGATCTCGGCGGCCGATCGGACCGAACCCGTTGGAAGCTGTGTTGTAGGTATGTACTCCAAACTCGATAGCGTGTGATGTAAGAGCAAAAGTTCCCAAGCAGTGCAATTAGCCGAAGCAATCCTGCTCGGTTTCCGAGCTTCAACTACAATACTTGACGTACCTTTAGTAAAGTGCTTCGTCTGCCCCATCTGCTAGTAAAGGTAGGTCAAGCGTACCAACGTGGGCAAGTATTTAAGTCCGGTCCCGCCAGCGACGGTGATGGGGGAGTCATTTTGGAGACACAACAAACAGTCATAACTGAAAACCATCACCTGAAACGCCACCATGATGTCCAATGAGGAGCAAAACACCGTCGCGGCTGTGGATGCCATCGAAAGCGTCGCTCGAACGAATCTTCTCCCACCAAACGGGAAATTGGACAGCGCGATCGCGAACTCTCAGAGGCACAACTTACCAGAGATCACTGTTGCCCCGCTCCAAGGCCAATTTCTCGCCATTCAGTGTAAGCTCATAGGCGCCAAGGAAGTTCTCGAGATTGGTACCCTCGGCGGGTATTCGACCATCTGGCTCGCCGAAGCGGGAGCGAAAGTCACTAGCATTGAGGTCAACCCAAAGCATCGCGATGTAGCCCTTGATAATGTCTCGGGGCTCGACGTCGAGATTATACTCGGATCCGCTCTGGACGTCCTACCCAAGCTGGCCGCAGATGGCCGCAAATTTGACATGGTGTTTTGCGATGCATCATGGGGCGAGCAGGAGAAGTACTTTGACTGGGCAGTGAAGCTGACCAGACCGAAGGGATGCATCTACGTCGATAATGTCGTGTGGAACATCTTGGGTCAAGATAAGGCGAAGGAGGGGAAAGAGTCTTTGTTGACCCACGTCGGAAAGGATAAGAGAGTCACGGCGACGGTTGTTCCCATGATATCAACCGCGCATACGGTCCATGAGGGTCACACGGTTTTGGACGGCTTTTTGTTAGCAGTAGTCGATTAGGACATCTGAGCTGGGAATGAGGAGAACGCAACGAGTCAGCGAATGGCCCTGTACAGGACTGGTTGTCGGATTGGAAGTCCAATTCGACCTCGGCTTACGGCAGCCAGCGCAGGGACCAACTACGGCCCCTATTTATAGTATTCGTAGCCTACCTAACCTACGGTTAGAACCTCCCTTTTCTATATACGTAGAAATTTATATAGTTTAATTAATCTCTTTATTAACCCTTAGTTCGAACTAATTACCCTATAATAGGGATACTAATAGTAGCGCTATCTCGCTTTTACAATGGTCTACCTTACAAAAGAAAAGGCGACTTTAGTATTTTCCCGTTAAATCAGGTAAATGTCCTATCTGTCTTACTTGCGGTTGCTCTGGATGATGTGATATCTACGAGCCGATGTCTACAGCCAGGGCAACAAATGTCTTGGCCCCTGTCTTGCCTAATTCCCGAGTCCCGAGCGTCGGGATTTGGCCTAATCTAATCTAAAAAGAACAACGTGGTTTACATATTTGGTCAAGCTTCATTAGTATCATACTTGCCACTGACAGAAATGTGATCGGCAGTGGTGTCTCAACTGGCGCCTACAACCACCCCATGAATATATCAAATGAGCGGAAAGATGACTGGCGCATTTCAAAGATTGACTATGTCGAAAAAGGAATTCATTCATTTACCAATTCTCATGATCTCGATTCCATGTGGTATGTAGGCTAGCGTAGTATGATAAGATCAGTCGGCAGTTGTTGATGTCGTCGACCATAGTACACGTGTGCGGCCGAGGTCCATCCACGGTCCGATAGCGGAGACACGGCGAATCGATGTGCACCCGATTCCTCTCGCGGTTGGTTCCGGTCAAGGCTGCCGCTCTGACGACCCCACATCCTTTAAACGCCTGACAATCTTCCTCAGTAATAGATCGGTGTATTCTCCATCTGTCGCTGTTCCTGAGGAGTCAAGTAGAGAATTTTTCAGCAGCAAACCGAGCGATTTGCGGATGCATCTCACAGACTAGGCGCGAGCACAAAGAGAACCAACTCTCCGCACGAATTTTGAGCTGCGGCATTGCTCTTCTCATCCCTGCACTCGAGTACCCGAAGATCATCACCAATTTATACTCTTTATCATGGCTGATCTTCAGGATTTGGACAGGCACCTAGCCTCACTACAGGCAAGTCCTGCAACACTGGCTGTTCTCAAGGACCTTCATACCCAGGCTGTCAATGAGCCCCCGTACGTCAGCACAGATAGTCAACCTGCTTCAGTGGCGCTGGAAAGATTCGTGGCCCTGGAGCCGGACAAGTGCGCTCTGGTTTACCTCCTCCTGCGCGCTACGGGGGCAAGACATGTCGTCGAGGCCGGGACCTCTTTTGGCGTCAGCACTATCTGGCTTGCCCTTGCCGTAGGACAAAATGCAACAGCACAAGGTGCCAATGGCAAAGTGATCGCTACAGAGAACGAGCCTGTCAAAGCCAGGAAAGCTCGAGAGCACTGGAACAGGGCGGGGCCTGAGGTTGAATCCTGGATCCAACTTAGAGAGGGTGACCTGCGAGAGACGCTGAAGACTGATCTGCCTGAGGAAATTGACTTTTTATTACTTGACAGTAAGTTTGCTTCCCTCCCTGAAAGCTACATGCTGGGCTGCTAGCATACGCCATGTATGGCATGAATCAACCCGCTGAAGACTTGACAAGTCTGGTCGCGGCTTGCGATGCCTACACTCGCTCTTGTGAAGCCGCATCTCAAACCCGGCGCTTTGATCGTCATTGACAACATCATTTCTGGTCAAGCTGGTTACAAGGATCTGATTGAGCATCTGGACGATCCTAAGAATGGGTTTAAGACAACTACGGCTCTATATAATGGTGGTTTGCGAGTAGCTGTATACCTGGGTCATTAGATAAGTTCAGACTTGTAAAAGAGGGCAATTGAGGTGATGGGCAATGCAACCATATGGTTATACATATTATTAGTATCCCTATTACAGGGTAATTAGTTCGAACTAAGGGTTAACAAAGAGATTAATTAAACTATATAAATTTCTATATATATAAAAAAGGGAGGTTCTAATTATAGGTTAAGTAGGCTATAAATATCGTAAATAAGGGCCGTAGTTAGTCCCTATACTAGCTACTATAAGCCGAGGTCGAATTAGACTTCTAATCCGATACTAACTTTCTTTTTTTTTATTAATTTTAATTAATATTACGGTTAGAAATATAATTCGACCTTAGGCCTATTTACTAAGTCGTCTCCCTTTTTTCCTTTTCTCTACTTTTTTTATATAACCTATCCCTCTATTTATATATTAACTTAATTACTACTTACGAATTACTCTAACCCCTTATTAAGTACTACTTTTATAAAAGTATTAGCGAGGTTATTATTATTATTAATCTAACGGATTTCGAAGATCTCGCGCCTTTTATATAATTACCTAAGGGTTATAATATTAATTATAAGCCTCTTTTTTTTTATAGTCCCTAATTTAATAAAGTATTTATATAGTGAGTAAGAATTAGTATAAATAACTATTAGGATTAGTAAAAAGTTAAGTTAATTAGTAATCTTCCTTAGTATTATTAAAATTACAGAGGCGAGGTTAACGCTATTAACTATATTATAAACTTTTAACGTAAATATACTTCGTATTACTCTTTTATTTTTAATTAACGAGTAATAAATTATATTATTTTATATTATAAAGTTACTCTCGCTTATACTCTTATTAATTAGGATAACAATATACCCTAATTATAAAATAAGATCGTTATTATTTATAAATAACTTATTTATAAAAACGTAGAGCTTATTAGTTATAAAGTCGATTAAGTAATAAACGAGGCTTTAATTAAGATTTGATTATTACTACTTAAGCCGCTTATTAAGTACCTTAACGTCTTGTTTACTTAGTTTTATAACTTATACTATTTTAATATAATTAAAAGTCGCCTTAGGCTAGTATATACTCATAATATATACCCCTTATATACCCCCCGACGGAGCAATCCGCCGGGGCCGTACCGTGTATTACGTATTAAAGAAAACTAGGTATATTGCGCTCTATACCTAACTATTAATTAAAATAGCTCCTAACCTTCTACTACCCGTTTAGAAGGCGAGCTATACCTACTCTAACGTATATAAGACCTCTTAGTACTAGCCCGCGTAAGCGGCTAGATCTCGTATTATATACTCCTTCTTATTAAGGGTTAGGGGACCCCTTATATATTCCCTTACGTTTTTAATATAGCCCGTATTAAAAAGATTTCTAGCTTTATAAAATATAATTTTTAAATTAGTATTAATATATTAGATTTTAATATTTATATTAACCTAGCTATCTACGGCGTTCGTACTATTACTTAGCTAAATTCCGTATTATTAAAAAGTACTATGCTACTCCTTAGGCTTATTTACGTTAGCTATAATAGCTAGGGCGTTAAGGGGGCCTAAGAATTTATTAAGCCCTAGAGGGGGGGACCTATCGAGGGGTATCTTTAGAGAGTCCTAGCCCGCTAGTTATTAACTATATACTAAAAAAGTAGGTTCTTAACGAGGTAGTATTTTAACTAGCTAATCTCTTAACTAGTTATTTAACTAGTTATCTAGGTAGTAGTTTATATATTAATAGGTTTATTTAATAAGTTTATTTAATAAGTTTATTTAATAGGTTTATTTAGTAAATTTATTTAGTTTAAATAAAAAGTAGTTTTAAGTAATATTAGAAGTAATAAGGATAGAAAGAATCTTTACGAGCTCTAGTATAAAGAGTAGCTAGATATTAGCCCTTTTAGTCCTTTTTTTTAAAAACCTCTATATTACTATTAAAGTTTAGAACCTCTATAATTAAGGGCCGCCTCTAACCTTTATAACCGACCTCTATTATTAACCTTTCTAACTAGCGCTACTACGTAAGTATATCGCTTAGCCTATTATTAATAAGTAGTAAGGTAGCTTACCTATCCCGAATTATATAGCGGTTTTCGTATCGAAATCACTATATTACGTTAAGCGCGTACTTAGGGCACATTACGCATATTATATAGTTAAAAAGTATACTATATTATATAATTTCTTTTAAAAGTATAATCCCGTTAAGGTCGATCTTTTGCGCCTATAAAGCCGAAAAAAAAACTACCACATACCCCTTATATAAGCTTAGCTTTATATTACTTTTTAACGTTAATTATATTCAGATTTATAAAGCTAATTTTCTCACCTTACCCTTTTTATTAAAAAACGACGGTTTTCTTTTTAATTATAAAAATCCTATTATTAAACGCTAATAAGTTATTTATTATAAAGACCTCTTTTAGTTTTATTATAAAACTTATTTTCTAAAGCTTTTTATCCTCTTTTTTTATAAAGTTAATATTAAATAGGCCTAATATATTATTAGTCTATATTTTGATAATTCTAAATTAGTTACTTACGTACTTAGAGATTAGTAAGTATAGATTATACGTAAATATAATTATTAATAATTAATTAATATAGAAATCGTAATATATAGCTTATTAATAAGTACCTAATTTTACGAGCTTATATAGTAGCTTAAGTACTTCGATAATCGTGCTTTTTAAGTACTTAGTAACTATTTCTTTTAGTAAATAGGCTAGGATTTTTTTTATAAGCCCTGTAGCTAATTAGGTATAGGCCTGGGTAATATTACGGCTCTGAATCTTATATCCCTTCTTCTATAGTAATACTATTAGTACTATTATTAATTGTTAGCTATAGCGCTATACTATAGGCAATTATATAAATAGCGTCGCTTTTTTAACGTCGCCGTACCCCTAAATTACGTACTTAGATTTCTTATATAGTTAGGGTATTTTTTTTTTAATTTTACGAACTATTTACGATTTAAATATACGGAGGTTTATATACTTTTTTAAGTTATAAAAGATAAATCGATAGACCCCTCGATTACGAAGAGTGTTTATTTTAATAAGGTTTAATTTTTTATAAAGTTTTTTAATAATTATAATTACGCCTTTTTTACGTAATTTAACTACTAGCTCGAAATTAGCTTTCTCTTTTACTATATAAAAAGTATTAATTACTTTATTATTAATAATAAATTACTACGTTATAGCTTATTATTATAATCTTTTATAATATCTCGCTAGTAGTATTAGTGCCCTTTTAGTAATCTCCTTTTTCTCGTTATTTATTAGTACTATTACGACGATTTTATTAAGAGTAATTTCTTATACCTTTACTACGGGTTATATAGTTTTCCCTAGCTCTTTTTCTTTTTATAAATTAAAAATTACCTCGTTAGGATTTATATAATATAGTTTAATTACCGTAATTAATACCTCGAATAGCTAGTTACGATCTCTTATAACTACGTAAGAACGCTTATTAATAAAAATTAATTTATATAGCCTAGTTTATTATTAAGTAGTTTTATATTATATTCGTATATCCGAATTTAGTAATATATCTAAATTAGCCCCTATGTTAGGCTTATTATACGTAGCGATTACTTTATTAATTTATTTTTTTATACTTACCTCGCGTAATACCCGTATTATTTTCTTAATTACTTAGGCTTATTAATTTATATTAAAAAGGTATAGGGTATAAAGGACTTTTGCAGTACGGTACTTAGGAAGAACTACTAATACTTATAAAGGTAATATAAGATGCCTCCTTTGATTAAGTTAATACGGCCTTAATTAACGGAGTTACGATCGAGGAGGGGGGGTAGTATTAACCGGATCGGAAGGGTAGACTTCTTAATCGTCTTATATTATCGTATTTAAAAGTAAATTATTAAAAAGGCTCTAGTTTAATTTTAAAAAGGTATATATATAATTAAAGTTAAGATTACGTTACTAAGCTCTTCTCCCTAATCGGGGGCCCTTTTTCTTATATTTTTTTCTAATCGGCTCTCTCGTAGGTCCCTATACTTAATCGTTTTTAAAAAAAAGAAAGACTAGAACTAATTACCCTACCCTATTTTAATTATCCCCTAATTTCTTTTTCCTTAATCTTTTATAAAAAGAAATTATCTTAGATTAGTCCTAGTTACTATATATAGTTAATTATATTAAGCTTTTTATTTACCCTTCTTTTTTATAATTACTTTCTTTACCTCTTCCGCTTTTATTACTTTTTTTATTAGCTTTACTTAGTTCTTATCTTAATCCTTTTTAGTAGTCTCTCGATCCTAACCTTTACTAGCCTAATTCTTTTTAAATTTTTTTATTAATAGCGGTATTTAAGGAGTATAAGTTAGAATTATATATATAGCTTCTATAATCGGGTCGTCGTACTAATTAACTTATTATTCCCTCATACTCTTATTAATATTAGCTTTACTTATATATATACTATAATATTATAAGAGATCTTAATAAAACTTAGTTAGTTTTTAATACTAGCGTTTACTACTCTCTTATACGGCCTAATTATGCTTAGAGAGCGTGCGCTTAATAGCCTCTTATTTTAACTAAACCCTCGGTACTTTAATCAGAGTTTTTATAGTAGGACTATCCCTATTCTTAATTAAAGTATTCGAAGGATTACCTCCTTAGTTACTCGGACTAGCTTTATTAGGAGCCGGGCTAAGGCGTAGTAATAATTTAGGTAGTAATATATTTAATAGAGATTTTATAACTCGATAGGTTTTAGGAGTGTCGATCGGGCGTATAAATTAATTATTAATAACGGCGTTTAGACGCTAGTTAGTAACTTTTATTAATTTAATTACCCGCGGAGTCTAATTAGAGTCGCTACTTATTATAAATCTTTAGGTACTTTTTAATATTTTTAAGGGTCGGGACGGTAGGGGTAACTTTTTAAGAGTAGTAAGTTCTTACTTAAGGTTTTTAATTATTCTATACGTTTTTTTAAAGTACGTAGGATTAATAAGAGTATAATAGCTATAATTGCGGGGGTTATAGATTCTTAGATCCTAGTTAGTAGACCTAAGTTTAAGTAAGCGAGAACTAGATTTATAGGGAGTTAGTACCTTGGGGGCGTTAATTATAGTATAGTTAGAGTTATCCGAGTCGGTATAGGGCCTATTTCTAGAGTCTTAATTATTTATTATTTTATTAAAGGACCTTTTTAGAGGAGGTCTTATTATATTAAAAGGGTAATAATTATTATATTAGAACTCGTAGCTAATTTACTAAATCTAAGCCGTGCGGAGTTTATTATTAAACGATCTAAGGTATTTATAGGTTATTTAATACGTATTATAAGTTAGGTTAAGCTAGCCGTATTAAACTACGTTACGAAACTATTCGAGTATATATAGACCGTATTCTTATTTATCTAGTTATTATGCCGTAGGGACTACGTAAGTACTTATATTAATTAGTTATTGAATATAAAGAGGTGTATTGATCCGGCTATAAAAAGCCTTTAGCGTTTAGATATCGTTAACGAATATCCTCTCTAAACGCCTAAGAGCCTACTTCGGATTATACTAATAAACTATACTATCCCGCTAGTTAATAATTATTCTTACGAAATAGCCCGGATTATTAACGTAAAAAGGGAAGATTACTAAGTATACTAAAGTTCTAATCTTTTATATAGTTTCTTAGGTTTATAGGATTAGGGTAAGGGTTTTGTTTAGTTTAAAAGTACTCTCCTATCCCTCCTTAATTATAATTATATTACGTACTAGAGTAAGGTCCCGTATTATAACCTCTATTATAGATCTAATCTCGTATTTTTAAATCTAATCTTTGTATAATAAGCGTTTTTAAAAGTTATAGTAATTAGTTAGGATCTTAATTACTTTGTAGTAGTTCTAACCTATCTAAGTCTTCTAGTTTTCTAAACCCTTAAAAGCCTCGGGGCGCTAATTAAAAAAGGGAAGTGCGTCCCCTATACCGAGCTAATTAAAAAAGTCGATTTTACGAGGGGTTAGGATTATTTAGAAAAAACTAGTTCGTTTAGGTACTAGGTTCGGGTAATAGTTAGTATACGCTTTATATTAGTAATTCGTATTAAAATTAACGAACTAAGAGTCCTTAGTATTTATTATAGCCCCGGGGTTAGTCTTATTAAAAGTAATATATCTATTTAGATTCTACCTTCTTAGCCGGTATTTAGTATCGTTTTTAAGGTTTTTTATCGTAATTAGGCCCTAAATTCGCGCTATATTCTTTTTATTATTTAGTTTAAAAGGGGAGATGGGAGGTGAGGAGGCTATTATAAATCGCTAGGTTAGTATTTATATAGTAGATTAGAAAGTAAAAATTAGAGGAAGTTTAATTAGTAGTAGTTATAGGGAAGTGGTTAAGGAGGGAAGAAGGAAAAGTTAGGTAGCTAGGTAAAAAGCTACTTTTTTATACTAATCGCGAGGGCAGCCTTTACTAATTAAGAAGGAAGGCGCTATATTATAAATAATAGAAAGGCCCCGATTTTATAATTTACTTTTTTTTTTTTTATGCGGTAGCTATGATTTAGTGCTAATTAGCCGAGAGGCCTGTAGTACTTTCCTCTTTAATGCCCCGGATCTGGGGGGTATATAGAGGCCCTTTTTTAATTCTTTTATTGCTTTTTGTTTTTTCTCTTAAATAATAGCTTTTTAATCGTAATTATTCTTTTTTTCTTAGTAATATAATCTACTTACTTATTATGTCTAATACTTCGGCTACTAGTAATGCGTATTGGATTATTAAAACTACTCGTTACGACGTCCGGCTTTAGTAATATTCCTCCTCCGCTCCTAAGAAGGTCTATTTTTAGAAAACTTAGGGCTATGAGTTTTAAGAGGTTAGCGAAAGGTAGACTATAGTAAGCGCTACTCTATTCGATCTTTTTAATCCTTATCCTGATTTAACGTTACTCTTTTTTAGATTTTTAAGACTACTAATTAGTTAACTCTTCTTAGATTAGCTAGAGAGCTTTATACTAAATTTTATATTATAAATCCTTAGGTTAATAAGTATACCGAAGGAGAAATAGCTTAGAAGTTTTAGTAGTTAATTGCGAATTAGAACGTTATTAAGAAGTACGTTTATAATCTAGGTATTATAGGCGGATTATTTTTATAGAGCCGTTAGGTTTTTATTAGTTATAATTACGTTAGTTACTTCGGCCCTCTATTTTAATAATTAGGCAAACGAACCCCTACTATTAATTCTTTACTTATTTAGGCTTATAGCGTTCGGAATGCTATACTTTATAACTATTATGCGTGGTCCTTTTAGAAGTATATCGGTTTTAATACTAAGGAGCTAGTTAGAAGGATAGTCCCCTATTTCGAGTACGTTTCTTTTCCGGATTACTTTAACGATTAATATAGTAATTATATATATTCCGAAAGTAAGAAATGCTATTTTAAGAAGAGTAACGACCGGTAGGTTATTAGTTAGTCCGGAGCCGACTCTGAGCAAGGCTATTATTATTATTATATAATAAGTAGTAATGGGGTAGCGTCTCTAATTCTAACTAATATTAAGAGAGTTAAGACTTTAGTTTATATAATCTCTAACTAGATCGATATTACTAAGACCGAGGAGGATAAGTACGATTCTATTCTTAAGGATGCCCCTTTTACGTACTTTATTAGAAACTATATATTTATAACTCGCGAGGGTTATTAATATATTAAGATAAAATAGGTAGAGTAAGAGGTTATATAAGCTAAGCTAGATACTAAACGGGCTCGATTAGATAGGGAACTAGGCTTAGACGTTTAAAAGGAGAAGTAGGGTTTTTTAATACGATTATATAGTTAGTAAGTAAGGCCGTTAGGTTTTTAATTATAATAGCTAAAAAATAATTCTTCTCTTCTTATTATCCCCTTATATCTTTATCTTAGATCTAGATAAAGAGATAACTAAAGAATTAGTAGGATTTAATAATATCTTTATAAAATAATATTTAATAAATAAAAAAACTCGTAGCTTATACTAAGGATCGGTAGTAATAAGGGGTAATCTAGCCCTCTCGAGAGGCCCTCGCTTACGATCGGGTCTACTTAGTAACTAGCTAAGTATCCTTATCCCCTAAGTTTATTATATTATTATTATAATCGAGAGGTAGAATTATAGCGTTAATTATATTATTTTATGGGGATAGAAGGTTAGTTAAGTTAGAAATAAAGTCTTTGTGAAGATTAGACTTAGTAAGTAATAAGTAGAGGCCTTCCGGAGATTTTAAGAACTTTTTGAGTTAATTATTAGTATAAGTAGCCCCTATGATTAGTTTATTAATAAGTATCTTTAGTTAATATAACGATCCGTTCGGAGTAGCTAAGTAAATATAGAAAGGTCCTTGTTAATAATAATCAAGTTTTTTAGAAGTTAATATATCGTTCTTTTATTAGACGTTAAAAACGAGAACTAGATTATTAGTTTATAACTTTACTAATTAGAGAGTATACGAAGAGTTAAACTAGTTACGGGTTTAGGCTTAGTATTAAGCGACTTTATTAACTATAGCTTCCTAGTCGTTTATTAGGGAGGTAAAAGTTCGTAATTAGGCTTAGACTTCTTAATCTATTATATATATATTCTCCTAATTAAGTACTCTCTAAGTCGCCGTCCTTTTTTCGATCGGGGTCGTTATATAACGACTATAAATAAGATAGAACAGTATATAACTTAACGATACTCTAATAGTTATCCTATTTATAAAAAGGGCTATAGCTAGTATTAGTCTAATATTTTTCTTTCCTTAATCTAACTAGATACGAAGTATATGCGCAATAGGTTAGTAACCTTTTTTAAGGAGCCCGTTAGTACGAGGGTTATAAGCTAATATAACCTTTTACTAAGTACCGTACTATTAATTAAGCTACGTTATAGCACTTATATTTTCTCGTCCCCTATTAATAATTAGAGTACCGTAGATCTTATAGCAATAAATAATATCTTTTTAAATAAACTTCGCAATATTTTTCGACGTAGCGTTCGTTATAATCTGCGCTTCTAGGTATTCTATAAACTTATAACGCGTTTTAACGACTTTTTATTTACTTATATACTAAACGTTTAGATAGACTTTAGAAAAAAGTTCGTAGATTAGAACTATAGATATATAGAGGTTATCGAAGCGTTATAATCTAGCCTTTTAGTAGGCTTTATAAGTTACAATTAGCTCCCGAGTCTAAGCGTATATTCCTAGTTAGTAATATCGTTCCGTAAGGCGGAAATATATAGCCTCTCGTCCCCTATACCCGGACTTATTATATATTTTACTAATTAGGTCTACCTAGCGGCGCTTATTATTAATTACTTAAGTAGGTTAGGGACGAGTCTTCGTCCCTTATTAAAATAGAAGTTTGTTCTATATAATAAATTGTATTACTATTTACTTAAAACGTCTAAACCAATTAAAGGGTATACTAGCTAGCCTCTTTAGAATAAGAAAGAAATAGGCAATTTATTTTAAAAGGTCCGATTATTATTCGTTTAGCGCTAGTATATTAACTAGAATATTTATTTCCTATATCTAATCGATAGTAGTATTATTATAGCTATGTATTATAATAAAAAAGTTCTTTACGACTCGTATTCGTAAGACTCGTACGTTAATAAAGTCTTTAATATCCTCGTTAAGCTCTACTTTAACTAAGTTAGATTAGCTAGGGGGTTTTTTCAAAAGGCTATCTATTATAGTATTCTTCTTCCTATCGATATACTTAATTTTAAAGTCGAAAAGTCTAATCTAAGAGAGCTAGCGTATTATTATTACTAATAGTAGGTTATTCGCTATATTATTAATCTGAGCGACTAGGACTCGGGCGTCGGTTTTTAATAAGAAGTTAATCCTAAATAGATAATTACGAAGACGCTTTAGGCTTATTAAAACGCCTCGTATTTCGAGCTTTCCGGAGTTATAATTAAGCTCTAGTTTACGCTATATCCCGCTCTCGTATTAAGTAATAGTATACTCGTTATTAACGACCTAATTAAGCATACTACCCTATTTTTTAACACTAGCGTCCGTTATAAAGATAATCTATCCGGCCTTAGTACTATAGTTTAGTAAAACTAGAATAGGAGCTATAGTAATCGCCTTTTTTAAGCGTTTTTATAGCTTCGATTTATAGCGCTCCTTATTTAAAGGATTAGTTTTTACTAAGTAAGGAGTATAACGGGGCTATTTTAAAAAAAATTGCTTAATTTAGTAGTAGTAAAAGGTAATAATACTGAGAAACGATCTAATTTCTAAGACGTTCGAGTATTTTGTTTATTTAAAGATCTTAAGGACTTTGGCCCGATTAGGCCGTTTCCCTTCTGTACTATAGAGGTAGCTTATAATAACCGCGGATAATTAGTACTATTGCGACTTTGCTCTAGAGATAGTATAGCTAGCTAGCTCGACGTTAACTAAGACTTAATTAATGTTCTAGAGGTGTTTATAAACGAATTGCTAGATCCTAGGATAGTTAGTTAGGTACTTATTATTATAGTAGGATCGCGAGCCTTTAATTACGATATTATTAATAAAAGCGCTATAGTATTTTAGAATTAAGTTATAGAGAATGTAGGTTATAATCTAATAGAATTAGGTTACCGAATTTATTACTCTTATTAGGAGGGTATAGTATTTATATAGCCTAAGTAGAGTTAAGAAGGTTATTAAATCGCGGCTTTTTTTATTTAAGGAAATTTAATTATAGTTAAAAAAGAAATTTAGAAAGGAAATAAGTTAATCTATAGTAAATTCTTTTAAGAACTTATTAGTATTAGGTAGTTACTAAGCGTTTTGAAGGGTAACGGCGTTAATTTTAGTTACTAAGTTAATTAGCTAAAGACCGCTATCCTTTTTTATTATTAAGAACTAGGGGTTTTAATACGCGGTATAGTTTTCTTTAATAATACCCTAGGTAATACGTTCTCAGATTACTTTAAAAGCTTTTAGTAATAGAGCTTTTAGGATCGGAATACCCTTTATTTACTAAGCTTTATAAGGTATAGTTTTAATTATTTAAAATAGTGCGATTATAGGGTTAAGACGGCCGTATTTAGAAAAGTCCTATACTAGTACTTTTTTTTAATTAAGGAGTATTTACTTAAGGAGATCTTATTTACGAGGTAGGAGATAGTTATAATCTTTAAGGATAGTTTAGAAGTAGTCGTTTATTAATCTAGAGCCTAGTTCTATATCCGAGAACTTAAGTATAATAATATCCTTATAGGGGCCCGATTAGTCTCGTAGCTTATTTCTAACCTCTTTAAGTTTTTTAAGTTTTTAGTAAGGATCGCTATTAGGTATTAATTTATTAAAGGGCGTGTTATTAACTAGCTAAACCTTCTAGTCCTTTTTTTTATATATTATATTAGCTTTTATAGCGCGGGGAATTTTATAAAAGGCTTTTTTAGCCGTCTTATGTTATTTTAACGCCTTTCGCTCTAGTTTTGTAATTCGTTATTTAATACGTAACTCCTTTTATTAAGAGGTAGGTATTTTTATTAAGAGACGTAAATCGTCTTAGTTAGTTAATCCGTTCGGTCTATCTCTGGCCTTGCCCCGAGCGGCCGCTATTACTCTTCTAATTTATATAATTTAAGGCTAGATCGTATAGAGCGCGACCGTAGTTATAATCTAATCGGCTTAGCCTTAGTCTAAAACTACTATAATACGCTCGTTTTTTTTTAACTTAGATTCTAGGTAGGGGTTATTAGAACTAGTAGTATCCCCGGTTATATTATTAATATTTAGTTTTTTAATCCGAAAACTTTTTTTATATACTACTCTAGCTAAGGTAAGATGTCCTTTACGTCCTAAAAACCGTTTATCCTAATTATTCCCACAGGGATCCTTAGTTTCTTATCCTTAATATAGATTAGAGCGGTAATTATTAACCTATTATATCTAAAGGATAGCTTAGTATTTTATATAAATAGAAGACCTAGTAGTAACGGATCGGAGGTCTCTCGCTCGTCCTTAATAAAGAAATAAGTAGTTATTTTAAACTTATTAATCTATATGTTCGTAAAGTAGAAGCTATTAAAAGTTATTTAGCTAGTTAGATCGTATTTAAACGTCTATATTTAAAGCTTTATTACCGTGTAGGAAATACTAGCTTTTTTAACGTATTATTTTAAGAGGATATTAACTTACGCCCTAGTATTTAGGATAGCGACAATTATCGAACCCTTATTATCCTAATTTACGCTAGATATTTAGATTTTTAACTAGAAGTAGGTATTTAAAATTACGGAAGTTAGGAGCTTAGAATTCGCGTTAGTACCTCTAACTCTACTAATCTTAGCTATATAGCTCGGCCTTAGAAAGAGGTTCTAGTTATACTTATTAAGGAGATTTTTAATATCTTTTTACTATTACTTATTTTTTATTAGATTTGCTAAGGACTTTAGAGCTTCTAATAGGATTCTATTAGTATTAAAGTACCTCTAATTACGTATTAAAGTTGTTATTACTATAGTATATTTTAGTATAATTTTTTATAAAAGGTTTATAAAAAGCGAGATCGGGGCCTTAAGCCTCTTTTTTACTAGCTTTTTTACTTTAGCCCTAAGGTTAAAATCGCGGGTCTAATTAGCGGTTATTATTTTTTAGGTTTTATAAAGAAGAGGCTCTTAGGTTCTTTAAGTACTAGTATTAGGGGTACTAATTAGGACTTTAGTAAGCTAGGGCCTAGAAATAGATATAGAGGTTACGTTCTCTACTATTTTAAAAGCCTTATTACTATTATCGATTTTTATAATTTCCCTTTTTTAATTAGAAAAGGAAACCGTTTTTTTTTTAGGTTATAAAAGCTAGCTTAGGCTATCGATCTTATATATTTTTTTAAAGTATAACGTAGTTACTAAAGTGCGGTTTTTAGGCGGTCTTTCCCTGTGGATAGTATAAACGTCTACTTAGCTATAGTAGCTTAAGTTAGGTCGTACTATATAGACGTATTTAACTATACTCGTAGGATTAGCCGAGGGAAGTGTAGGTATAGTTTACTAGGGTAGTCCGATCTAATAGTTTAGAATTTACTTAGTTAAAAGCTTAGTATTTTCCTCGGTCGATATATTTATTACGTAAAAAAGAAGGGTAATGCGATTAGTAATCGTACGCTTTTTTTTATCTTCGATTATAGTAAAGAGGATATTTTTTATAGGCTCCTAATCATTACGCTTTCCGTAGTACTAAGCTCTCTAAGCTAAAATAATAAGATAAGCGTCCTTATTAAGAGTATACTAATCATAATCTCTAATAATTCGGTAGTATAGACTTTAGTAGTACTAGTAGCGGTCTCTAGGTCCTATAATCGGGGGCTAATTAGGACGCGTAGCGCTTATATTAAATATATAAGTAGGACCTCGAGAGTAAATACTATTTTAATAGATTTTTAGCTTACTTATTTTGTTAGCTAAGTTAGAATTAGTAGTATTATTAGTAACTACCTAGGTAACCTGGGCTCTTATTATTAGCTAGCGATATTATTAATAGTTCGGATACTAGTATTAAGTATTTTTATACGCTTATAAAGTAGGGGATCGCGGCGAGGTTTTAAGTTAACTTTAATTATTTATAAAGAGTAGGTTATATTCTTTTTTATATACGATCGCGTTAAGAAGTCCTACTTTAAACCTCGCGTATTTTATTAATTTAACAAAGCTATTTAAAGTAACCCCGACTTCTTTTATTATTTTTTTTATAATATTAGCATAGAACTGCTTATATACGGCCTTAATTAGGCTCTTATTAGTTACGATATAGAGGTCTTGTTATTTAGTAAGGGTAATTATATTATTAATCTTAGTAAATAGTACCTAAGTAGAGTTTAAGTCGGAAGACGAAATAAGTAGTCCTTTAGTAACTCTTTCGATCTACTCTTTTTTATTTAAGAAGTAGTTAGTATTTTATTTTCTATACTTTTTTAAAAAGAAATCCTTAGCTTAGGCCTAGGGTAGTCCTCTGATTACGTCTTTAACTAGAGTTTAATAGTCTCTTTTTATAATATACGTAATAAGTTTACCCCTAAATCGGTCCGGGACCCTCCCAATCTCATACTAGTCCTCGAACTTTTTTAAAAAGTTTATAATATTATCGTTTTTAAAGACTATAGTCCCCTCCTAACTAGGAAACGATATTTTATAGAACTTTATATTTTTTATTAGATTAGGCTAAGGAATTATAAAGTCTTTAGTTTAAGGCGCGGTTATTTAGATCTAGGTAGCGATAGTGCTTAGGAGGGTATTAATCGAAGTATTTATCCCGACCTAAGCCGTAACTAGCCTCTTCTAGTTAGATTAGTAAGTAGATTCGTTACTAAGGGTAGGTTTATTATTATTAAATAACTCCGCGGTCTATAGGTCTCGATAGACTATAAAAGCTAGTTTAGTAGACGGTTTATTTAAGGTAAAAGGGTTAGGTTCGTGCGATTAAATATTTAGAGGGTCGCTAATAGTAATAAAAGTAATGTATTAATTGTTTATATTTACGGTCCGAGGTTATTTAAAGTATAGTTCGTTAATTTTGTTTATGATTTTAATAGTTTTATGTTAATCTATTTATTTTAAATAGAGTTTGGAAAGAGAGGAGAGGAGCCGTCTTAATAATTAGAGCGTAGTCGTTGTTCTGATTAGCGTAATCTGGGCCGTCCTTCTTAGCCCTTACTAAGTATATAATTAGAGTTTTAATCGGACTTTATATTAGGCCTACGGTAATACTAATTAAAATTACTAGTAAGTCTAGTTAAAAGCTAGTTTTTTAAGTACCCTTAGTCTAACGTATCCGTACTTCTAAATAAGTTTATTATCGAATCTCTGGGCTATGTTAATTAATAGGGAATAGTTTAGTTAAATAATTAGCTATACTTATTAAGGTATTTTATTAGTTCTAATCCTAACTCGTCGTTCGTTTTATTATACTATTACGACGTCCGTGTTTAGGCCCGATCCGGTCCTAAGTATTTACGTATTTCTTTATTTATTTATTTTGCTCGCTTATTAGGGTCTATCGTATCCCCCTCTTATTAAATAAGAAGCCCTTTTTTATACGTTTTCGTTTTTACGTCTTAATTATTTAGTTTTTCTTTTGATTAGAGTCCTGCTGCTCGTATTTGTTTTAATTGTTATGCCGCTTTTTTTTACTTATTTATTTAAATTATCTTCGATCGAGTCGGGCTCTTTTTTACTTATTCTTTTATTTAAAAAGGAAAGGGATTTTTAAAAGGGGAGACTATTAAAAAGGTGTAGGGTATAAAGGACTTTTACAGTGCGGTGCTTAGGAAGAATTATTAATACTTATAAAGGTAATATAAGATGCCTCTTTTAATTAGGTTAATACGGCCTTAATTAACGAAGTTATAATCGAAGAGGGGGGGTAGTATTAACTAAATTAAAAGGGTAAACTTCTTAATCGTTTTATATTATTATATTTAAAAGTAAATTATTAAAAAGGCTTTGGTTCGATCTTAAAAAGGTGTATATATAATTAAAGTTAAGATCGTGCTATTAAGCTCCTCTCCCTAATCGGGGGCCTTTTTTTTTATATTTTCTTCCGATCGGCTCTCCCGTAGGTCCCTATACTTAATTATTTTTAGAAAAAAGAAAGACTAGGACTAATCGCCCTACCCCATTCTAATATTTAGTAATAGTAATAAGGCTAAGGTCGTTTTTAAATATACTCTAAATACTAAAAGCGTTAGTATAAGCTCGTTAGGCCCTATAGTATTATTATAGTATTTAAGTACTGTTTAGAGGTATTCGTCGTTAGTAAAATCGGGATTTTCTTTTTTAATAATTCTAAATACCCTTTTTAGCTACTAGTGTGCCCTTTTTACTTTTTTAATACTATAGTACGCTTTAATAAGTACTACTTTTAGCTATATACCGTAAACTACCGCATTTTTTTTAAATTCTACTACTTTAAAACTAGTACTAGTATCGGTCCTAATACTATCTAGCGGTCCTTAGTATATATTAATCTAGCTTTTTTATAGGGCTACCTATACTATTTTTACTTATAAATCCCGTAAGAATTACCCTACCTAAAATAATATCGCTTTATTAATTATATATAGGACCGGTTGACTATTTAAGTAGAAGATATTAACGACGATTTCCTAATTAAAATTGAGCTTATTACGTAATTTAAATTTGAATTTACGTAGGCTCTACGTATTTATTTAGTATTAGTAGTATATTCTTATTAACTACTCTAGTACTTTTATTTTAATATTATTATTACCCGATTGCCTTAGTAAATTATATAGCCTCGTAACTAACGGGTAGCCTAATCTCTAGTATAGTTATCGGAGCTTATTTTTTATTAAATAATTAATCGACTTCGTATTATTAGTAAGCCTTATAAACGCGTACCCCTATCGTTGTTCGACTATCTCGAAGTGCTTATTACTAGAGATTTTATTTTTTATATTATTAAATATAATACCTAGTCGGTCTATATCTTTTAGATATAAGAGAAATAGGGTATTAATAAGTAAAATATAAAAAGTTATCGTTCTAAAGTACATATTTATTTTTATTATACTTAGGGCGACAATTTCCTTACTTAGGCCAAAGCTAATTTTTATAATACCCGCTGTTAACGTATTAAGCATTATTAGCGCAATTTTTTATAGTACTTAGAATTACCCTTTTTTTTTTATTAACTATTACGATACCCCCGTGTTTAATATAATCCTTTAGAAAGATTCTGGGCTATACTTTTTACTTGCGTAGAATACTTATACGAGCTTAGTATTCGAGTGATCTAGGTAGTATAAAAAGGATCTTTTTAACTACCCTTAGAACTGCTTAGTACTATCTTTCTTTTTTAGTATTAAGAAACTAGAATTCGGCGCTATTAGATTTATCCTTTTATTTATTTCTATATCCGTTATCTAAGGGACCTTTTTTTACTATTTATAAATAAAAGCCTGCTTATTAAGAGCTTTTACTACTTTTTATTTATTTAGCTTCGTATATCTTTTCGAGGCTAACGGGGTAAAAAAAGAGTAGTTAATCTCGTCGATTTTATTATAATTTAATTTATTAATATAGGGGGTAAGATCTTTTTTATTTTCTAAATCTCTTATAAGGTGCGGATACTTTAGGCCGCTAAGTTAGTTACTTTTACTAAGTTCTATACCCCCGGATTTACCCTTATATATAACGAGGAATTAGTTAAATTAGTAAGGGCTAGTTTTACTATTTATTACCCTCAACCTTTTATACTTTTCGTACGATTTAGTACGCTCTTCCTTAGAGTAGTTACTTAACTAATATTTATCTTTTTTATAAATAAAGTACTATTTCTTTTATTACTTTACTTATAAGTTAAATTTCTATTTATTTAATAAATCTAGGCCTCCTTACTAACGATTACTATACTTAGCTTCTTTTTTTTTATATATATATATTTAATTAACTTAATACTATTAATAAGGGGCGTCGTACGTCTAGAAGTAAGTTTAGCGTAGTATTTTTATTTTAATATTAAAACTAAATCTTAGCTTTGAGTAGAGCGTCTCGTAGTTTTTAAGTATTTAGTATAGGGTTATTTTTGTTTTTAATATACATTAGACTATAATATATAGATATTTAACTTTTTATTTATTAATCCTCTTATTTAGCTAGGTCTTTAATAGCTTATTAATTTAATTAATAAGCTTTTTAAGAATTTTTATTTACGATTTACCCTCTATTATTCTAGTTATAAATACGAAAAAAATCGCCCGTAGCTTAGATAAGAGCTCTAGATTCTTATTATAAATCTTAAAGCGGCTTCGGATTATATTAATAATATTTAAAAAGTCGTTCCGATTGAGATTACGTACTACTTCGTAATAATAATTAGAGGCTTTATTTATAAGTACGATATTAATTACTAAATAGTACTAATATTCCCTAATCCTAACTTTTTTATAATAATTATAAAACATCGTTAGGGTTTTTTATAAGACCTCGTACTTCCCTCTAGAGTATAATTTCTTTTTAAAAAAGATCTTTTTAAGGTTTATAAATTACTTTATATTTATTACTAAATTTTTAGTATTTATATATAATCCCTGCGTTACTACGTATTATTAATAACTTCGGGTGGTCTATTTCCTTTTTTACTAGCCTATTAGTACCGAATTTCATATTAATAGTAGTAACGAGCTATAGATCGAAATAAGTAGAATTATTAATTATCGTATATCTAGTACTATATTTTATTTTTATATATCTTTTTATAACGATAAACTACTATTAATAATTATAAAAAGAAAATCCGGGTTATTTACCCTTTTTTTAAATTTATTAAAGCGATTATATACCTTATTAACTTATACCTAGGTCTATAGTACGAATTCTGTTTTTATAATCGTTATTATTAGGATTTTATAAGGCTCTCGCGATTATAATTGCGCTAGTAATACCCCTTACTTATAGAGGAATTTATTAACTACTTTTATAACTCTTAGGCTTATGCTTACGAACTATTTATCTAGCTAATAACTAAGGTTATTTACGATTTTATAAAATAGGGGTTACCCCTATAGCCCCTTTTTTTATAAACCTTAGTTAAATAAATCAATATTACGTTAATTTACTTACTATTAAGTTAATTTATAATTTTATATATCTACGTCCTTTAGTAATCCGGGTTAATATTTACCTATTTATAAGGGATCGGGATTTTATTTAGGATCGGGTTTTTTTTTTATTCTAACTTACTAAGGGTCGTGCCTTAGCTTATACTTATATTAGCGGTCGTTAGCGTATTTAATTTTAATAAAGATATATTTAACTCGCGCGCTAGCTATAGTAAACTAGTACTTTTACTACTTAACGAATTTATTAAGGTCTAAGTAATTCTTATTTCCTCTTACTATCTCGCTACTACTCTCGTTTTTATTATTTTTAATAATTATTATTAACCCTTTAAATTACTAAATATCGTACTTATTAAGGCTACTTTTCTTATTTAGTATAAAAAATAAACTTTAATAATCCCTTTTTTAATAATAGTAGTAAACGTTTATATTACTATAAAAAGATAAAGTAATTAATCTTAGGATTTTTGTTAATTACTAATTTCCGTTATTCTGTATACTCCTAATCTCTTAAGCCTCGTACTCTACGTAATTTCTAAATTACTTCTTCCCTTAACTTACCTCCTCTAGGGTAGTATTTTATAAGAATAGTTAAAAGTAAATACTAAGCGTCTTATAAAAGAGCTAAATAGATTATTAAATACGGTTAGTAAAATTAAGCCCTCTTTTATTAAACCCTCCTCTTTATAAAATCCCGGACTTTAAGGACTTATTAAAAATACTACCTATTACTTAGACTAGGTAAAGTTAAATACTTTAAGGATCTTTTCTTTTATAGCTTTTTAGTAACCTATTTTATATCTTTTTAAAAGGTTTTTTTTATAGCCTAATTATAGTTAAGTAACTATCGCTTACTAGCGATCCTTTTTATTACTTAGTTAATTTTTTAAAGTTAGTAATCTTATATTAAGAGCTAGTAATATAAAAAAGAGCTTCTAACGGCCTTTTAAAGGATTCTCTTCTTTTTTTTTAACTTAATTTTAATAAGAGGTCGCTTAGCTTCTTTAGACTAGCGAATTTTTTTACCTCTTTTAAATAACTACTTTTTATATTATATTCCTAAGTAATACCCGGGGGGTAGTTAATAGGGCTATAAGGAGATCGTTTAGATCGCGGGCTTCTTCGTATCCGTAAGATTCTTATTATAATAGACCCTTTTATATACTATAGATCTCTTAGCTTTATAATTCTTATATAAGTTCTTATTATACTTATTAAGAACGTTTATACTTAGGGATCCCTTTTTTTAATTACGTAGTGCTCTTTTATACCGTACTATCGAGCTTATTTATTATACTAATTAATTAAGTAAGTAGTTATTATATAAGTATCTCTTTTTACTAATTTAACTTACGGGCCGGTTACGTAAAGGTTATATTAGTAAAAAAGCTACTTAAGGCAGTAGTAAAATAGTAATTATATAAGCGGTTTTATTAATTAGCGTATTTTAACATAATAAACGTTAACCTCTTATAAATAATAAAAGGCTACGATTATTTAATTCCGTACGATATTTAAATATTACCCTTTTTTTATTTACTTTCGTAAGGTTAATTAGTACGAATCTCTTATCCTATATAGTATTAAGAAGTCGTCTTTTTTACGTAGCGAGATATTTTATTAATCTATAATAATAGAATTTAATTACTAATTAGTATTAATATCCTTATTATAGGGTAATTAGTTCGAACTAAGGGTTAACGAAGAGATTAATTAAACTATATAAATTTTTATATATATAGAAAAGGGAGGTTCTAACCATAGGTTAGGTAGGCTACGAATATCGTAAATAGGGGCCGTAGTTGGTCCCTGCGCTGGCTGCCGTAAGCCGAGGTCGAATTGGACTTCTAATCCGACATATATGCCAAAATATCAATAACAAGAGGAGCTCCCCGGAGCTTCTGGGCATATTAGGACAGCCTTCTTTAGACATTCACATCCTAAGTTTCGCGTCATGTTTAGAGAGCCTGGACCATTCCCTCATGCTTGATAACCCAAGTTCCGTCTTTCGGAAACCCAGGTGCGTGCCCTTCGGAGCCTTCCCATCCCGCTGCCATATATCCGATCGCTAAGAGGAACCCCCCGTTTCCAGGGAAATAGGGCGGTGGAGATGGACCTATAGCAACCTCGTTAGCCGATCGTATTGGGACCCGACGCTAGGTATAGTCTCGTGGTACGCAAACTAGGTACACTCGTTCAGCATGCTGCATTACTCACTTGGACCAGACCTATGAGCAAAATCTTGATCACCGAACGTCCAGTAACCGAAATTAGTTAGGTGATATATGGCTCGCTCTGGGTTCCCGATACGCGCCGAGTTGATGGCCAATACGTTTCGGCCCCAGCCTCTGATTTGGGCGTCACCCCACACATCCCATACCTTGTCTGCAGTTCTAACACCGACTTCTGCGTTCACCTTATGCATCTATCGTCAGCTAATGAAGCAAATTGGGAGTCTACCTCGAAACCTCCGTAAGACTTACCAGTGGGGTGTCGGGTACCATGCCTTGCAACATGATGACGCTTCTAGGATCTTTGTTGAGCTGAGGGTTATCCCACCAGGATGCATTTACGCCGCCGCCGATCCAGGGAGCGAACAGGCCATCATACTCAGGAGGGGATGCCATATTCTCTGCCACTCTAGACCACGCTGAGGGGCAATCTTGTTCAAGTCTCTTTTTCCAGTTGCACGCTGCATTGAGAGCCCATTGCCAGTAAGCAAGCTCGTAGGCCAAGTTAGAAATCTCTGTAGGGGACGAATTCTCCGTGACACCCTGAATAGGTGGTCCTAAATCATATTTGCCACTCGCGTTGTTGAACCAAGCGAACGATGCCATGTACTGGGCAGTTGACGTGATGGTACGGTCCCATCGTTGGAGAGTCTCCCTGCTTTGGTTGGCTTTGTAGGCTAGTTCGGCAAGATAGATGGGGTGTGGTTGCTGCCATTGAAGATACGCCCTGGTCTCTCCAGGAGCGATACCCTTGGTAACAAGCTCCGTCATCTTGGGCCATCTGGTTGTCCACTCTGATCAGCAGATGAAGATCTCAAAATTGGATGGACCTGTAAATCTTACCTTGCGCCATCCCATCCCATGCGACGGGCTCTTGCCTCAGCGCTAGGCAGGAGATCCTCATAGACAGCAGGGAATATCCGATCAAAGTATCTTGATCTTCCCCAAGTCGCCCAATGAGCACAATGCCAAACGACCATCTCCATGTGAAACTTGCCCCACCACCCGTTATACACCAGACCACTTTCCTGTGGTGGCTGGCCAGTGGCTGCGCTGTTGATTCTCATCGCGTATTGGGAGAGTATGATGCGTCGCTGGAGCTCCGTCGCGTTTGGGTTTGACGACTGGGTGAGATCTACAACCCCCCCTTCTTTCCAGTACCTCTGCCAATCAAGACTGTTTCGCCGGCGAATTGAGGAGGGCAGTGACGGTCTTTGAAGCTTGAGATTATACTGGGCAGTGAAGGACAATCCATTCGCTCTGGTGACATTTTTTCCGGAGGCGGCTGGGAACAGTCCATAGCGATGCGCATTAGTCGTGTTAGAATTCTGTTTCCCAATTCTCCTCAAAGTCAATGGTGTTTCCTTGGGCCACCGCAAGTTCTGGTAGTATGACGTTTCTTGCATTGTGTGATGGATATGAGCTGTGTCATCAGAATCAACTCCGGGTTTAACAATAGAAGTAGTTTGATTGTCCGGGAATTGGTAGCTCCCCATGAACACCTCAAAGTCTGATGTCTTCTCAACCTTGTGGATCGGAGGAAACGGAAAGTCAAATTCGACTCGAAGGGTTCCTTCAAAGATCAATACGGACTCGATGTCGAAAGTAACGGAGTCGGTGTCAAAATCTCCTTGAGTAACCACTTGCACATCCTCACCATCAACCTTGAACGACGAAGTAGTAACACCGTTCCAGAGGTCAAGGACTTGGCGGGGTTCCGTGATCGATGATAGCGTCTCGTTCTTGTAACTCAAGCTGATGCGGCCAAGATTGATGCGGTTGGGGTTAGCACTCAACCATTTCGATATTTCTGGCAGCTTCGGATCTTCAAGGTCGTAGATAACTTCTCTTCCATGCGTAACTACAGGGACGCCCGCAGATTCTTCCAGCTTTTCTCTAGTGAAATACAGCGCGATATTAGTCTCCGAAGGACGCGAGTGTGCAATTGACTGAAGGGCCAAGGTCTTACCCGTTTTGTGGCAACGCATCCTTATGCCATCCCCAGCTGGAAAGTGTGTTGAAAGGTACCAACGATTGCGTACCTGTGATGTCAAAATTGAACGCAAAGTGTCCATTTCCAACCTGAAGAGGTGTTGTGGTATTGTCTATGACTTTAGGCACCTCTGTTCGCACTATATTGAAAGACTCCACGATAGCTTTTCTGTGAAAATATCAGTAATGCCAAACATGGAAATATGACGTCTTTTCCTAGACCAATAACTTTCTTTCCTCATACCTGTCAATGGCTGCAGCTGCTAGTGCCGGCGCTAGCAAAAAGAATTGCGCGAACATCTCACAAGGTCATGATGCCGATTACTGGCTAGAACTTCAGTGATGATTGACTGGATAAGCATCACTTTGAATACTTCTGAGAATTCGACGGATAAGCGTGCAGACATATATCCGTGATATCGCGAGGTAAAGACGGGTGACTCTGTTAGTATCCCTATCACAGGGATATTAGTCAATTAGTTCGAACCGTGGGTTAACGAAGTAGGTTAATTAAACTATTCTAATATATTACATAAGGTATAAAAAAGAGGTTTTAACCGTAAGTTAGGTAGTCTATAATAATCGAAAATAGGGCCCCTCGTTAGCCCCTACGCAGCCTTAGCCGTATACCGAGGTTAAATTAGACTTTTAATTTAATACTAACTTTCTCTTTTTTTATCGATCTAACTACTACTTCTGTTATTATTACTACTACCGCGATTAGAGGTTTAATTTAACCTCGGGCCCGTTTACTAAGTCGTCTCTTTTTACCCCTTTTCTCTGCTCTTTTCGTGTAACCTATCCCTCTATTCGTACTATTACCTTTCCCTTTTATCTCTCGAACTATACGCGATTTGAAAATACGTAGATTTACGTATTTAACTAGATCGTAGAGGATAAATTAATAAACCCCTCGATCGCATAGTATCTCCGCCTCTACTAGGTCTAATCCCTCGAAAGGTCTCCCCGCTGTTATAATTATACTATCCTTTTATAGTTAGGTTACGAGTACGAAATCGGCCTTTTTTTTTACTATATAGAATATACTAATTATAGTATTATTAGTAATAAATTAGTAAAGTAGTACCCTTTATTTAGGTCTTTTTATACGTTTTAGTAATATAGCTATTACCTCTTTTTTACTATTATTATCTATTTATTTTATTATAATAATTTTATTAAGGATAATCTCTTACTCCTCTTTACGCTATTAAAGGGATTCTCTTAGCTTTTCTTTTTCTTATTAAGCTAATATTTTTTCGCTAGGATCGGTATAATACGGCCGTACTACTATAATTAATACTTGAAGTAGTTAATCTTAATCTTTAGTAATAATATATAAACGTTCGTTAACTAAGATTAATTTATATAAGCTTAATTACTATTTAGTTATTTCCCTTTAGACCCTAATGTTTAAATTTAGTAATATATCGAAGTTAGGGCTTATATTTAGCCTATTATAAGTAGTAATAGCCTTATTAATTTAGCGCTTTATATTTATCTCTTAGAGTACTTTTATTACTTTATTAATTACCTAAGCTTATTAAGCTATGTTTAGTAATAACAGCAAGGCTATCGTCGTCCTCGGGTATACTCCGAATATAAAAAACGTTAAAACTAGTCCCTTTGGGCCTATAGTATTATTATAGTACTTAAATACTATTTAAAAACACTCTTTATCCGTAATATCGGAGTACTCGTTATAGATAATCTTAAACGCTCTTTTTAATTACTAATAAGCTCTTTTTACCTTAATAATACTATAATATACCTTAATAAGTACGATTTTTAGTTATATACTATACATAGTAATATTATTTTTAAACTCTATTAACTTAAAGATCGTTCTTATATCGGTCCTAATTCTATTTAGTAGCCCCTAGTATATATCGATCTATGCTCTCTTTAGTATTAACTAAATAGTTTTAGTAAGTAAGTCCCTAAAAAATTAGCCTCTTTAAAATAATATAACCTCGTTAATAATATATAGTACTAAGCGATTATTTAAATAAAAGATATTAATAACGATTTTTTAATTAGAATTAAGTTCGTTATATAATTTAAATTTAAATTTGCGCGGGCTCTAGGCGTTTATTTAGTATTAATAATATATTTTTATTAAATACTTTAGAGCTCCTATTTTTATATCGTTCCTTAATTACTTAAGGAGGTTATATAGCTTTATAATCAATAAGTAGCCGAAGCGCTTATATAATTATTTAAGCTCTCTTTTTATAAAATAATTAATAAATTTAATATCTAATTCGAGCCTTATAAACGCATACCCCTATCGCTTTTTAATAAGTATAAACTACTTATTATTTAATAATCTATCCCTCGTATTATTAAATACGATACTTAACTAGTCTATATCCTTTAAGTATAATAAAAATAGTATATTAATAAGTAGGATATAAAAGATTATTATACTTAAGTATATATTAACTTTTACCGTACTTAGAGCGCATATTTCTTTACTTAGGCTAAAGCTAATCCTCGTAATACTTATTATTAACGTATTTAATATAACTAAGGATATTTTTTAAAGTATATAGAATTACCCCTTACTTCTAGTTAATTATTATAATACCCCTATATTTAAAATAATCCCTTAGAAAATTTCTAGGCCGTATCGTTCGCTAGCGTAAAATACTTATACGAGCTTAGCGTTCGAATAATTTAAGAAGTATAAAAAGGACCCCTCTAGGTACCCCTAGAATCGTTTAGTACCCTATTTTTTTTAAGTATTAAGAGAGGTACTAATTTTTCTTTAAACGTTAATAAAATAGGGTTCGGTATTATTAAATTCGTCTATTTATCTATATCTATTATTTAAAAGATCTTCTCTTACTATCTATAAATAAAAACCTATTTATTAAAAGCTTTTATTACTTTTTATTTATTAAGCCTCGTATATTTTCTAAAGGTTAACGGGGTAAAAAAAGAGTAGTTAATCTCGTCGGTTTTATTAAAATCTACTTTATTAATATACGGGGTAAGATTTTCTTTATCTTCCGAATTTCTTATTATATACGGATCCTCTAGGCCGCTAATTATACTTTTGTATATACTTTTATATATTATAAAGAATTAATTAAATTAACAAGGGCTAGTTTTACTATTTACTATTCTTAACTTTTTATATTATTTATATAATTTAGTACGCTCTTTCTCTAAGTAATTACTTAACTAATAACCGTCCTTTTTATATATAAAATACTTCCCTTTTTATTACCCCTATTTTAATTCTAATTAGCGGCTAGCTAAGGAGTCTATTCCTTTAGCTTAGTAATTATTATACTTAGTATCTCTCCCCTTATTTTTATACGTACGGTCGACTTAGTATTATTAATAAGGGCCGTTATATAATTATAAGTACGTTTATTAAAGTATCCTTACCTTAATATTAAAATTAAACCTTCGCCTTAAGTAAAGGGTTTCGTAATACTTAAGTAGTTAATATAAAGTTACCCTCGCCTCTAGAACTCTCTATATAGTAGTATAAAAATACCCGATTTTTTACTTATTCGTCCCCTTATTTAGCTACGTTTTTACTAACTTATTAATTTAATTAATAAGCTTTTCGAGGATCTCTAGTCTCGACTTTCTTTTTATCGTTCTAACTATAGACCTAAATAATAATACCCTTAGCTCGGATAAGAACTCTAAACTCCTATTTTAAGTTTTAAAATAACTTCGAATTACGTTAACTAGGCTTAAAAAGTTAGTTTAGTTAATAATATATACTACTTCGTAATAATAATCCGTAGCTTTACTAGTTAGTACGACGTTAATTACTAAATAGTATTATTACTCTCGGATTCTGACTTTTTCGTAATACTCGTAAAAAACTATAAGGGTTTCTTATAGAACCTCGTATTTCCCTCCTATAATTTTTTTTTAAAAAAGATCTTTATAAAGTTAGTAAATTACTTTATAATAACGACCGTTAGGTTAGTCTCTTTACGTATCCTTTATATATTAGCGTAGTTATATTAACTCTACGTAATTAATCGCATACTTCTCTAATTAATAAGTAATAAGCTACGTATTAATAGCGTTACTAAGCTAGTTATTAAAATTAATAAAATCGTTAGTAACCGCTCTTCTTATATAATCTCCGTAACTCTTACTATAGTAAGCGCTAATATATTACCGTTAGTAATTTTTAATAAAAATTCTAATTAGTTTACCCTCTTACTAAAGTCGTCGTATTTTATTATTACTCGGTTAACTTAATTCTAATCTTATAATATAAATTCGTTAATAGTAACTATAATAACGAGCGTCTCGTGAGCTCTTTATCTTACTACCTAGGCTAATAAAATACCTTAATAATAAAAGAATATAATAACCCTCTTTATTACGTTCGGATTAGTACTTATAAACTACTCGTCCTTTTATTTACCTAGGTTATTAATAATTTTATAAAATAGGGGTTATTCCTCGAGCCCCTTCTAAGCGTAGATTTCTATAAAATAGACTAATACTACGTCGATTTACTCGCTATTAGGATTATTAAAATCTCTATATACCTACTTTCCTTAGTATTCTAATTAGATTTCTATTTATTTATATAATATAAGAATTCCTCCTCTTTAATTATAAACTAACTTACTCCTCGTCGTTCCTTAACTCGTACTTCGATCTATAATAACTAGCGTATTTAATCTTAATAAAGTCGTTTTAGAGCTATTTACTAATCTTAATAATAGCGTATTATTATTAGTTACTAGATTTATTAGAGTCTAGGACCTTTTTACTTCTTTTTATTTCCTTATGCCGAGCCTTATTACTATTTACTCTTAGCCTTTTTAGTTAAATACTATCTTAGTAATCTTTTTTTAATTACTTAATTAATTAATATTAAAAATAGATTTATAAATAGCCTAATAACGTCTCGATTATATAACATTTCTCTTTAAATTAAAAAACCTAAGAAGTATATACGTTTATTAAATAAATTACTACTAGTTAATAATCTATTTCTTACCTTTTTAAAATTAATAATTTTTATATTAAGAGCCCGTAGTATAAAAAGGGAGCTTCTTAGCGGCCCTTTAAAATATTCTTTTTTTATTATAATAATTATAACTTTAATAAAAAGCTATAAGAGGATCTTTTTAAGAGTAGTAGCCTCTTTACTAAACTAACCTCTAGTACTCGTACTATTCGTAATTTATAAATTATAGCTATTATAATCTCTAAATCTCCTCTTTTCTTATTATACCGTCCTCTTCGCTATATTTTTAAGTAATATTTAAAGAAATAGTTAAGAGGGCTACGAAGAGATTATTTAAATCGCGGGCTTCGAGGTCGTATTTATAAAACCCTTATTATAATAAACCTTTTTATATACCGTAAATCTCTTAGTCTTATAATACTTACGCCTCTTAGTACCCTTAATAAGTATATTATACTTAAGGACCTTTATTCCTCGATCGCGTAGTACTTTTTTATATTATACTTCTTAAGCTCGTTTATCGTACTAATTAATTAAGCAGGTAGTTACGTAAGTAATTCCTTTTACTAATTAATTAATTAATTTAGTTAATATCTAATCGTAGGCCGGCTATAGGTAAGTTAATTAATAAAAAAGGATTTTATTAGGTTAATAATAGTAGCTCGGTTACTTTAATATTTTTATTAATTATTAGGGGTTATTTTAATATAATAAATATTAGCCTTTTATAAGTAGTTAAGGGCTATAATTCCTTTACTTCGTTCTATTATAAAAATTCCACGTCTTATTACTTACTTTTTATAAAATTAAGTAGTACGATTCTCTTATCGCGTTCTATTTAAAGAGGTCGTCTCTTTTATACTAAATACTTTACTAATTTATAATAGTAAAAATTAATTACTAATTAGTATTAGTATTCTTATTATAGGGACATTAGTTAATTAGTTCGAACCGTAGGTTAACGAAGTAGGTTAATTAAATTATTTTAATATACTACGTGAGGTATAAAAAGGAGGTTCTAACCGTAGGTTAGGTAGTTTACGGTAATTAGAAATAGGGCCCTTCGTTGGCCCCTGCGCAGCCTCGGCCGTATACCGAGGTCGAATTGGACTTCTAATCCGACAACTCGGTTCAAGTCTACCCCGAACGCGGGGTTACGGCCCCTGCTGCCGTTCCCAATTTCCAGAGGTCCCATCATATGTACGGTGCAACCCACCGCCCTGATGGAGCAAATAAACTTTAATGAGCATGTGAGAGTGCTATTAAATATGAAAAGCTTGAGCTAGAAGATCTAGAGACTGGCCGAAACTGTAATTGTCTTGTCAATGAACAGTCTTACGGTCTCGTTGAATTCCTCCTCTCTTTCCCACAACGGCACATGGCCACAGTCTTTCCAAGCAATGTACTCCGGCCCGTCTCCCAACGCAGCCTTGATTAGCTCAAAATGCGGAAAGGTAATGGTTTCGTCAAAAGTCCCGTGCATCACCAAGATCCGGGTCCTGCCTACTTCGTCCCCTATTCTTGCGAGATCTGCGTCGCTCTTGTGGTGCCATCCAGCGGCAATAGCCTGTAGCACGACGCCTTTTCTCCGAGAAAAGTCGGTATCTTCGCAACGCTCTGCGAGTTCCTCTGCCACAAAGCGGTCAAGGTTGGTGGGAAATGTTTTTTCTTGGTCCAGGGATCCGGTGTCCGGCGCATTGAGATAACTCCTAGTGAACAGCCTACTGGCCTTGTTCTTGAGCTCTACGTCAACTGCTGTGGGAAGAAACATGGCGACTCGTTGTTTCATATGCTCGAATGTGTGAACGGTTCGAATCAGGCGGGGAGCCGTAGAGATGAGGATCAGCGATTGCAATCGTTGAGGTATCAGAAGGGCAAGTTCTTGCGCAATCATGCCACCTAAGCTGATTCCTGCAATGTTCAAGTCTCGCGGGTAGTAAAGTGAATCAGTATCGAGCCAGCCAATGTGCCTCAGCAGTTCGACGAGGTCCTTTGCCATATCCAAGGTGCTGTACCTGCAATTTGGCTTGCCCGACTTGCTCACCCCGCGATTATCAAAGACAAGGGAGCTGTAGTCCTCGCCACGCAGATGCCCAAAGTGTCGATTCTGACGCTTCCACAGGTTCCGGCTACCACCGAGGCCCATGATCCAGACAATTTTCTTTGGTCCTCGGCCGTGAACTTCGTACCACATAGGGAATGGCCCACCTGGGCGGGACTCGGCCACTGTCGCGAATCCCGATAGCCTGGGTTTAAGATCCCATTGCGTCGTCTTGTATGCGGGATGGCGAAGAATCTCTTCTGCTGAGAGACTTGTCGCTTTGGTGGACATCTTGTTACTAATCAATGAAGCCTAAATTGCGGGCATAAAATTTGGCGATTGTTGGCTTCAATGTTATGTCAAGCAGTCAAATATGACGGTCTGCTAAGTCTTGGGATAAGCTTGGCTCACTGGGGATCCTGCATTATCTGGACTGTTCATGTCCAACGTGAGCGATAGATTATCATCGGCATGGTCGGTAATGCTCAGTTACTGAAGGTTCGCGGTCGCTCGGATCTGTGTTTCACAAGAACCGAGGCCGATGCTACCATGAGTGGCGCACAAGCGCCGATGCTCCAGGCCTTCGGACGATCAAAAGAACAACTGGGAGCTTCCAATACTGATGCTCTAGGTTTCAATCGGCATGCTGAGAGCTGCCATGTTCAATCACGAAGGTTGCTCAATTATGGACAAAGTCCAGAAACAACGGTAGACATAAAGGCTTGAAGATTGAAGGCGCCCCGACGCAGTATGCCTTATTGGCGGAGGCTTCATGTTGGGATGGCGCAGCTATGGGCTTCAATACCATCCTTTGGCATTCCCAGTGCGACATTCAATCAAGTCTTTGGGATCGGACGGTCCTTTATGCTCTCAGCCCACCTCTGTCCCTGACAATCTTGATATTTGCCAGATATTGTCAAGTTCTCTCAATCGAAAGTCTCATATCATAATTGAAACTACCAGAGCACGATAGACTGACATGCACTCATTGGGTTATTCGTTGAAGCCCCATTCACGGCGCGTCTCGTGTCAGTGTCCTCACGTTTGACCTGGCCCGAACATTGACGCCTGTTATTGCGCGCCCTGCCCCTACTCACTTCCAACTGTAGGAGCCCGCGTCGGCCTCGCTGGGAGCCCGGGACCGCCACAATCATACCACAATCATACAGTGACTCGAGGGCCTGCAGATTCACGTCGCGGCTAATAGACCCTTGGTCTTTTGTTGTCCTCTGCAAGGTGAGTCGCCATCTCTCAAGACCGAGCACGTGTCTCACAGGCCCAGCTCCTCATTCAGTCAAAGGATAGCTGCCTCCATTGGCGCCTACAAAGCGACGCGTTTCGCTAAGCGCCCTGTCTGGGGAGACAAAGCAAAGGCAGTTGGGGCTGACTCGCTACGACTCAGACAGCCAAGCCCTGTCGGCTCCAGTGTTGGACGGCCTGCCAGATGCGCGCCAGGGTTTGGAGAATGAATGATTGGATGTGACTGTTCAGCGCTGCAACAGTAATAGCGCCAAAGCTCAAAGGACTGGTGTTACTATTTGCGTTGAACAACATTGTGAGGTTAGACTCATTGGATGTTGTTTTCGCTCAAGAGCAATGGTCTTTGTCCATTTTCATCTTATAAAGATGGTTTTCCTGGTGTCCTCAATACTGTTCTGAATCACTCTCTCTACGATTTTTCATTCCTCTCTCCATCACTTGGCGCCTGGGTTTCCTCGGAGTTTTCTAAGTACTTTGCACTGCCGGTCGGTCTCGCTTTCTTTGCTTTATTTTCTCGTTACAGCATCGTTCGATAGGCTTTCCGTGGCCATCTTCCAACTTTGCGTCTACCTCTGCATTTTTGAGGGATTTTCGCAATCACGCACTTCTGAACTATTTCCGACATACACGTTCTTTCACCTCACAACGACAATGGGAAAGTTCGGAAACGCTATCAAGGCCGGCCAGAGTGCCGTTGAGCTCGGCCGCAATGTGCAGGGCCTCGCCGGCGCCGCCTCCGAATTCCGTAACGCGGACAAGGCAGAAATGGGTCGCCAAGCCGGACGCGGTGTCTTCAACGAGGGCGCTGCAACAGGCAAGACCATGGGGAAAACATGGCTCAAAACATTCGAAGTCGTACCCCGCCTAGTCTGCCGTGGTCTCCAATTTCTCTTCGCTCTCATCGCCTGCGGCTTCTACGGCAACCGTGTCGATGCTGACCGCAAGGCGAACGATGGTTTCTCGCCGGAGTGGATCTTTGCCATTACCGTGGCAGGAGCTTCAGCTGTCACGGCTGTTCTCTTCGTCGCTGCCACACCGCTCGGCGCTATTCCCTACGTTGGCAGCAGAATCAAGATCTTCAAGACCTACCGTGCTTTTGCTTGGGACTTTGTCCTTTTCGTTTCTTGGATCGTGGTGTTTGGCATTTTTGCAGCAATTTTCCTTCACAGGGAGAGCGACAACTCATACAAAGGCAGCAAGACGAGCTTGATGAAGGTTGCAGTCTGGATCGACTTGGTAAATGCAGTCTTTTGGTTCGTTTCTGGTGTTTACGGCTGCATCAAGACATTTTTAGGAGACAAGACGGACGCAATGACCGACAAAATTGGCCAGAAGTTGTTTGAGAAGAAGAAAGCTGAGGAAGTGCCTGCCAAGGAGGCGGGCTACGCCGAGAGCGTATAATGCGCCAGCTACATACCACATAATTGTTTAATAACAATTCGACCCTTCAATCACCGCACTAGATTTAGCTGTAAAAAGAGACTTAATAAGATATCACTCAACGTACACAAGAGCGACACTCAACCAGTGTTAGTATCCCTATTATAGGGTAATTAGTTCGAACTAAGGGTTAATAAAGAGATTAATTAAACTATATAAATTTCTACGTATATAAAAAAAGGAGGTTCTAACCGTAAGTTAGATAGGCTATAAATATCGTAAATAGGGCCGTAGTTAGTCCCTATATTAGCTACCGTAAGCCGAGGTTAAATTAGACTTCTAATTTAATACTAACTTTCTCTTTCTTTTATTAATTTTAATTAATACTACGGTTAGAAATATAATTTAACCTTAAGCCCGTTTATTAAGTCGTCCCCTTTTCCTCTTTTTCTCTATTCTTTTTATATAACCTATCCCTCTATTTATATATCAACTTAATTACTATTTATAAATTACTCTAACCCCTTATTAAGTACTATTTTTATAAAAGTATTAGTAAAGTTATTATTATTATTAATCTAATAGATTTCGAGGATCTTGCGCTTTTCGTACGATTACTTAAGGGCTATAATATTAATTATAAACCTCTTTTTTTTTATAGTCCCTAATTTAATAAGGTATTCGTATAGTGAGTAAGAATTAGTATAAATAACCGTTAGGATTAGTAAAAAGTTAAGTTAATTAGTAATCTTCTTTAGCGTTATTAAAATTATATAAGTAAGGTTAATATTATTAACTATACTATAGACTTTTAACGTAAGTATACTTTGCGTTACCCTCTTACTTTTAGTTAATAAATAATAGATTATATTACTTTATATTATAAAATTACTCTCGCTTATACTCTCGTTAACTAGGATAATAATATATCCTAATTATAAAGTAAGATCGTTATTATTTATAAATAACCTATTTATAAAAATATAGAGCTTATTAATTATAAGGTTAATTAGGTAATAAATAAGGCCTCGATCGAGATTTAATTATTACTATTTAAGCTGCTTATTAAGTACTTTAACGTCTCGTTTACTTAGTTTTATAACTTATACTACTCTAATATAGTTAAAAGTCGCCTTAAGCTAATATATACTCGTAATATATACCCCTTATATAAGCTTAGCCTTATATTACTTTTTAATATTAATTATATTCGGATCTATAAGGCTAATTTTCTTACCTTACCTCTTTTATTAAAAAACGATAGTTTCCTTTTTAATTATAAAAATCCCGTTATTAAATATTAATAAGTTATTTATTATAAGGACCTCTTTTAGTTTCGCTACGAAGCCTACTTTCTAAAGCTCCTTATCCTCTTTTTTTATAAAGTTAATATTAAATAGGCTTAATATATTATTAATTTATATTCCGACGATTTTAAATTAGTTACTTATATACTCAGAGACTAATAAGTACAAATTATACGTAAATATAATTATTAATAATTAATTTATATAGAAATCGTAATATATAGCTTATTAATAAGTACTTAATTCTATAAGCCTATATAGTAGCTTAAGTACTTCGATAATCGTGCTTTTTAAGTACTTACTAGCTATTTCCTTTAGTAAGTAAGCTAGGATTTTCCTTATGGCCCCTGTGGCCGATTAGGTATAGGCCTAAGTAATATCACGGCTCTAAATCTCGTATCCCTTTTTTTATAATATTATAGCGCTATACTATAAGTAATTACGTAAGTATTATTGCTTTTTTAACGTTACCGTACCCCTAAATTACGTACTTAGATTTCTTATATAGTTAGGGTATTCCTTTTTTTTTAATTTTACGAACTATTTATAATTTAAAAATATAGAGATTTATATACTTCTCTAGGTTATAGAGGATAAATTAATAAACCCCTCGATTATAAAGAGTATTTACTTCGATAAGATTTAATATTTTATATAGCTTTCTAGCCGTTATAATTATATTTTCCTTACGTAATTTAACTACTAGCTCGAAATCGGCTTTCTTTTTTACTATATAAAAGGTATTAATTACCTCGTTATTTATTAATACTATTATAATAATTTTATTAAGGATAATTTCCTATGCCTCTATTATAGGTTATATAGTTTCCCCTAGCTCTTTTTCTTTTTATAAGTTAGAAATTACCTTACTAAGATCTATATAATATAGTCTAACTATTATAATTAATACTTCGAGTAACTAGTCGCGATCTTTCGTAACTACGTAAGAACGCTTATTAATAAAAATTAATTTATATAGCCTAGCTTATTATTAAGTAGTTTCGCGCTATACTTATATATTCGAATTTAGTAATATATTTAAATTAGCCCTTATATTAGGCCTATTATATATAGCGATTACCTTATTAATTTATTTTTTTATACTTATTTTACATAGTACCCGTATTACGTTTTTAATTACTTAGGCTCGTTAGCTTATATTTAGTAACGGTAATAAGGCTAAGGTCGTTCTTAAATATACTTTAAATACTAAAAGCGTTAGTATAAGCCCGTTAGGCCCTATAGTATCGTTATAGTATTTAAGTACTATTTAGAGGTATTTATTATTATTAAAATCGGGGTTTTTTTTTTTAATAATTCTAAACGCCCTTTTTAGTTACTAATATATCCTTTTTACTTTTTTAATACTATAGTACGCTTTAATAAGTACGACTTTTAGCTAAATACCGTAGGCTATTGTATTTTTTTTAAATTTTATTAACTTAAAACTAGTATTAGCGTTAGTCTTTATACTATCTAGTAGTCCTTAGTATATATCAATTTAGCTTTTTTATAGGGCTACTTATACTATTTTTACTTATAAATCCCGTAAGAATTACCCTACTTAAAATAATATCGCTTTATTAATTATATATAAGACAGGTCGATTATTTAAATAAAAGATATTAATAACGATTTCCTAATTAAAATTAAGCTTATTACGCAATTTAAATCTAAATCTACGTAGGCTCTATGTATTTATTTAGTATTAGTAATATACTTTCGTTAACTACTCTAGCGCCCCTATTTCGATATTATTATTATTTAATTACTTTAAGAAGTTATATAACCTTGCGACTAACGGATAGCTAAACCTCTAGTATAGTTATCGAAGCTTATTTTTTATTAAGTAATTAATTAACTTCGTATCGTTAGTAAGCTTTATAAACGCGTACCCCTATCGTCGTTTAACTATTTTAAAGTATTTATTATTAAAAATTCTATCCCTCGTATTATCGAATATAATACTTAGTTAGTCTATATCTTTTAAATATAAAAGAAATAAGGTATTAATAAGTAAAATATAAAAAGTTATTATTCTAAAGTACGTTTTAATTTTTACCGTATCTAGGGCGACGATTTCCTTACCTAGACTAAAGCTAATTTTTATAATACCCGCCGTTAACGTATTAAGTATTACTAACGCAATTTTTTATAGTACCTAGAATTACCCTTTTTTTTATTAACTATTATAATACCCTAGTATTTAAAATAATTTTATAAAAATTATCTAGGCCGTACTTTTTACTCGTATAGAATACTTATACGAGCTTAGCGTTTAAGTAATTTAAGTAATATAAAAAGGACCCCTCTAGCTACCCTTAGAATTACTTAGTACTATATTTTTTCTTTTTCAGTATTAAGAAAATAAATTCTATATTATTAAATTCGTCCTTTTACTTACCTCCGTATCCGTTATTTAAGGGACCTTCTCTTACTACCCGTAGATAAAAGCTTACTTATTAAGAGTTTTTATTACTTTTTATTCGTTTAGCCTCGTATATTCTCCCGAGGCTAACGAGATAAAAAAAGAGTAGTTAATCTCGTTAATTTTATTATAATCTAATTTATTAATATAGGGGGTAAGATTTTCTTTATTTTCTAAATTTTCTATAGGGTACGGATATTTTAAGCCGCTAAGTTAGTTACTTTCGCTAGGTTCTGTACCCCCGGATCTATTTTTATATATAATAAGGAATTAATTAAATTAATAAGGGCTAGTTTTACCGTTTATTACTCTCAATTTTCTATACTTTTTATATAATTTAGTACGCTCTTCCTCGGAGTAATTACTTAATTAATATTAATCTTTTTTATAAATAAAATACTACTTTTTTTATTACCCTGCTCGCGAGTTAAATCTCTACTTATTTAATAAATCTAAGCCTCCCTATTAATAATTACTATACCTAGCTTCTTTTTTTTTTTATTATACGTCCGATCGACCTAATATTATTAGTAAGGGCCGTCGTATACTTAGAAGTAGGTTTAGTATAGTATTTTTATTTTAATATTAAAGCTAGATCTTAGCCTCGAGTAGAGCGTCTCGTAGTCTTTAAGTATTTAGTATAGGGTTATTTTTACTTTTAGTACGTATTAAATTACGGTATATAAATATCTAACTTTTCGTTTATTAGTCCCCTTATTTAGCTAGGTCTTTACTAGCTTATTAATTCGATTAATAAGCTTTTTAAAAAGTTTTACTTACGATTTACTTTTTATTATCCTAGCTATAAATATAAAAAAAATCGCCCATAACTTAGATAGGAGCTCTAGATTCTTATTATAAGTTTTAAAACGGCTTCGGATTATATTAATAATATTAAAAAAGTCGTTCCGATCGAGATTACGTACCGCTTTATAATAATAATTAGAAGCTTTGCTTATAAGTATAATATTAATTACTAAATAGTATTAGTATTCCCTAATCTTAACTTTTTTATAATAATTATAAAATATTATTAGGGTTTTTTATAAGACCTCGTACTTCCCTCTAAAGTATAATTTCTTTTAAAAAAGATCTTTTTAAGGTTTATAAATTACTTCGTATTTACTACTAAATTTTTAGTATTTATATATAATCCCTATATCGCTACGTATTATTAATAACTTCAGGTAGTCTATTTCTTTTTTTACTAGCCTATTAGTACCGAATTTCGTATTAATAATAGCGACGAGTTATAAATTAAAATAGGCAGAATTATTAATTATTATACGTCTAGTACTATATTTTATCTCTATATATCCTTTTATAACGACAGACTACTATTAGTAATTATAAAAAGGAAATCCGGGTCGTTTACTTTTTTTTTAAATTTATTAAAGCGATTATACGCCCTATTAACTTATACCTAGGTTTATAATACGAATTCCTTTTTTATAATCGTTATTATTAGGATTTCGTAAGGTTTTTACGATTATAATTACGTTAATAATACCCCTCACCCATAGAGGAATTTATTAATTACTTTTATAATTCCTAGGTTTGCGCTCGCGAACTATTTATTTAGTTAATAACTAAGGTCGTTTATAATTTTATAAAATAGGGGTTGCCCCTATAGCCCCTTTTTTTTATAAACTTTAGTTAAATAAATTAATACTATATTAATTTGCTCGCTATTAAGTTAATCCGCGATTTTATATATCTATATTCTTTAATAGTCTAGGTTAGTATTTACTTACTTATAAAGGATCGGGATTCTATTTAAGATCGGGGTTTTTTTTTTTTTTTATCCTAACTCGCTAGGGGTCGTACCCTAGTTTATGCCCGTATTAGTAGTTATTAGCGTATTTAATTTTAATAAGGATATATCTAATTTGCGCGCTAGCTATAATAAACTAATACTCTTACTACTTAATGAATTTATTAAGGTCTAGGTAATTCCCGCTTCTTCTTACTATCTTATTACTACTCTCGTTTTTATTATTTTTAATAACTATTACTAACCCTCTAAATCGCTAAATATTATACTTATTAAGGTTACTTTTTTAATTTAATATAAAAAAGTAGATTTTAATAATCCTTTTTTTAGTAATAGTAGTAAACGTTTATATTATTATAAGAAAATAAAGTAATTAGTCTCGGGATCTTTATTAGTTCTTAATTTTTACTATTCCTTATATTCCTAATTTCCTAAGCTTCGTACTCTACGTAATTTTTAAATTACTTCCTCCCTTAACTTACTTTTTTTAGGGTAGTATTTTATAATAATAATTAAAAATAGACGCTAAGTAGCCCGTAAAGGAGCTAAATAGGTTATTAAATACGGTTAGGAAAGTTAAGCCCTTTTTTTTATAAAATCGTAGACTTTAAAGAGGACTTATTAAAAATACTACTTATTACTCGTACTTAGTAAGGTTAGATACCTTAGAGATCTTTTTTTTATAGCCTCTTAGTACCCTTTTTTATAGTTTAATTACGTTAATTTAGTAATTATTACTCGCTAGTAATCTTTTTTATTACTTAGTTAATTTTTTAAAATTAATAATCCCGTATTAAGAACTAGTAATATAAAAAAAAAGCCTTTTAATAGCCCTTTAGAGGATTCTTTTTTTTTTAGCCTAACTTTAATAAGAAGTCGCTTAGCCTCTTTAGACTAGCGACTTTTTTTACCTCTTTTAAATAGCCGCTTTTTTTTTAAATTAATTTCTAATACTTACGATACTCATAGCTCGAGGCTATTAGGACTTTTAAATCCCCTCCTCTTTTATTAAACCGTCCCTTATATTATATTCTTAAGTAATACCTAGGGAGTAGTTAATAGGGCTATAAGGAGATTATTTAGATCGCGGGCCTTTTTATATTTATAAGATTCTTATTATAATAAACCTTTTTATATACCGTAAATCTCTTAGCTTTATAATTCTTATATAAGTTCTTACTACGCCTATTAAAAATATTTATACTTAGAGATCTTTTTTTTTAATTATATAGTACTTTTTTATATCGTACTATTAAGCTCGTTCGTTATACTAATTAATTAAATAAGTAGTCGTTACGTAAATATTTCCTTTTACTAATTTAACTCATAAGCCGGCTATATAAAAGTTATATTAATAAAAAGGCTACTTAAAGTAGTAGTAAAATAGTAGCTATATAAGCGGTTTCGTTAATTAGTATATTTTAATATAATAAACGTTAACCTCTCGTAAGTAATAAAAGGCTACGATTACTTAATTCCGTATAGTATTCGAATATTGCCCTTTTTTTATCTATTTTTATAAAGTTAATTAGTATAAATCTCTTATTCTATATAATATTAAAAAGTCGTCTCTTTTATATAGCGAGATACTTTGCCGATCTATAATAATAGAATTTAACTACTAATTAGTATTAGTGTTCTTATTATAAGGTAATTAGTTCGAACTAAGGGTTAATAAAGAGATTAATTAAACTATATAAATTTTTATATATATAGAAAAGGGAGGTTCTAACCGTAGGTTAGGTAGGCCACGAATATTATAAATAGGGGCCGTAGTTAGTCCCTGCGCTAGCTGCCGTAAGCCGAGGTCGAATTGGACTTCTAATCTGATAGCTACTAATAAAATGGCCAAAATTGGCTAATCTGACAGAGCCTAGAAGTCATCGGCGAAGGCTGGTCTAGGTACTATGAACAAGTTGAGAGAGCTAAGGAGATGATTTATTTGGATCTTGGTCGAGGATTTCGAAAGAGAACCGCAATGCAGAGAACGAGATTCTGTTGTGAACGGGATACAAACTGCCCTGAAGCGGTGGCCCAAGACGAGGAATGGAATTACAGGGATTGTCAAATGCACTTCAATGCAGGTAGTTGAGCGTGGCTTCCAGCCAATGATTCAAACACCGTAGCCCGAGAACGTCCTGAGACACTTTCGTGCTACACCGAAATCAGTTGCAGCCACGCAGCCATTAGACCGAATTCTACTGGGCGCCTTGCACAAGGGATGCCTTTGCCTATTTCCCACAGTTCTCTGTTCCATCCTTCATGAGACCTAAATCTGTGCCACTACATGACAGTGGAAACACCTCAAAACGTCAACTGGACTTGAACTTTCGCAGTCCTATGCGATGAAAGATTGTAACCAATACGTAAGGTCCTAGAAATGATGAATCTCACAAAAATTGGAAGTTGGACTGGCGCATTACAGTCCTGTCTCACCTCAAAGAAATCTCAGGTCATCGCCAAGAACGAGCAATGTGTCTGCGAGGTCTACAGGGCGAATTTGCAAGGTCCAAGACAGTATCTTTTTTCAGCAGCGAACGGCCCGATACCAGAAGGCAGAGACATTGCATGGCCGGGCAGCTGGGGCCAGGCAGATACCCGGCAAGGCAGACCTCGGCGCCTCAAAAGGAGGAAAGAGACAACTTCTTGACGTTTATTTGAGATATAAAATCCCCACTGGTATATGGTTATCAATGAATCAATTTCCAGCTCAGGACATAATAGTCTCGCCTCTTCATCACTCACTTTCTTCCACCATCCCTCGTCTTGTTGTATCACACGAACGCCTGCTTTCTGAGCCGATTTCTCCGGACGAGCCACTCAACTCATCGAAACAACCAAGGTAATCTGCGGTCCTACTACTCTCGTCTTCTTGTATTTCCAGCATTTACCGCACTTCTTTCACGAGTCTCACGTGCGCCATGTTCTAGCAGCTGACACGAAGAGATAGCAACATGTCCGCAACATTGCAACCCCAGCGCGCCACCAACACTTTCTGTCACGAACACCACATCATCGATTGGAATGTCGAGCTCCGTAACATAAGTCTTCATAATAGCTGTGTTGTGGGAAGATTGTGCCCCCTGGCTGAGGAGCGATCCTGTCCGAAGGCAAGCTTGTTCGCAGCCTATGAAAGAAGCGGGCTGTGGAATGCTTGTGACCCTAAACACCGAGCTTGTCACATAGGCGAGCCCTGCTTGGTTACTGGCGAGAAATTTTGCGCCAGAATCCTCTACGTGGCTAAATATGATCACGCCAATGGCACCTGCTTCTCTCGCGGGCCAGATCATGTGTTCTGTCCAACAACAACAACATCCGATCTTGACCAACAATACTTGTTCCCGAAATGTTCAGCATGCCTCATTCTGACTGAAGCCAGGAGTCTTGTTCTCATACACCGACGGATGCTTGACGAGTGTGTGGAAGATGAAGGGCTGTCAAGCACGGACATTGATTGCATCCGCACAAGTCTCTCTGGGTATATACGAGCTTACAATGTCAGGAGGAAACTGCACCTGGAAGAACTTCAAGAAGGAAGCCAAATGAAGCATGAATTAGAAATGGATTATGTCTCTGGTAATGGAGAGATTTCGAGTGTCCAGAACCACGCTACGGAACGAAAAGGGTGGTGGCAGTCAGTTGTCAAAAGAGCCATGAAAGCCGTCATTCACATTCTGTCTTGAATCTAGATGAATCCTGACTCATCACTGTTAAAGATTCTAACTGGCTTACTTAGTCTTTCCTACGTGTAATTATGAAAATCTTGGCATCACAACAGGTGTCTCCTAGGGCATATCATGCCAAAACACCTAGCTATGTCTACCACAGAACATAGTTATCTCAAGTATACTGTATCCTAAGGGCATTCGCACATGATAGGTTCTCGATCTGGAGTTTGATGAACTAGCTGAAAGCACTAGTGGCTGTGGAAACTTCGAGAACGATTGACCATTTCGATTTGAGCGACATCAATATCATCTTTCAAAGTGTCAACAGTCTTGGGCTGACTGGTTCCTGGAGCTTCGTAGCGCCGGAACTTCCTTGCCGACAGTTGTTCGATAAACTGAAACTATTAGTGAGATGATTGAAGTATACCAAGTGTCCCGGATGAGAATTTAGTTCTTACCATGGCATTGATTTCTTCGAGAGTCCGTCCCTTGAACTCGGGAAGGAAGAAGAAGGCCCACAAAGCTGCAATGATACAAGATGGAAACCAAATGTAGCCGTACCTCGGGCCCCAATTCAGGGCACTAGGGTTGATGAAGTAAGGCGTAGTAAAGGTTACAAGCCAGGCCAGCAGGTAACCACATGCCGAAGCAACCCCAAATGTGTAGCTCCGAAGTCTTTGTGATGGGGCTTCTCCGGCAACCATCCAGGAGTAAGGTGCTACCATTCCCTGGAGGGCTGTCAGTCATCTGAAGCGGAAAGGTAAGTATTCACTATAATTATCCAAAACCTACGTTGAAAGCAACCATGAAAATGCAAGACATTGCGACAAGAACCTTCCCCGCATTAATCGTATGTGGTTGCTTGTCGTATGTCACAGCCATGATGAGTTGCAAGCAGCCACAAATGACAAGACCGTTGATGAGCATAATTCGGCGACGGCCATAGCGAACTACGATGAAAGCGTTTGCAAGAATTGCCAAGAGACCAGCCGTAGACAGAACATTAGTCATAGCGAAGGGGTGTTCGACCTGAGCAACAGAGAAGAAGTATGCTTTATACGCTATATAACTTGAATGAGTTCATGAGATTGACGTGAAATGGATCCGGAACTTACCAATGATGAACATAGATCCCGATGCGGCTTGCAGAGATACGGCGCCGATAGAGATCATGGAGCGTCTTCGGTCTATTCGATCCTTGAACATCTCCCAAAAGGTGACGGTCTTTGTCAACTCGATATGTTCTTGGATGGATGTTTGAATTTCTTCCACTTCATCGTCAATGTTTGCATCAGTGGGTCTTAGCCATCCAAGAGCTTTGCGACCCTCATCTACACGGCCCTCTAGAATCAGCCAGCGCGGTGACTCGGGTATGAAGAAAAGACCGATGGCTAAGAGAACCGGTATCACGTAAATTGTAGCCAAAGGGATCAAGTAAGCTGATCTATCAGGGCGCTGGGCAGTTGCCCAGTCAATGATGGTGCCGAGGAGAGTGCCCTACGGTAGGTAACATTAGCCACTCCAGGCCTTCTAAATAGCATAGGTTCCAGCAGTAGGGTACCCACAATCGTTACACAGAACTGAAAGATAGTAAGGAATAGCCCGCGGTATTTTGCTGGACTGCTCTCTTGTAAGTAAAGTTGAGAGAAGGTCATGAAACCTCCATTGCCTAGCCCGATGAGCAAGCGACCAAAGTAGAGTGGACCGATGTGTGATGTGGTCATCATGAGAATATTGGCTACAATGCATAGAAGGGAAGAGAGCCACAGGCACATCTTCCTTCCCAATTTAGTTGCGATTACTCCGGCAAGCACCGAGCTAAGGAATGCTCCAAGTGTCATTAAAGAAGATATGAGCTGTTGTCGGGTGGTGGAGATATTCCACCCGATGGCCGTGTTTCGGTCTTCGTAGCCATAGACCTTGGAGCAACAGGTCAGTTTCAATAGCATTTATTCAAGACAAAGGATATATTGAAGGAGGCCGTCGGATGACGAGAAATTGGGGGAAAGAAGCCAACCTCGAGAAAGCCAGGCATCGCCTGTAGACCGCCAATGATTCCAAAGTCTAGTCCGTACTGGAATGGAGACAATGCGATCATACCGCACGCCATAAAGCACCAAAAGTGAGCCCGAATACCATCAGCAGCCATTTTGGGCATGTTTCGCTTGGCTCAGCTTCAGTAGGAGACCACCGCTGCTTTGAATCTTGCATCTTCTATTCCAAAGTCTGAAAGAGGGGCTACCCACAGTTTCTATAGGCTTCGTACATAGAGGTTCGTCTCGAACTTCTGAGATCGGCAGTTCTGAAAGCGAACTTGGCTCGGGTGATTATGAGAAGATGACATGAGGTTGTACGCATGTGGGGAGGGCGAACACTAGTTTGAATTTGGAGCTGTCAAATTCTTGGTGCAGCGAATGGGAAGCAGTTCGTAGTTCAAAGAGGAAAAGCCTGGTTGAATCGAAACGAATGGGATTGTTCTCAAGAGGCTTGAAGTCTGCGCAATGTCCCAATGATCGGCCGGGAGATCATAACCGTTGCCGCTGCACCTGGCGGATGTGGGGTAGTAAATACCTCGAAGACGTGGGGTATCTGATACCTGAGAATGGCAACCCCACGGCAGATGTGTCAGGATAAACTGTATCCTTCGGCAGATGTTGAGTCCTGTGTTTTCCTTCTTCTGTAAATTCCCGTTTCCTCTTTTGAGGTAGTCATACTTGTTTTCTTCAAAGGATTTTCGAGCTAACACCACAAAATCCGGCTCCGCTGATTGGATTGGGAACCACCATGGCAAAGCCAGAAACGAAGACAGGAGTCAAAGTCATTGTTGTTGGCGCCGGCTTCGGGGGACTGACAACTGCAATTGAGTGCCATCGACAAGGTCACGACGTTAAGGTTTATGAATCATTCCCTGAGCTAAAACAATTGGGGGACATCATATCTTTTGGTGCGAATGCTGGCCGCATCTTTCACCGATGGTCCAATGGAGCCGTCGTCTCCAAGTTGAAACCGCTTTGCATCGATCTACATGAATACGGCTTCCGGATTCACAAGTGGGACACTGGTGAAGTTGTTCTCACTCAGAAAAGACCGCCTGCAGATCCCGAAGCACCTGTCCTCAATGGCCACAGAGGAGAACTGCACGAGGTCATCTACAATTATGCGAAGGATGAACTAGCGATTCCAATACATCTTGGCCAACCGGTCACTGACTACTTTGAGGACCAAGATGCTGCAGGTATCCAGCTTCAAGACGGAAGCAAGGTGAGCAATATCTCCGTTTCGTCAGATATTGATGCGGTAGCATCGCGACATCGTACTGATATGTGTACTTCTACAGGTTTCAGCTGACGTCGTCATTGCTGCGGATGGGGTCCGATCCAAAGCGAGGGAACTAGTTCTTGGCCACAAAGATAAGCCACAAAGCAGCGGATATGCGATATGGAGGGCATGGTAAGCTTGGTGTTTTATTTGCCGGGGTTTGAGGGTGTCTCTAATTCTGAGAGGTCGTAGGTTCTCCGCCGACGCCTTACTGGCAGATCCTCGCACCAGACAATTCTGTGAGAATGGCGATACCTTCAATGGCTGGATAGGCCCAGACGCCCATTTCCTGTTCTCTACTCTGAAGGGAGGTCGAGACTGCTCTTGGGTACTAACACACAAAGACGAATACGACATCGATGAATCATGGTCCTTTCCCGGTAAGATCGAGGATGTTTGCCGCGCACTCGAGGGTTGGGACCCCATGTGCCGAGTAATCGTCGAGAAAACTCCATCACTAGTGGATTGGAAGCTCATGTATCGCGATGCACTTCCTAATTGGGTCAGCGGAGGCGGACGAATTGCCTTACTAGGAGACGCCGTTCATCCATTCTTGCCAACAAGTGCCCAAGGCGCGACTCAAGCCATGGAAGACGGCGTTACTATAGCAGTATGCCTGAAACGTGCGGGCAAGAAAGACATTCGTACAGCGCTCAATTCTTACCAAGGAATCCGGTAAGATAGAATCCTTTGCATTTCAGCAATTATTGACCCGGTATTCTAATACCCAACATAGATACGATCGTGTGAGGGCGGTGCAGAAGACTGGAGTCTCCACTCGTGAGATGTGGCACAAGACAGACTGGGAAAAAGTGAAGGAGGATCCAACAACAATTTCTTTGCCAAGAGAAGACTGGATACTCGAGTTTGATGCGGAAAAGCATGCGGAAGAGACGTACGAGCGTGTCGCCACCCCTTCCCTTTAGGTATAGTATGGCTTAGATAGGATGATAGGAACAAGTGAGTGCGATAAATGCGTTCTAGACCATGTCGAAGCCAGACTGCCTGATTTAGTGCTACTTGTTTTCAAAATTCTATCAAGCCGCATCAGCCTCAAGTTCGCTGTTCATTAAATGCTTCACCTTGCTACAATGATCGGTGGGTTTCTTCTTGCAACCAGTTCTCAGGTTCCAGAGTGAGATCATTTCTGTGCTGTTGTAAGTGGGTACATTGCAGTCCACCTCCAAGATTGAATCGTCGAAGACCTGATCGATGGCCCGGGTTAACGGAAACGCGGGAAGTAAGTTGTCCTCGAAGACGCTGCAGTCAGCAAGATGCATGCTACTTGAGTCACACAATGAGTGGATACAGTGGAACTTTGGTAGAGAGATTAACCAGTCGCTCTGCTCGCCGTAAAAGGTAAACAGCTGGTTGTCAAGTCCAACGGCCTTAGAGCAACAGGCTTGGCGAGGTGAAAGTAACAAGAAACGTAAGATTTCGGTTTCTTCGCTCTTTAGAATTTGGGGTGGGTTTACTCAGAGTGGATGAGCTACTGTTCCACATCGTGCCTGCAGACTCCAGTCGCCAGCGTCCAGCACAGCACTTCCAACAGAGACCCGGATCCTTTGCCGAATCGGCTGCATCTGTGCGTAAACAAGGTTTAGATCCCAACAAGACAAGGTGTTCGCCTGCAAAGAATCGATTAGTGAAGCCTATGTAAGATGGCAAGGGGGAGGTGCCCGTGGATCTTCTCTAGCATCGCTCTCTTCTTATTAGTATTACTATCACAGGGATAGTAGTTAATTAGTTCGAACTATAGGTTAATAAAGTAAGTTAATTAAACTATTTTAATATATTACGTAAGGTATAAAAAGGAGGTTCTAACTATAAGTTAAGTAGTTTATAATAATTATAAATAGGGCCCCTTATTAGCCCCTACGTAGCCTCGGCTATATACTAAAGTTAAATTAAATTTTTAATCTAATATTAACTTTTTCTTTTTTTATTAATCTAATTATTATTACTACTACTATTATAATTAAAAGTTTAATTTAACCTCGGGCCTTTTTATTAAGTCGTCTCTTTTTACCTCTTTTTTCTATTCTTTTTATATAACCTATTTTTTTATTCGTACTATTACCCTTTTTTTACTAACGAATTACTCTAACCCCTTATTAAGTACTATTTTTATAAAAACGTTAGCGAGGTTATTATTATTATTATTATTAATCTAACGGATCTCGAGGATCTCTCGTTATTTATACGACTACTTAAGGGCTATAATATCTATTATAAACGTCTTTTTCTTTTATAATACTTAGCTTAACGAGGTACTTATATAACGAATATAAATTAATATAAATAATCGTAAGGATCGTAAAAAGGTTAAGTCGATTTATAATCCTTTTAAATATAATTAAAATTACGTAAACGAGGTTAACGCTATTAACTATATTATAAACTTTAAATACGAGTATACTATATATTACTCGCTTACTCTTTATTAATAAATAGTAAATAATATTATTCTAGATCGTAAATTCGTCCTCGCTAAGGTTCTTATTAATAAGGATAATAACATACTTTAATTATAAAGTTAGGTTATTATTATTTATAAATAACTTATTAATAAATATATAAAGCCTTATTAATACGAACTTAATAAGTTAGTAAACGAGACCTCGGTTTTAGTTCTCTTATTATTATTATAATTATTAATTAAGAGTATTAAAATCGCTCTCTATAAGCTCTATAGCCTACATAGCTTTAGCGTAGTTAAAAATAGTTTTAAATTAATAAATATTCGTAATATAAGCCCCTCGGGCGAGCTTAGCCCTATATTAGTTTTTATAATTAATAGATTTTAAATTAATAAGGGTAATTTCTTTACCTTACCCTTTTTATTAAAATATTATATTATCCTCCTTAATTATTAAATCCCTTTATTAAACGCTAATAAGGACTCTAGTATAAAGATCTCTTTTAGTTTAGTTATAAATTTAGTTTTATAGAGCTCCTTATTCTCTTTTTTTATAAACTCGATATTTAATAAACCTAGGGTATTATTTATTTATATCCTTATAATACTAGAGGGGTTATTTACGTACGCCGAGATTAAAAAATAAAGATCGTATAGTAATATAATTATTAATAATTAATTAATATAGAAGTCGTAGTACGTTATTTATTAATAAGTACCCGATTTTACGAGGCTATATAACGGCTTAAGTACTTTAATAATCGTATTTTTTAAGTACTTACTAATTATCTCTTTTAAGTAGTAAGTAAGAATCTTTTTTATAAGCTTAGTTACTGATTAAGTATATACTTACGTAATATTATAACTCTAGATTTAGTACTCTTTTTATTATAATAATATTATTAATATTATTATAAGGCGCTAGCTATAGTATTAAACTATAAGTAACTAAGTAAGTAGCGTCGCCTTCTTAACGTCGCCGTACTTTTATATAACGTACTTCGATTTCTTATATAGCTATAGGGTACCCTTTTTTTTATTTTTCGAACTATACGCAATTTAAAAATACGTAAATTCGTATATTTAATTAGATTGTAAAAAATAAATTAATAGACCTCTTGATTATATAATATCTTTACTTTTACTAAGTCTAATCCTTCAAAGGGCCTCCTAGCTATTATAATTATACTATCTTTTTATAATTAAGTTACGAGTACGAAATCGGCCCTCTCTTTTATTATATAGAATATATTAATTATAACGTCGTTAATAATAAATTACCGCGTTAGTACTTATTATTATAGTTTTTTACGACGTTTTATTAGTAATATTAATATCTTTTTAGTAATTTCCTTTTTTTATTATTTATTAGTATTATTATAACGATCTTATTAAGGATAATCTCTTACTTATTTTTAGGCTACTAATATAGTTCCCTTAGCTCTTTTTTTTATTAAGTTAAAATCTCCTCGTTAGGATCGGTATTATATAGTTATATTATTATAATTAATATTTCGAGTAGTTAGTCTCGATCTTTAGTAATAATATACGAACGTTCGTTAACTAAGATTAATTTATATAAGCCTAATTACTATTTAGTAGTTTTTTTTTATATTTTAATATTTAAATTTAATAATATATTAAGGTTAGGGCTTATATTTAGCTTATTATAAGTAATAATAACCTTATTAATTTAGTACTTTATATTCGTCTTTTAAAGTACCTTTATTACCTTATTAACTACCTAAGCTCGCTAGGCTATGTTTAGTAATAGTAATAAAGCTATTATCGTCCTCGGGTATACCCTAAATACGAGAAGCGTTAGTACTAGCCCTTTTAGGCCTATAGTATCGTTATAGTACTTAAATACTATTTAAAAATATTCTTTATTTATAATATCGGGGTACTTATTATAAATAATTTTAAACGCTCTTTTTAACTATTAATAAGCTCTTTTTACTTTATTAATACTATAATATACTTTAATAAGTACGATTTTTAGCTATATACTATATATAATAATATTATTTTTAAACTTTACTAACTTAAAGCTAGTACTTACGTCGGTTCTAATCCTATTTAATAGTCCTTAGTATATATTAATTTATACCCTTTTTAGTATTAACTAAATAGTCTTAATAAGTAAATCTCTAAGGAATTACCCTCTTTAAAATAATATAGCCTCGTTAATAATATATAGTACTAAGCGATTATTTAAATAGAAAATATTAATAACGATTTTTTAGTTAGAATTAAGTTCGTTATATAATTTAAATTTAAATTTGCGCGGGCTCTGGGCGTTTATTTAGTACTAATAATATATCTTTATTAAGTACTCTAGAGCTCCTATTTTTATATTATTCCCTAATTATTTAAAGAAGTTATATAGTTTTATAACTAATAAGTAACTAAAGCGCTTATATAATTACTTAAGCTCGCTTTTTATAAAATAGTTAATAAATTTAACGTTTAATTAAGCTTTATAAACGCATACTCCTATTACTTTTTAATAAGTATAAACTACTTATTATTTAATAACCTATTTTTTATATTATTAAATACGATACTTAACTAGTTTATATTTTTTAAGTATAATAGAAATAGTATATTAATAAGTAGAATATAAAAAACTATCGTACCTAAGCGTATATTAACTTTTATTATATTTAGAGCGTATATTTCTTTATTTAAGCTAAAGCTAATCCTTATAATACTTACTATTAACGTATTTAATATAACTAGAGATATTTTTTAGAGTAGATAAAATTACCCCTTACCTCTAATTAATTATTATAATACTCCTATATTTAAGATAATCCCCTAAAAAATATCTAAGTTATATTATTCGCTAGTATAGAATACTTATATAAGCTTAGTATTTAAGTAATTAGGGGAATATAAAGAGGACCTTTTTAATTATTTCTAGAGTTAATTAGTACTATGTTTTTTTTTAGACGTTAACAAGATAGAATTTAGCGCTATTAGATTTATCTATTAATTTATATTTATTATTTAAGGGACTTTCCTTTATTATTCGTATATAAAAGCTTACTTATTAAGAGCTTCTATTACTTTTTATTTATTTAGCTTCGTATATCCTCTAGAGGCTAACGGGGTAAAAAAAGAGTAGTTAATCTTATTAATTTTATTAAAATCTAATTCGTTAATATAAAAAGTAAGATCTTTTTTATCTTCCGAATTTCCTATTCTATATAGATCCTCTAAGCTACTAATTACGCTTTTACTAGGTTTTATACTTCCGGATTTACTTTTATATATAACGAGGAATTAGTTAAATCGCTAAGGGCTAGTTTTACTATCTATTACTCTCGATTTTTTATATTACTTATATAATTTAATACGTTCTTCCTTAGAGTAATTACTTAACTAATAACCGTCCTTTTTATATATAAAATACTTCCTTTTTTATTATTGAAAAGGTGTAGGGTATAAAGGACTTTCGCGGTGCGGTGCTTAAGAAGAACTACTAACACCTACAAAAGTAACATAAGATACCTCCTTCGATCGGGTTAATACGGCCTTAATTAACGGAGTTATAATCGAGGAGGGGGGGTAGTATTAACTAGATCAGAAGGGTAGACTTCTTAATCGTCTTATATTATTATATTTAAAAATAAATTATTAAAAAGGCTCTAGTTTAATTTTAAAAAGGTATATATATAATTAAAATAAAGATCCGTGCTATTAAGCTCCTCTTTTTAATTAAGGGCCCTTCTCTTTATATCTTTTTCTAATCGGCTCTTTTATAAGTCCCTATACTTAATCGTTTTTAAAAAAAAAAAAAACTAGGACTAATCGCCCTACCTTATTCTAATTATCCCCTAATTTCTTCTTCCCTAATCCTTTATAAAAAGAAATTATTTTAAATTAGTCCTAGTTATTATATATAGTTAATTATATTAAGCTTTTTACTTACTCTTCCTCTTTATAATTACTTTTTTTACCTCTTTTACCTTCGCTACTTTCTTTACTAGCTTTACTTAGTTCTTATCTTAATCTTTCTTAATAATCTCTTAATCCTAACCTTTACTAGCCTAATTCCCCCTAGATTTCTTTATTAATAGTAGTATCTAAGGAGCATAGGCTAGAGTTATATATATAGCTTCTGCAATCGGGTCGTTATACTAATCGACCTATTGTTCCCTCGTGCTCTTATTAATATCGGCTTTATTTAATAATACCCTAGGCAATACGTTCTCGGATTACCTCGAAGGCTTTTAGTAGTAGAGCCTTTAGGATCGGGATACCCTTTGCTTACTAGGCCTTGTGAGGTATAGTCTTGATCGATTAAAGCGGCACGACTATAGGGTTAAGACGGCCGTATTTAGAGAAGTCTTATACTAGCGCTTTTTCTTAATTAAGGAGTATTTACTTAAGGAGATCTTATTTACGAAGTAAGAGATAGTCATAATCCTTAAAAATAGCTTAGAGGCGGTCGTTTATTAATTTAGAGCCTAGTTCTATATTCGAGAACTTAGGTATAATAATATCTTTATAAAGGCCCGATTAGTCTTATAGCTTATTTTTAACCTCTTTAAGTTTTTTAAGTTTTTAATAAGGATCGTTATTAGGTATTAATTTATTAGAGGGCGCGTCGTTAACTAGCTAAACTTTTTAATCTTTCCTCTTATATATCGTATTAGTTTTTATAGCGCAGGGAATTTTATAAAAGGCTTTTTTAGCTATTTCGTGCTATTTTAACGCCTTTTATTCTAGTTTCGTAATTTATTATTTAATACGTAACTCCTCTCGTTAAGAGGTAGGTATTCTTATTAAAAAATATAAATTATCTTAGTTAGTTAATCCGTTCGGTCTATCTCTAGTTTTACCCCGAGCGGCTACTATTATTTTCCTAATTTATATAATCTAAAACTAGATTATATAGAGCGTAACTATAGTTATAATCTAATTAGCTTAGCCTTAGTCTAAGATTACTATAATACGCTCGTTTTTTTCTAGTTTAGATTCTGGGTAGGGGTTATTAGAACTAGTAGTATCCCTAGTTATATTATTAATATCTAGTTTTTTAATCTAAAAACTTTTTCTATATATTACTTAAGCTAGGGTAAAATATTCTTTACGTCCTAAAAACCGTTCGTCCTAATTATCCCTATAGGGATCCTTAGCCTCTCGTCCTCGATATAGATTAGAGTAGTAATTATTAACTTATTATATCTAAAAAATAGCTTAGTATTTTATATAAATAGAAGACCTAGTAGTAATAGATCGGAGGTCTCTCGCTCGTTCTTAATAAAGAAATAAGTAGTTATTTTAAACTTACTAATCTATACGTTTATAAAGTAAAAGCTATTAAAAGTTATCTAGCTAGTTAGATCGTACTTAAATATCTATATCTAAAGCTTTGTTATTATATAAGAAATACTAGCTTTTTTAACGTATTATTTCGAGAGGATATTAACTTACGCCCTAGTATTTAAAATAGCGACGATTATCGAACCCTTATTATCCTAATTTATACTAAATATTTAGACTTCTAATTAGAGGTAAGCGTTTAAAATTACGGAAATTAAGAGCTTAGAATTCGCATTAGCGTCTCTAATTTTGCTAATCTTAGCTATGTAGCTCGGCCTTAGAAAAAGGTTCTAGTTATACTCGTCAAGGAGATCTTTAATATCCTTTTATTATTACTTATTCTCTACTAGATTTACTAAGGACTTCAGAGCTTTTAATAAAATTCTATTAGTATTAAAGTACCCCTAATTATGTATTAAAGTTATTATTATTATAGTATATTCTAGTATAATTTTTTATAAGAGGTTTATAAAAAGCGAGATTAGGGCCTCGAGCCTCTTTTCTATTAGCTTCTTTACCTCGGCCCTAAAGTTAAAGTTACGGATCTAATTAATAATTATTATTTTCTAAGTCTTACGAGGAAGAGGCTCTTAGGTTCCTTAAGTACTAGTATTAAGGGTACTAATTAGGACTTTAGTAAGCTAGGGCCCAGAGATAGATATAGAGGTTACGTTCTTTACTATTTTAAAAACCTCGTCGCTATTATTAATTTCTATAATTTCCCTTCTTTAATTAGAAAAAAAAACCGTTTTTTTTTTAGGTTATAAGGGCTAGTTTAGGTTATTAATCCTATATATCTTCTTAGAGTATAACGTAGTTACTAAAGTGCGGTTCTTAAGTAGTTTTTTTTTATAAATAGTATAAACGTCCGCTTAGTTATAATAGCCTAAGTTAGGTCGTACTACGTAAATATATCTAACTATACTTATAGGATTAGCTAAGGGAAGTATAAATATAGTTTACTAGGGTAGTCCGATCTAATAATTTAAAATTTACTTAGCTAAAAGCTTAATATCTTCTTTAGTTAATATATTTATTATATAAAAAAGAAGGGTAACGCGATTAGCGATCGCACGCTTTTTTTTATTTTCGATTATAATAAAAGGGATATCTTTTATAAGCTCTTAACCGTCGCGCTTCTTATAATACTAAGCTCCCTAAGTTAAAATAATAAAATAAGCGTCCTTATTAAGAGTATACTAATCGTAATCCCTAATAATCCGGTAGTATAGACTCTAGTAATATTAGTAATAGTCTCTAGGTCTTATAATCGGGGGCCGATTAGGATGCGTAGCGCTTATATTAAATATACGAGTAGGACCTCGAGAATAAATACTATTCTAATAGATCTTTAGCTTACTTATTTCGTTAGCTAGGTTAAAATTAGTAATATTATTAGTAACCGCTTAGGTAACCTAAGCTCTTATTATTAGCTAGCGATATTACTAGCGGTTTAAATACTAGTATTAAGTATTTTTACGTACTTATAAAGTAGAGGATCGCGGCGAGGTTTTAAGTTAACTCTAATTATTTACGAAGAGTAGGCTATATTCTTTTTTATATATAATCGCGTTAAAAAGTCCTATCTTAAACCTCGCGTACTTCGTTAATCTAACGAAGCCGTCTAAAGTAACCCCGACTTTTTTTACTACTTTTTTTATAATATCGGCGTAGAACCGCTTATATACGGCCTTAATTAAGCTCTTATTAGTTATAATATAGAGGTCTTGTTATTTAATAAGGGTAATTATATTATTAATCTTAATAAATAGTACTTAAGTAGAGTTTAAATTAAAAAATAAAATAGGTAGTTTTTTAATAACTCTTTTAATCTACTCTTCCTTATTTAAAAAGCGGTTAGTATCCTATTTTCCGTACTTTTTTAAAAAAAAATCCTTAGCTTAGGCCTAGGATAGTCCTCTAATCGCGTCCTTAACTAGAGTCTAATAATCTCCTCTTATAATATACGTAATAAGTTTACCCCTAAATCGGTCCGGGACCTTCTTAATCTCGTACTAGTTCTCGAACTTTTTTAAAAAGTCTATAATATTATTATTTTTAAAAACTATAATCCCCTCTTAACTAGGAAACAGTATCTTATAAAACCTTATATTTTTTATTAAATTAGGCTAAGAAATCGTAAGGTCCTTAGTCTAAGGCACGGTTATTTAGATCTAAGTAGCGATAGTACCTAAGAAGGTATTAATTAAAGTATTTATCTTAACCTAAGCCGTAACTAGCCTTTTTTAGTTAGATTAGTAAGTAAATTTATTATTAAAAGTAGGCTTATTATTATTAAACAACTTTATAGTCTATAGGTCTTAATAAACTATAAAAACTAGTTTAGTAAACGGTCTATCTAAAGTAAAAGAGTTAGGTTCGCGTAATTAAACGTTTAGAGAGTTACTAATAATAGTAAAAGTAACGTATTAGTTATTTATATTTATAGTCCGAGGTTATTTAAAATATAGTTCGTTAATTTTATTTATAATCTTAATAGTTTTATATTAATTTATTTATTCTAAATAGAGTTTAGAAAGAGAGGAGAGGAGCCGTTTTAATAGCTAGAGCGTAGCTGTTATTCCAATTAGTATAATCTAAGCCGTCCTTCTTAGCCCTTACTAAGCGTATAATTAGAGTTTTAATTAGACTTTATATTAGGCCTATAATAATACTAATCAAAATTACTAATAAATCTAGTTAAAAACTAGTTTCCTAAGCGCCCTTAGTCCGACGTATCCGTACTTCTAAATAGGTTTATTATTAAATCTCCGGGCTATATTAATTAATAAGGAATAGTTTAGTTAAATAACTAGCTATACTTATTAAGGTATTCTATTAGTTCTAATCCTAACTCGTCGTTTATTTTATTATACTATTGTAGCGTCCGTATTTAAGCCCGATCTAGTCTTAAGTATCTACGTATTTCTCTATTTATCTATTTTACTTACTTATTAGGGTTTATTATATCTCCCTCTTATTAAATAAGAAGCCCTTTCTTATATATTTTTATCTTTACGTTTTAATTATCTAATTTTTCCTTCGATTAGAGTCTTATTACTCGTATTTATTTTAATTATTACGCCGCTTTCTTTTACTTATTTATTTAAATTATTTCCGATCGAGTCGGGCTCTCTTTTACTTATTCTCTTATTTAAAAAAGAAAGGGATTTTTAAAAAGGGAGATTATTAAAAAAGTATAGGGTATAAAGGACTTTTATAGTACAGTACTTAGGAAAAACTACTAATACTTATAAAAGTAATATAAAATACCTCTTTCGATCGGGTTAATACGGCCTTAATTAATAAAGTTATAATCGAGGAAGGGGGGTAGTATTAACTAAATTAGAAGGGTAAACTTCTTAATTATCTTATATTATTATATTTAAAAATAAATTATTAAAAAAGCTCTAGTTCGATCTTAAAAAGGTATATATATAATTAAAATAAAGATCCGTATTACTAAGCTCTTCTCTTTAATCGGGGGCCCTTCTCCTTATATCTTCCTCCGATCGGCTCTCCTATAGGTCCCTATACTCAATCGTTTTTAGAGAAAAGAAAGACTAGGACTAATTGCCCCACCCTATTCCATTATTTTTATTTTAAATCGAATTAGTAACTAGCTAAGGAGTCTATTTTTTTAGTTTAGTAACTACTATACTTAGCGTCTCTCCCCTTATTTTTATATATACGGTCGACTTAGTATTATTAATAAGGGCCGTTATAAGATTATAAGTACGTTTAGTAAGGTATCTTAGCCTCGATATTAAAACTAAACCTTAGCCTCGAGTAAAAGGTCTCGTAATACTTAAATAGTTAGTATAAAGTTACCCTCGCCTCTAGGACTTTTTAAATAGTAATATAAAAATATCTAACCTTTTACTTATATATTTCCTTATTTAATTATATTTTCGCTAGCTTATTAATATAATTAATAAGTTTTTTAAAAATCTCTAACCTCGTTTTTCTTTTTATTATTTTAGTTATAGATCTAAATAATAATACCCTTAGCTTAGATAAGAGCTCTAGACTCCTATTTTAGGTCTTAAAATAACTTTAAATTACGTTAATTATATTTAAAAAGTTAGTTTAATTAATAATACGTACTACTTAATAATAATAATCCGTAGCCTTATTAGTTAGTACGACGTTAAATACTAAGTAATATTACTACTCTCGGATTCTAACTTTTTTATAATAGTTATAAAATATTATAAGGGTTTCTTATAGAACCTCGTATTTCCTTCTTAAATATAATTTCTTTTTAAAAAAGATCTTCGTAAGGTTAGTAAATTATTTTATAATAACGACCGTTAAGTCGGTCTTTTTATATATCTCTCGTATATTAAAATAATTATATTAACTCTACGTAGTTAATTATATACTTTTATAGTTAATAAGTAGCGGGCTATATATTAATAACGTTATTAAGTTAATTATTAAGATTAGTAAGATTATTAATAGCCGCTCTTTTTATATAATCTCCGTAGTTCTTATCGTAGTGGGCGTTAATATATTATTATTAATAATGTTAAATAAAAAGTCTAGTTAGTTTACTTTTTTATTAAAGTCGTCGTATTTTACTACTACTTAGTTAACTTAATTTTAATTTTATAATATAAATTCGTTAATAACGACTATTGTAGCGAGCGTTTTATAAGCTCTTTATCTTATTACTTAGGCTAGTAAAATACCTTAATAATAAAAGAATTTAATAACCCTCTTTATAACGTTCGGATTAGTACTTATAAATTACTTATCCTTCTAGTTACCTAGGTTATTAGTGATTTTATAAAATAAGAGTTACCCCTCGAGCCCCTTTTAAGCGTAGATTTTTATAAAATAAACTAATACTATATTAGTTTACTTATTATTAAGATTATTAAAATCTTTATATACCCACTTTCCTTAGTATTCTAGTTTAATTTCTATCTATTTATATAATATAAGAATTCCTTTCCTTTAACTATATACTAATTCGCTCCTTATTATCCCTTAATTCGTACTTCGATTTATAATAGCTAATATATTTAATTTTAATAAGGTCGTTTTAGAGCTACTTATTAACCTTAGTAATAGCGTATTATTATTAATTATTAGATTTATTAAAGTCTAGGACTTTCTTACTTTTTCTCGTCTCTTTATACCGAGCCTTGTTACTATTTATTTTTAATCTTTTTAGTTAAACGCTATTTTAGCGGTCTTTTTTTAGTTACTTAGTTAATTAATATTAAAAATAAATTTATAAATAGCTTAATAACGTTTTAATTATATTACGTTTCTTTTTAAATTAAAACCCGAGAGGCGTATACGTTTATTACCCTCTAACGGAGCAATCCGCCGGGGCCGTACTATATATTACGTATTAAGGAAAACTAGGTATATTACGCTCTATACCTAACTACTAATTAAAACTCCCGACTTTCTACCGCTTCTAGCCGTTTAGAGAGCGAGCTATACCTACTCTAACATATATAAAACCTCCTAGTACTAGCCTACGTAAGTAGCTAGATCCCGTATTATATACTCCTTTTTATTAAGAGTTAGGGGACCCTTTATATATTTTTTTATATTTATAATATAGCTTATATTAGAGGGATTTTTAGTTTTATAAAATATAATTTTTAAACTAATATTAATATATTAGATCTTAACGTCCGTATTAACCTAGTTATTTATAGCGTTCGTATTATTACTTAGTTAGATTCCGTACTATTAAAAGGTACTACGCTACTCCTTAAGCGTACTTACGTTAGTTACGATAGCTAGGGCGTCGAGGGGGCCTAATCTATTGAGCCCTAGAGGGGGGGACTTATTAAGGGGTATTTTTAGAGTAGTAGTTTATATATTAATAAGTTCATTTAATAAGTTTGTTTAATAAGTTTATTTAATAGGTTTATTTAATAGATTTATTTAGTTTAAATAGAGAGTAGCTTTAGGTAATATTAGAAATAATAAGGATAAAAAGAATCTTTATGAGCTCTGAGTAGCTAGATATTAGCCTTTTTAGCCCTTTTTTTAAAAACCTCTACGTTATTATTAAAGTTTAGAACCTCTATAGTTAAGGGCCGCCTCCGACCTTTATAACTAACCTCTATTATTAACCTTTTTAGCTAGTACCGCTATATAAAGGGTAGCTTACTTATTCTAAATTATATAGCGGTTTTCGTATTAAAATTACTATATTACGTTAAGTGCGTACTTAGGGTATATTATAAATATTATATAGTTAAAAAGTGTACTATATTATATAATTTCTTTTAAAAGCGTGATCCCGTTAAGGTCGATCTTTTGCGCCTATAAAGCCGGAAAAAAACCACTACATACGTTTATTAAATAAATTACTACTAATTAATAATCTATTTTTTACTTTTTTAAAACTAATAATCTTATACTAGGAGCTAGTAATATAAAAAAGAGCTTTTTAACGGTTTTTTAAAAGGTTCTTTTTTTATTATAATAATCGTAATTTTAGTAAGAGGTTACGAGAGGATCTTTTTAAGAGTAGTAGCTTCTTAATTAACTTTTAATTTTTATAATACTTATAATTTATAGATCGTTACTATTATAATTTCTAAATCTCTTTTTTTTTATTATACCGTCCTTTTTACTATATTTTTAAGTAATTTCTAGGGAGTAGTTAAGAGGGCTACGAGGAGATTGTATAAGTTTTCGAGGTCGTATTTATAAGATCTTTAGGGAGGGGTTTTTTTATACGCTGTAAATCTCTTAGCCTTATAGCTTATGCCTCTTATTATGTACCGGGTATATTATACTTAAAGATTCCTTTTTTTAATCGCGTAGTACTTTTTTATACTATACTTTTTTAAGCCCGTTTAGAGCGCTAATTAATTAGGTAAGTAATTGCGTAAGTAATTCCTTTTATTAATTAATTAATTAATTAATTAATTTAATTTTCTACTCGCGGGCTGGCCGTAAGTAAGTTAATTCATAGGGAAGGATTATATAAAGTTAACGATAGTAACTCGGTTATTTCGATATTTTCGTTAATTATTAGGGGTTATTTTAATATAGTAAACGTCGGCTTTTCGTAAGTAATTAAGGGCTACGATTTTTTTATTTCGTTCTATTATAGAAATTTCGTATTTTATTACTTACTTTTTATAAAGTTAGGTAGTACGATTCTCTTATTACGTTCTATTCGAGGAGGTCGTTTTTTTATATTAAATACTTTATTAATTTATAATAATAGAAATTAATTATTAATTAGTATTATTATTATTATTATTAGGATAATAATTAATTAGTTCGAATTATAAGTTAACGGAGTAAGTTAATTAAACTATTTTAATATATTACGTGGGGTATAAAAAGGAGGTTCTAATCGTAGGTTAGGTAGTCTGTAGTAATTGTAAATAGGGCCCCTTATTAGCCCCTGTGTAGCCTTGGCCGTATGCCGAGGTCGAATTAGACTTCCAATCCGACACACTTAGATTAATAAACTGATAATCGACGGCGAAGAATGATTAATTGAAACTATGTTTGCGCCTCAGGTTAGAGCTCAGGGTGTCATGCTGCCAGTATGCAAATTCAACACTGTCGTACTTCCTTGATTGTGCCAAGACGTGCTCGTTTATATGGCGCGTCAACGCGTATGCTCCCCTTGTTTCAACCGCGAGGATGCTTGGCCTCATTCAATCAATCTACTCTGCTGTAACCTTTATCAGAAGAGCTTAGGAATCGATACGTAAACATGTGGTGAAAGATGGTTTGCTGAAAGTCATGTAGACTACGAGTTGTATCGCTCAGAGTGCGCATGTGTCTGATGACAAACTTTACGTGTACGGATGTCTTGTAACCTTCCCGGAACTCACGCACCAATAGAGTTGCCTGCCAATGGCTCAAATATGCTGTGGATATCATCACAAAAGGCTTATCTACTTCTATAATGCCCCGATCTGTTAGATGGGTTGTGGTCTGGGCTCTCGACTCCCATCCTAAGATGTTCCACAGGGGCAAATTTTGGATTGAGGCCTGGCGTTTCTAATAAGAAAGCTGAAGTTGCATTGACCTCACGAATGCAAGCTAAGAGTCGGTCCAAGCACCGCAAACTCCTTTCTCAATTTGAAGCTCTGGTTGTTCTGGGCAGTCGTGCTAAGCGTGGCAGTGCCCAGAGTCTTGGCAGCACGCTGGGTAAGTCAAAGCACCCACTTTTGGGCACCCCCCCCTTTTGGGCACCCTAACAAAACATAGTATCTAAATATTAATACTAACTATAATTAATTAATTAACTACTTTCTACTACTATAATAATATAATCTAAATTCTTATTAAGTAATTTAACCCCTACGAGTTAATTAGGACTAATTAAACGGTTATTAGAGTCCTCCTAAGCTCTTTATATATTCTAAATATTCGCGAACTTAGTATTTAGGTTTATTAGTATACTCTTCTTTTTTTAGGCCTTATGCGCTCAATCCTAGCCTTAAGAACTCTAACTTAGTACTAAGATATAGCTAATTAGTAGGCCTACTCCTTAAAAGCCTTTTTTATTTTTTTAAATAGTAATTGTTTAGTACTATTATTTAAACTAAGCTCTATAAATAGCTTTAAGTAATTATAGAGCTAGCTAGCCTTTTTAGGAATTAACTAGTTAATAATAAAGGTCGCTAATACTTAGTTAAGTAGTTTACTAGTATTACTAGTCATTTATCTAGTTTCTATACCCCTTTAAAATAGTATAACTTATATAAGTAGGACTATTAGGTTAAGAAATAGCTTAGCTATATTAGGTAGCTATAGTTTAGTTACTTTTTACTTACTTCGTATATTTAATAACGTTAGACTAGCTAAACGAGCGAGCTAGTAATAGCTTAAGAAGTACTACTTTTTAATAATAATAGAATTGTTTATTATATCCTCCTTATTAAGCTCTTTTTTATAGTAGAACTTAATAAGCTTAAAAATAGCTATATTTAATAGCTAGAGGATATAGGAAGTGTGTAGTAATAATAATAATAAATAGACATTGTTTTTATAGTACTCTATATAAACTCTATTATTATATAATTCCTATACTTATTTAGTATTAATAGTCGAGGCTAGTTTAGCTTACTAAGCCCCCTAATAAGGGGGGTCTTAGTTTATAATAAGAATACTTTTTTTAATTAGTAAAGGGTAGTCTCGTTAGTCGTCTAGCTATTATTTATTACTATGAACTTTTAACTATTATAAGTAATAAGTTAAAGGGGGAACTACTACTATTAGACCGACTTTTTTTTATAAATAACTAGTAGTTTAATAGCTCTATTATTAATAAAGATATACTTAATAATTATTACCTAGGTACGCGAACTAGGCTCTTTTTTTTATACTACTATAGCCTTTATTATACTTAAAACTAGCCCATTAGCTCCCTTGCCCTTTATTATACTAGTCTTATTTATATAATACTTATTAGCCTATTTAATATTACTCATTTTTAGTATATTAAGTAATCTAAACTATAATTTAATTATATTAGTAATAGTTTTATTAATACGGTACGAATTTATTAAACGACTTCTTTAGACCCTTATTAATAGATTTTTTTGAATAAAAGCGTTAATTTTTTTTTTTTAAATAGTTTAGTATCCCCCTAGGATTTTAGAACTTATTTAGCAAATTCCTCAACCTATTTATAAGTTAGTATAATACTTAGGTAATATTAAATTCGAATTTACTAAGCTAGCTAATCTTTTTATTATAAAAGAAGCTTCTAAAGCTTTATAAATACCCTCGCCCTCGTTTAATAGCCTCTTTTTTAACCCTAAAGTATTATCCTAGGAACCCCGAACTCGATCGAGGCCTTTTTAATAAAAAGACCGTTTTTAATAGTATTAAGTACCTATTAGAGTTTATTTTTAATATACGATATTATTACTTATTAATTAGTATGTGTGCTAAAAAGGAATACATTTGGACGATTTTTGTAATTATTGTGTTGAATTGAAATAATAGGTAGGGTTTTAATATGGTAGCTGGGAGGGATTTTTTGGGGTGCCCAAAAGGGGGGGGTGCCTAAAAGTGGGTGCTTTGACTTAACGATCGTCTCACCTCCCCGATGTCCGGCCCCGGGAACACCCCTCTGATAGGCGACCGGTGGTGATCTTGTCCGGTTCTTCTGTACGGCAACCGCATCTTGGCACGTTTCGAAACGAGTCTCCTTCGATTTTCCACGTGTGATGTGACATTTTAGATTAAGGTATTGATGAACAGGTTTCCAGATTAATTACGTTCAGGTCGTTTGGAGAGTGAGGAATGTTGTACAGGTTTCTATATTCTACCAATAGGTACTGCGTAGTACACTATACTACAGTGCCGTCATTCAGCTTTGACAGGTCAAGATCATGTATGCCAATCAGTGGGCCTACCTATTGCTATGCTGCGCGGGCTGTGGAGGACATGCGGGATCCCCTCAATGGCCAAGACCTCCTTAATTCAGCTATCTTTCTTACTGTGAGAATTGACTAGGAATGATAATGGCTCTTTACTTCTCGGTCATGCCACTGGGTATCTCAAAGTCGAGTATAAAACTACCAAATAGTCGGCTTCGAGAATAGCCTGGAAGAGGTTTCAGCACCAGCCTTCAGTAGCAACTCCTGTGTTATCCACACTCCTTGATCAACCAATCAACTTCTTACCTCAGTCACTATGCGCACCGAAGCAATCAAGTTCCTCGCGGCTCTGGCAGTCGTCTTTCCCACAGTCTCTGCCTGCGTGGGCAAGGACGCTCTCCCTACCGCGACAGAGACAATTAGCAATACTGAGCCTATCGAGGTGGCCGCTGGCGAGTCATACGATGGAAAGATGGCCCGCTTCGACAGAGGATCAGGTGCTTGCAAGGCACAGACTGAAGGTGGTCAGAAGGACACTGTCTTCCTCCTTCGCAAGGGTGCGACTCTGAAGAACGCCATCATCGGAAAGGACCAAATGGAGGGCGTCTACTGCATTGGTGGCGGTTGCACTATCGAGAACGTGTGGTTCGAGGACGTCTGCGAGGATGCCATCTCAATGTAAGTTAAACTATTGTCCCATCAGAGTTCTATCAAGAAGTCTGTGTATCGAAACTAACCTCGACTTCAGTAAGGAGGACGAGGCCGGCACCGAGACTCGCATCATTGGCGGCGGTGCCTACAAGGCCGCAGACAAGGTGGTTCAACACAACGGCTGCGGAAGTGTCAGCGTAAGTAGACGGCGCTCGAGGCGTGACATTCATATGTGCCAGTTGCTTACGAGAATGGCAGATTTCAAACTTTTACGCCTCGGACTACGGAAAGGTCTACAGAGCCTGCGGCACGGTGAGCTTTTTTAGAACAAACGCCCTTTACAACCTAACACAATCGACTTACAACTATATAGTGCGATGCTTGCAAGCGTACCGTCACCATCGAGGGAGTCTCTGCTTATGGCGGTGGCGAAGTTGCGGGCATCAACGAAGAGACTGGCGATGAAGCGACTCTCGTCAATGTCTGCACTGATGCTAAGACACCATGCCAATTGTACAACGGCCCCGGCGAAAAGTCTGGTTCTTATTGATTTCAGGTCTACTCAAAACCTAACCCAAGCTTGTGGGATTAGAGCAGAGCTATGATAATCGATCAGTTTTTATAATACCATGTCACGAGTTATAGCACGCAGCAATGGGCATACGGAGTATAATAAAAGTAGCTTAACTATCTAAGTAAAAATAGATAAAAGGAAAAGGTCTATATACATAGTATTTAAGATAAATACGTAATTTAGTACATAATAAGTACTTCGTAAAATACGGATTATATAATATACCCCCTAATTACTACTACTAGGGAGCTATTATACCTAAGATAAGATCTCTAAATACCCTTATAAAGGCCCGATTTAATTAAATATAAATAAAAGAAAAATAAGTATAAGGGATACGCGTTTTTTAAACCGCGTTTATTATAAATATATCCTTTTATTTAAAATAAATAGAATTCTAATTTAGAATAGTACGTATTTTACTATTTTTAGTATATAAATTACTAAAGTTAAAGCTACTTAGCTACCTCTCGTATATCTAAATTTTCGTAGCGTTACTTAGTTATTATTTTTCTTCCTCTTTTTAACTTTTTATAATTACTATAAGTACCCCTATTTACTACGCGCGCGCCTATATTATTAAATTATTTATTAATTTTATTCTAGATATAAATATTTAATATATTTAAAAATAATAATAAGTTTTATATAATTTTTATAATACTTCTTATATACGGATTATATAGTTTACTAAGAGTTTAGATAAGTAATAATAATAACGAGCTTTTTAAGGTTATTACCCCCCCCCCCCCCCGGTACCCTCTACCCCGCTTACTAAGGCCTAGCTACCGAGCTCTCCCTCCCTAGCTAAGAGGATATTGAGGTTACTAATTAAAATACTAAGAACTTTATTAAGTTCAAGGCTTTTTTTAATAATATTAATAAGAGTAATAATAAAATAAATAATAATAATAAAAGCTTTAATAAGCTTTTATTTATCCCCTTCTTAGAGCTTAAGAATAAAAGTAAATTTAGTTTAAAAATCGAGCTTTTTAAAAAGAGTATATTATATATTATTATTTTAAAAGTTTATATTTAATATTATTTTAAACTTTAAAAAACGTAAAGCTAGCTCTTTTTAAAAAAGTAATAAGAAGTAGAAGAGAACGCTAAGAAGTTAAGGTACCCCTTATAATAAGTATAGTTCTTTTTATTATTCTAGGCTTATTTAACGTATACTTAGTCCTTGAAAAATTTAAAAAAAAAAGCTCTTAAAGAACAGGAGATTTAGTATATACCCTACTTTTAAGTAGCCCTCCGGTATACTAATTATAAAAATAATAATTAGTATTTTATAAAAAATAATAGCTAATATACGTGCTATTTTAATAGCCGTTCGGCTACGTAATATATTAATATACTAATCGTTTTATAGCTAATAACCTAGGCCCTTACCGAGGCTATTATAAATAATACTCCTTTTTTTATAAATATATTATCCTTTTTTATTATTAAAAAGCGTACTCCTAACTATAGTTTTAATAAGATATTACTAAGCTCTAAAATATTATTTATTAATTAATAATAATACTAAGATATATAAAAACTATATTAGCTTTTATACTAAGGACTTCTTTCCTCTATGCCTCTAGACCCCTCTCTTAAATACGCTTATATTATTAGTTATACTTATTATAATTATTTATAACTAACTTCTTATTATACTGCCCGCTCCCGTACCCTAAGTTATTAACCTAATAATTACTCCGCTTTTTACCCCCCCTACTTATAGTTTTAAGGACTTCGAAGTACGTAAAGCGCGGTTTTTAATAAACATAACTAGTTTTTTATTATTAACGCTATAGTCCTAATAATATTATACTTTTTAAACTAGGATTTTAAATAATAAGCATAAGCCCTAGTCTTATTTTTATATATATATACCCTATAGAGTAAAGTTATTTTAAGAGTTTAGGCTTTTAAGCTAAGAAAAGTTCTATTTTATTTATTTTAAGCCTCTAGGCCGCACTCTAAGTTCCGCTTATTATCTACTTTTAAGTATTAAGTTTTTTTAAATATAGCCTAAATTAATTATTTTTAATTACTTTAGCTATTTATAATAACTTCTTATGTATCGTAGAGGTTAAGAAATATATAGAAATATTTAAACTTAGCTTATAAAAAGTTTTTAATAAGCCTATTTATTAGTATATTTTCTATTATTATATAAATAACCCCGAAGCTACTTTTAGTATACTCTTATTTTAACTATATATTCTAAATATTAATATAGCGAAGTTAAGTAGCTATTTTTTCCTTTTTCCCTATAATAAGCCGAATTATTTACTAATTATCGTAGTTAACTAACTATACTTTTCCTAAGTTAAAAATAATATTTTTAAAAAGGCGCTTTAGAGCTATGGTCTCTTTTATAGTTTCTTTAAAATAAAGAAGCTTAGCTTCGGTAGTTAACGTCGTAACTATTACTTAGTATGCTAATTTTTATTAAATAGGGCTACTAAAAAAGAATATTATATAACCCTAAGATAATTATTATATTACTTTATTATTTATAAAGCTAGTATTTCTAGCTAGGAGTAATAATTACGTACTTAATATACTATTATAATAGAGTATAAAATATCTTATTATATAGAAATACTAAATATATTAGTTAATTATTTTAATATAAGTTATATTAAAGTTAGTTAGGAAACGTAATAATTATAAGTAAATAAAAACGACGTCTAGTCTAATTATAATAGCCGTATAAAACATACTTCTAACCTTTTTTTAATAACTCTTTAATTCTTTTTCTATTACTTACTTCTCGTTTAGTCTAAACTCTTTTTAAAAAAGAGGGGTAACTAGATATAGCGAATTTATAAGGTTAAAACGCTTAATAACTCGCTCAATATATACGTTATAAATAAAATAAATTTTATAAATAGGACGGTTTTATAAAATCCGTACTCTAAGGAAGTAGTTAATTAGTCCGTTCTCCTTAAGGTTAATATATTCTTTTATATTATTAATAATTTTATAAGCTACTTTCTAGTCGTTTTAATAATAAAGAATACTAAAGTTATTTATATAAAATACTAATATTACTTTCTTATTTATAGTTTAGTAAATATAGATCTCCTTATAACTATATAGTATATTTATACTACGAAGTATAAAAATAAAAGTTTAAAATTATAAAATTAGTAAGTTCTAAAGGCCGTATAGAGCGCGTTAGAGTTTACTTATTTTATTAATAACTTTATATCCCTCTAAGAGTTTAATAATTACTAGTTTCTCGCTCTTAATAAGCGCGTTAAAAAATACGTTAATAATATCGTATTAGTTAGCCTTAAGGTCGAATTAGGTAGCTATTATTATTATAAACTTAAAGGCCTTTATAACGAGCGTTAAAGCGTACGTATTTTATAAAAGGTTAAGTAGTTATATATCCCTCTTTATATATATACGTATTTTTACTTCGCTAACCTCGTTATTAGTATTATATTTATAAATATATACTTATTTTAATAAAAGTAGGCTCTTTTATTTAGGATTACGGTCAACTTTTTCTTATATACTAATATTTCGTAGCTTTTTTATTTCTATATTTATAATATCCCTAAATAGCTTTTATAATTATTATAAGAGATATTTAATATTATTAAACTCTTTTAATAAGCTTTAGAAATTAATTTTAATAAGTTAGGGTTTTTAAACTCCTTTAGAGCGCTCTAAGTAGGTTTTATAAACTACTTTTTTTACTACTTAATAAAGTATTATATATCCTATACTACTTTTTTTTATAGCTTTTTATTTATTAAGTATAAAAATAGAGAAAAAGTAGTCTTAGTAGCGGTTATAATAATTATTATTTTTTATATTCGAATATAAGAGCGTTATAAAAATACTATTATTAAAGCGTTATAGAGGTTTATAAGTCCGGTTTAAACGTTTAGGACTTAATAAAGCTTTACTTAGTACTTAATAAAATAGTTTTTATAAGCTCTGTTTTTATATAATATTAAAAGTTTATTATAAAGCTTTTTTATTAATATTAACTTTAGTATTAGGAATTACTTTTTAAATAGTACCTCGTTTATTACGCACTCTAGCGTTTTATTAAGAGCTATTAGGAATTAAAAGCTTAAGAACCTTTATAATATATATAAGCGCTCGCAAAAAGGAATATAAATTACGTAGAGCTATTAATAACCTAGTTATTATACCCCCTTTTTTACCCTTACCCCCGAGCTCGTATAAAAGGGTTATCTTAGGGGTTAGTAACGATAATAAGACTATAATAGCCTCTTTAGTCTTATTAACCGCACCCTATAATATACTTATTAATTACTTAGCGTCCTAAATAGTTAAAAATCTAATAATAATACTATCCTCGACTATAAAGTTAATTTAAGTACTAGTATTTTCGAAGTCTAAATCTACTTCCCTAAGTACTTAAATTAACTTATTATTAATATTAAAAAGTTCTTATAGCTCTTAGATTATTAAATTTACTTACTTACTTATAATAGCTTATTCTTTATATATAAAATTATAAAAAACTTCTTTATTAAACTTAATATTCTTTATAATAAATACTTACTCGAGCGCAGGTACTTAGATCTTATATAAGTTATATATTTTTAGTACGTATCTAACTAAGTATCTTATATACTTACGGAAAAGTACTTTAAACTCTTTTTAATATATACCCCTCTTATAATCCCTATAAAAAGGGTATACTTAGTAACTATATATATAGAAATTACTAAAATACGGAGTTACTAGTTTAGAATTACGTACTTAGTAACCTATTTACTACTAGCGTTAATACCGTTTCTATTAATTAATTTTTATTATAATAAGTAAATCTTTATTATTAGCCTCCCGTAGGGTAATATTATAAATAAAAATTATTACTAATACTATTTCGTTCTATAAATTTATAGAGAGGTTTATAATAAAGCGTATTTTATAAGCTTTAGTAATTATTAATTAACTTACTCTTTTTACGTTACTTACGGGTTCTTTTATATATAAAAATAAAAGCTCTATTTTAATTCCTAGCTCGCTATACTATATTTTATATACGCGTTTAATATTAATAATTAGGAGGGCGGTCTTATTATTATTTTTAAAGAAGTAGATTAGAGTTCTTTTTTAATAGCGAATCGCTACCTCGAGGCTCTATAGTACAAAAAGTACTTCCTCCTCTATTTTAGTCCTTAAAAAGAACCCCCTAAGCTACTTAGTATATTTATTAAAAGCTATAAATATATATTACTATTTACTAAAAAATAGCTTAAAATAGAATAGATCCTAATATATATAGTACTATAGCCGTAAGGCTCTCTTTAAAAATAGTCCTCTTAAAATTACTAACTTAGCCTTAAATAATATATATATTTTATACTTAACTTATAATAAAAGTTTAATACGTATACTACGAGTCTTATATAATAATTAATAAAAAGCATTAGGTCTAAAATAACCTATTTTAAAGTACTATAAGAGCGCACTATTAGACCTCTTACGGGTACGTTAATATAAGTAACGGAAATTTCCTTAGCTAATTAGTAATATTATACTAACTAAGCTCTATAAAATATACTTAAGGATTATAAAAAAAAGTAAGATTAGAAGGGATTATATTTAAAAAAGACTAAGTTATTCTTTTAAATAAGCTACTTCTTAATAGTACTCTTTTAAAACGTTCCTTATTATAAAGTATAATCTAAACCGTAGTACTAAAGTACGCTTTTATTTAATAAAGTTTCTAAAACTATATTAATATAAAATCCCTTAATATAAGTAATATTTTAAAGCTTTAGGTCGTAAGTTCCCTTCCCCTTAGGGCCGTTTAAAACGCCCTTTATAATATAAGTACTATATATAATAATAAGTAGTATAGTAGTTCTTAATTTAACGTAGTTATTATTATTAAAGAGTACGTAACTCTCGGGTTTAAAAAGGCTCTTATTATTAACTAAATATATTATTTTATAGTTATTTATTACTATACTTTAAAATAAAAAATAAGTACTATGTATAGGAGTACTAAAAATTACGTTTACTTTTAAGTTTTAACCCTTAATAAGTATAGCGACTATATAGCCTTTATTAATATTTACTAATAAGCTCGCTTTAAGTTAGTTAGAGGATCTTTTTAAAAAACCGGGTTTTTTAGGAGTTCTATTATTCTTTAGCTATTTAACTTTTTTAAGCTTATTATAGAGTAATTTTTATTTATTTAATTTAATAATAATAAGGACCTCCTCTACTTAGCCCTTTAGTATTCATATTAATAACTTATTAATATTTTAGTTTATAAGTACTTATTCTAACTTTTAATAAGCCGTTAGCTTTTATAAGTATACGTAATTATAAGGGTATATAATATTATCCTTATTATTTACGTTATTAACTATATTAAAACGTTTTATAAAGGTAGAGTAAGCCCTTTTTTATCCTAAAGGCTACTTAGTATATACTTCCTAAGTAACTAAGCTAAATATATACGTAATCTCCTCGAGGGTCTTAGTATTCGTTCTAAAAGCTATTAATTTACTATAAGTCTCGTATATACGTTAGCCCTATATAGGATTAAGTCTAGACTTAACTATAATTAAGAAGTTAAGTATAGCGATCTTTTTATTAATTTTTAAAATATTATACGATTTAGCTCGGAAGTAAGTAAACTACTACTTTTTATATTAATATTATAAATTAACTTTAGTCTTTACTTTATTAATGATTTAGTAATATTCTTCTTAAATTATATTCTTAACTATTATTTCGGAGGGCTAAAGTTCTTATTTTAGTTATTTAATAAGTTATTATACGCTAAACTTAAAGCTATCCTTAGTAACTTTTTAAAAATACGTATTTATAAAGAGTAGCGTTAACTAATTTTACTAACTATTAAGTAAGGAGTTTAATATATAGTGTTTTTTTTCTAGCTTTATAGGTATAAAAGATCGACCTTAATGAGATTACGCTTTTAAAAGAAATTATATAATATAATATACTTTTTAATTATATAATACGTATAATATATCCTAAGTACGTGCTTAACGTAATATAGTAATTTTGATACGAAAACCGCTATTTAATTCGGGATAAGTAAGCTACCCTCTTTATTATATAGCAATGCTAGTTAGAAAGGTTAATAGTAAAGGTTAGCTATAATAATTAGCTATAATAATTAGCTATAATAATTAGCTATAATAGTTAGAGGCGGCCCTTAACCGCAGAGGTTCTGAACTTTAATAATAACGTAGAGGTTTTTAAAAAAAGGGCTAAAAGGGCTAATATTTAACTACTTTTTAAAGCTCGTAAAGATTTTTTCTATCCTTATTACTTCTAATATTACCTAAAGCTACTCTCTATTTAAACTAAATAAATTTACTAAATAAGCTTATTAAATAAACCTATTAAATATACTTATTAATATACAAACCACTACCTTATTAAGAACTTAAAAATACCCTTCGATAGGTCCCCCCTTCTAGGGCTCGATAGATTCTTAGGTCCCCTCGACGCCCTAGCTATCGTAGCTAACGTAAGTATACTTAAAAAGTAGCGTAGTACTTTTTAGTAATATAAAATCTAGCTAAGTAATAATATAAATATTATAAATAGCCGGGCTAGTACGGACGTTAAGATTTAGTATATTAACGTTAATTTAGAAATTATACTTTATAAAACTAAAAATTCCTCTAATATAAGCTATGTAGTAGTTTTTTTTTAGCTTTATAAGTATAAAAGATCGACTTTAACGGGATCACGCTTTTAAAAGAAATTACACAATATAGTACACTTTTTAATTATATAATATGCGTAATATATCCTAAGTACGCGCTTAACGTAATATAGTAATTTTGGAGTTTTGCTATTGGGGCAGTACCATTTGGCTATTGGGGCAGTAATCCACTTTATTAGCCAATCAGAGCCTGCCTTCCGAACTCTAAATTTTTTGGCCCCGCTGCACCTGCCCACGGGCCACCCGGTGTAATTGCCCACGGTCGCAATTGCCCACGGTCGCAATTGCCCACGGTCGCAATTGCCCACGGTCGCAATTGCCTACGGTCGCAATTACGTAAGGTAGCTGCGGGCACGTACGGTTATAATTGGCTACGGTAGCAAGTTCCTATAACCGTAATTACCTACTTAATTACCTATTTAATTATCTTTCTTAATAAGTAATTGCGACCGTGGGTAATTGCGACCGTGGGCAATTACACCGGGTGGCCCGTGGGCAGGTGCAGCGGGTATAGGTGTGGGGTTGTGGTCCGAGCTCTATAGCTGTGAGCCCTCATTGGTCTAAAAAGTGGATTACTGCCCCAATAGCCAAATAGTACTGCCCCAATAGCAAAACTCTAATTTTGATACGAAAGCCGCTATTTAATTCGGGATAAGTAAGCTACCCTTTACGTAGTAGTACTAGTTAAAAAAGTCGATAATAGAGGTTAATAATAGAAGTCGGCCGTAATAGTCGGCTATAATAGTTAGCTATAATAGTTAAAAACGGCCTTCTTTAACTATAGAGGTTCTAAACTTTAATAGCGACGTAGAGGTTTTTATAAAAAGAGCTAAATAGGCTAATATTTATTATTTGTACTAGAGCTCGTAAAGATTCTTTTTATCCTCATCGCTTCTAATATTACCCAAAGCTACTCTTTATTTAAACTAAATAAATTTACTAAATAAATTTACTAAACAAACCTATTAATATATAAACTACTACCTAAATAGTTAATTAAATAACTAGTTAAGAGGTTAGCTAATTAAAATACTACTTTAACGAGAACTTACTCTAAAAATACCTATCGATAAGTCTACCCCTCTCGGGCTAAGCGCCCTCTTTAACTAACTTAACACTATAACTATTATAACTAACGTAAGTACGCCTAAGGAGTAGCGAAGTACTTTTTAATAGTATAGAATTTAGCTAAGTAATATTATAAGTACTATAAATAACTAGGTTAGTATAAATATTAAGATCTAGTATATTAACGTTAGCCTAGCTATAATAACTATAATAAACGGGCTAGAGGTATATATAATTAAAGTAATAAATTAGTACTTTAAATAGCTCCTATAAGACCCCCTAGGTAATAATAATACTTATATAAAAAAAGGGATTATACTAAACTTAGCTACTTACGTAAGCTAGTACTAAGAGGTCCTATGCGCGTTAGAGTAGGTGAAGCTTGCCCTATAGGTAGCTAGAAGCGGCAGAAGGTTAGGAGCTATTTTGATTAGTAGTTAGGTATAGAGCGCAATATACCCAGTTTTCCCTAATACGTAATACACGGTACGGCCCCGGCGGATTGCTCCGTCGGGGGGCTAATATAAGCTATATTATAAACGTAAAGGAATATATAAAGGGTCCTCTAATCTTTAATAAGAAGGAGTATATAATACGGGATCTAGTTACTTATGCGGGCTAGTACTAAGAGGTTTTATATACGTTAAAATAGGTATAGCTCGCTCTCTAAACGGCTAGAAATAGCAAAAGGTCGGGAGTTTTAATTAGTAATTAGGTATAGAGCGTAATATACCTAGTTTTCCTTAATACGTAATATATAGTACGGCCCCGGCGGATTGCTCTGTTAGGGGGAAGGAGTTTAATATATATATTAACTATATTACGTTCTTAAGCCTTAAGTTATTCGTATTTAGTATCGAGCTCCTATTATTTTTAAATACTCTCGAGCGTATAAATCCTCTTTATAAGTATAGTATAAAAATAGACTTAGTTACGTAAAATAAGTAATAAAGCTAGTTTTATAAAAAAAAACCTAGCTTAGTTTTATAAGTTACTCGTATTTAAAGAGGTTAAAAGGGTTATACTAAGAGTTAAGTTTAAAAGCTCTTAGTAGAGGATTTTTTAGTTTTTTTAATTATACTTAAATACTTTATAACGTACTTAGTAAGCTCGTAGCTTTTTTTGTATTATAAATTAAGATTAATTATTTAAATTTAGAGAGTAAAGTAAGTACTATAAAAGGGTCGAGGAGTACGTCAGAGTTTAGAGCGTCTAAGTTAACGTATTTTTAAACCCCTACGCCCTTATTTATAGTACGAAAAGCGTTAAACTATTTAATCTAATTATTATAATTAATTAACTTAGCTTAGGCTAAAGTAAGTACGAGTATATCGGTTATTTTAAAGAGATTATAAGAATCGTATTAATAAGTACGTTATTATAATATAGGGTCTTAATTAAGAGCTAAGCTTATAATTATTACGAGTTATAGTACGTAGTAATAAGTATACGGAGTATAATAAAAATAACTTAACTATCTAAATAAAAATAGATAAAAAAAAAGGTCTATATATACGGTATTTAAAATAAACACGTAATTTAGTACGTGACGGGCACTTCGTAAGATGCGGATTACGTAACATACTATACATCCGCTACCCTTTAAAATTAACTAGCTAAGGGAAATTCGTATATATACTTCTTTAAAGCACACTTATTAGGCTTCTTAAGTTTATATTACTATCTTTTATAAGGGGTTATTACTTAGTCTTTTTAACTTACCTAGATAGGTATAGTAAGTGTTAAAGAAGATGGTAATCCGAGGGCCGAAAACTATAATTATTAGTATTACTATTACAGGGATAGTGGTCGATTGGTTCGAACCGTGGGTTGACGAAGTAGGTTAATTGACTATGAATCTATACTGCTGCGTGAGGTGTAAAAAGGAGGTTCCAACCGTAGGTTGGGCAGTCTGCGGTAATCGTAAATAGGGCCCCTCATTGGCCCCTGCGCAGCCTCGGCCGTATGCCGAGGTCGAATTGGACTTCCAATCCGACAGTAATCCTTCGTGGTGCTAGCTTTGACCAACTGCTCACCGTTGATCATTGCGAATATGGACAGCCTCACGATGCACAAGCTAAGATTGATATGATAATCGTTTGATTAAAGTTCTTCTGGTGACATGACAAAAGGAACTGTGTAGTCATTATATCCATCCTTCCAAGTACGCCAAAACGCAAGATCCTAGGTATCATATTCTATGCCCAAGTTTATAAGAAGAAAATTCCCGTGGTAAGCACCAAACTCCACGCTATGCAGTTGTAAATGTTCGTGCCAGAACCTAAGGCCGCCGCGCCCGAATCATCATTGCTCTTGCCTGAAGACGAATTGCTCGAGCCACCCGACGACGACCCAGGGGTGGAAGTAGTCGCCGTACCAACCCCCTGAGACGAAGTCGCGAGCCCGCCACACGCAGTGCTATCGGGCTCTGCGCTACCTACCTTGGCGCCCACGTTGGCGACCACGGCCTCCGTATCGCGGACGGGGATGCTTGCTTTACCGTCGCTACCAACCTTGACGGTGATCTCGTCGCTAGACACCTGGCTAAGCTTTCCGTCGTTGCCCTGCTCGAAGCTGAGGCCATTCCACGTTGTCCCGCTCGTCGCGTCGGCTCCGTCGCCGGTCAGATACGCCAGGTGGAGCGTCTCCCCGGCGAGGGAAGAGGGCAGGGTAACGTCGACGGTGATGCTGCCCTTATTGGCGTCAGAGACGTTGGCAACCTTGCCGTTAAGCAGGACGAGGGAGGCAAGCGAGTCGCCTTGGTACACCGACCAGGCTTTGATGTAGTCATTGTAGCCTGAGGGATAGTCCGTAATCTCAGCCTGGGCAACGCGAGCGGTGCAGGAGCGGCCAATAGTCTGGGCAAAGGCGGCCATGCCGTAGTAGAGCGGCCGGACAAAGCGGTCGCGTCCGAACATGGCTGTCGGTTGCCAGGCGCTAGCATTACTATCATACGTCATGTGGAACTGAACAGACGAGATGTTGATCGTTGTGGCGTAGAGGAGGAAGTTGAGAGTCCACAAAGCGGCGGCGAATGTGTTGCTGAGTCCCTCTACACCGAGCGGTCCGACGACGGACATCTCTCGCAGCGCAAAAGGATGCGTAGTCTTTTCGGCTTGTGTGATTTGAGCCTCAATCGCCGAGTCGAATTGCGCCTTTGTCGTTTCAAAACGCAGCATGTAATCGAGAGTCAAGGGATACGGGAAAGACCCGACGAAGTAGTAGTAGTTGTGCTGGTTCCAACTCGTGACGAAGCCAACATCAGAGTTATTAGCCTTATCGTCAATGCCGTTCTCGACAAGATCCTTGATCTCGAAGCCCGTGCCAGCTACCCAGGCGGTCGAAGCAGACGCCTCGAAGAAGTCACTGTGCAGTCCGCGAGGTTCGAGGACTTCTTCCCATACAGCATTGGCACGCTCCCGCCATTCCTTCGTGTACTCCGTACCGGACCAAGTCGCCTTCTTGCGGAAACCGTTGTCGCCATAAAGGTCTGGCTCGTTGCCAAATTCGAAGGACATGATGTTGAGGTTGGTGCACCGGTCGATAATCTGAGACGCCATAGTTGTAAGCCTCTCGAGATAGTCGGACTCTGCGTAGCCCAGGTTGAGACCCCATGTAATGGGCGTGCCCTTGGGCAGACGGTTTGCGATCTCCATAAAGCGGGGGCCGACAATGAAGTTATCTGCAGGGACATTCCCCGGCGCGGTAGGGCGGGGATTTGGCTTGATAAGCCATTCATCTTGTGAGTCGTTGTAGACGAGGTAGTCTTGAGTGTTTCCTCCCAATCGCATGTGAGGTGGACGACCGGTGAAGTTCGCTAGGTTATCGAGGAGATTAAGGGTTAGGTCGTTTGGTGTTTCGTCGCCCATGAAGTAAAAGAGGTGGTCGAGCTCGATGCCGAAGCCGGCGAATGATGGGTCGATTGCTGCCGAGACATTACTGGGGACTGATTCGGAGAGCGTTAATGACAAGACGTTGTCAGCAGCGAGAGCGGCAGATATGAGGCCGCAGCCGACGAGAATGCGACTCTGTAACGGCGCCATATTAGAATAACGACCGGAGAGGGAAGTGGCCTGGATTAGGTTGCGGGTGGCTTGCTCGGTTGCTATGAAGGCCTAAACCATCGTGAGAACTCGACGACGTAGCGGGACACCCAAAAGACTTTAAAGACAATTAGAAACAAGACCGAGACAGGCGGTCTCTCCAACGTCGGTCTACCCCATCCATTTCATCATTGTAGTGGATCAAAGCCGGAGCTTTTGCGCCCTCGTGCGGCGTTGTCTGTTCAAACCCTTGCTGGTACCAAGAGTCGAAGAGACGTTTGCTCCAGTCTGACGCGTACCACCAGCTTGGAGTGCTTGGGAGCGGTGGGAGCTTGGTGAAAAAAACACACTAGAATTCTGGAGGATGGGCGGCCCAAAGTCACATAACCCAGTTTTCTCGAACCGCAGTAGCAGATCTGTTTGGGACGCTTCACCGAGGCCATTGGAGAGCCAGAGAAGCCTAGACCACGCGCCACAAGAAATGCCATGCCTCTTTAGGCGCCACGATGCCGTTGTACCGTGATTGCGACAGCCCGTTGGTGGGTTAATGACATCAGTCCGGGTTGCACACCTTGTAGCACCCTGTCCGGTTCGGTGGGCCAAGCGTTGGCAGATTTGGCTTAACTGTGGCACTTGACCGATGTGTTGCGTTTCCCCCGCGCGAGAAACGTGCGTTTGGCCTGGGTCAACAGGGGTGGAGGTGAGAGACGGGTGATGTCAAACAGACGTTGGTCGTGCAGAGTCTGCGGAATTGTCAAGGAACCTGGAAGAGTCAAAGATAATACAGGGATAACAGCAGTTGTTTCGCATTCCCTCCAACCGGTTGCGGTTAGAAGACGTGACAACGCCGCAGCAAGCCACAGCTGCCACACCCTCTCACCACAGATCCAGCCATCCATCTCGACGTTACTCGGAGAGACTGGATGGAAATGAGGATAGCGTGAATGCAGCATAGAGTTCACGGAGAATTTGACCTTCCCATTGTCGCTTGCCATCCCGCTCAATTGCCACAGCCCGTCGGTTCGGTTTCTCAAGCTGACAATCTCACCTCTCCCGTTTCCTGCAGGAACAATGGAACGGAAAATGTCGATTACTGTCGATCGTTTTGTTCTCCAAAACGAAATTAGAAACACTTCGCTCCACCCACGTGTTGAAGCGGTACACTTCTTTCCACGGAACTTTTCAATGGAACCGAATACCGATTTTCAGGGGAGCCAAAGCAGCGGCAGGACGGGAGTGCAAACAAACTGAGGAGCACACAGAAATGAGAGACTGTCTGTGAAGCACTTTGGAAGGAAGATGGAAGACCACGTCGAGTTGGCTGACGTCAATTCTGATGCAGGGCACTGGGCCTATTGTGGTCACATGGCAATCCCAGTCTTATTACGGATAGACGCCAAGTTGAGTCCCTCGCATCTCCATCTCCCTTGCCGGGCGGTTCGTTGTTGTCAACAATGACGAACCAACAGTCATGATCGGAAATGAGATGGCCGGGTAAAAGGCCCAGGCGCATGCATGTCTGTCAACTAGAGTACCTTAGATAAAGCTTTGCTCCCAATTGACTTGATCTAGTTGATTGACCAAGGACAGATAGGAAGAGGCTTGTACTTCCAACAGACATGAAAGGACGCCAATACTGAATGGGATTGCAGTGAATACCCATCGCGTCAAATGCACTGAGGGATTTTGCTGTTGTCCAAGACGTAGCTAGGCCTAAAAGGACATCCCAGCCATCTCTTTGGGGGCCGAACGGGCGGACCGGGAACACGGCATGCTCAACGGATCTGATGTCCAGATCTGTGCGCAATACTCGCTCTTCTTCTTCTTCTCCTTCTTCTCCCGGGGAACCTAGACACGTTATCCTCCGCATTCCAACCCCGGCAGCAAACTAGTTCTCATCACTTCGGATTTTGGAGTCTGTAAGTCCCTCTCCTCGATGAACTCGTCTCTGCTCGATCCGACATCGACACATTCAGCCCGTGGTCCACTCAATGAACACCCATGCCTTGGCAGCCGGGCCGTGGTCCTTGCAGATCGAACCCAGGGCGCCCCGTGCACTCGGAACTGTCATCATGACTTCTCTTCGTTTGGCTGCAGCAAGCCCAATCTGGCGAAGAGCGGCCGAATCGTCGGAAGTGCCGGTAGCGCGGTCAATCCGGCAAAGCATCACATCACGGCATCGGGTCCCGCACCCGAGCGTGGCCTGTGCAAGACTGTCACGATTTTGCACAGGTTCGAGATATGAGGAGTCGCCTTCATCAAGGTGTGCTGTGCCATTCTTCGCTCTTCGGTAAACGGAACATCTACAGATTTTTGTAGTCTCAGCCCCTGACACTGCCTTCCGTACTTTACACAGGGCATGTCTACTGTTCAGCCACATATAATTGCAGTATTTAGCAGGACACAGTGAAATGGTGATTCTGAAGTCTACATTGAGTCTCCACTCTTCCCGCAGTGTGCGAAGCAATTGTCGCATAGCTCTCATTTTCCATCGTATATCTTTGGGCCTCGACTTAGCAGTCTAGTCATTTTGAAACTCTGGGACATGCAGGCTGTGGGCTGAGTTGCAGGAGCTGATCGTCTCGCAATCGGAGTTACCTCCAAAGAGCTCTTCGGTGGTTCTAATCACATATTGAGGGCCCAAGTAGTGACATTACGCGTAGTTGATGCCCCAAGGGCTGGTCTATTTCTGATGCTCTACAAAAACAGCATCTGCAGACAGCGCCTCGTAGTCGCTTAGCAATAAACACAAGCACCAGTCGGGCAGTATCCATGGCTGCAGCTGAAGCTGCAAAGCCCCTTGTAGCTTTCGTCCAAGCCAGTAGCAGGGCATCCATCACGACCGTCTCCGCCAGGGCTGGTCGTCTGCTCGCCGTACGCAGAGCACTCGCACACCTCATCAGGGCAGTATCCGTTGGAGCAAGAGAACTCGCAGAGACCGGTGTAGTTCTCAGACAGACCTGTCTTGACCTTGCCAGAGACGCAGAAGGATCCAGTGGAGGTGGGTGCGGGAAGGCTGGAGGTGGTGGTCGCCGTGGGAGGGGTCGTTCCTGAGGGCACGCACTTCTCCTTGATGTAGGCGGCTGCGTCGTTGGTGTAGAGCTGGAAGTAGTTGGTGTGGGCATCCTCGCCCATCGTTCGGCCCTCGCCGTAGGCGCAGACAATGTCCTCGCCGTTGCACCAGGAGCGCAGGGCGCCGGAGAAGTTGTTGAGGTTGCTCAGGGAAGAGCTCGAGCGGGCCATCTGACCACTGAAGCTGGAGCCGGCCTCGACGTTGTAGCTTTGGTTGGCGATGTGAGTCGGGTCGCCGAAGAGGAGGGCGGCGCAGACTGTAGAATGCCGTGTTAGATCTTAACCTGCAACTCGCGTAGTTGCCATGGAAAACGTACCCTGGGATCCGGGAGTGGCGGTGGCAGCCAACCCAGAATCAGCGAGGATATCTCCAACAACATTGGCACCTTCGCTGTAACCACTCAGAACGATTTTGGAGCTAGGGCATTTCTCGCTATAAGCCTTGACTTGGGCGACTCCAGAAACACGACCCTCCTCAACAGCGGCACGGTACCCAGAGGGGTTGGACGCATCGAATAAGATATCTTCATAGTCGCAGCTGAAGAGGCCATTGCAGGTGGCGTCAATAACGAGCTGCTGTCTGCCCGGGTAGCCCTCGTTCAATCCGCGGGCGAGGAAAATGTGCAGATCGGTGCAAGATCCTGTGCCGGTGGACTGGCGCTTTCCTGGGGCGGCAGAAGCCAGGAGGGCAAAGTTGAAGAGGACGGCGGCTTTCGGGGACAACATCGTAAAGCTGTTTTAATTATTATTAGGTCTATTAAATACAATTGCTGAGAAAATTGTACAAAAAACGAGTGACAAGGTGGCGACGAAGAAGCCGTGAAGAGACAGGAACTGCGCGCCAAGGTGGTCCGGGGAAAGCGGAGGTTTTAACTCAATCTTCCATTGCGGCTGAACTTGGTGGACTGGGGATTACCGCATCAGTTCATTGTCGCATCAAGTACTCCGTAAATGCTTCTTTCCCCTTATTGCTGCTTCTCCGAGTCAGCCGATAACAAGTTATTGTGGGCTTCTTCGGACTTCATCCTTGTAAATAGCAAGATCATCGCGAAGTGGTATCATTGCAGGGTTGTAAGTGGGACGTGCACACGCCTGTTGCTGGGCAATACGAGGACAAATGTAAGCACAGCAGTGGAGGTCGCAAGATGAGGCTTATGCAGCGTGTGTACAAAAAAGGGGCACGACATAACAAGAGACTGGTTGGGAATTGGTTCGAGTTGCTGAATCTCATGATGGCCGGAGGCGCGAACTCTGGGCTTTCTATCCGCACGGATATGTAGTACTAAGACTATGTAAGTATGACAGGGGAATGACAGCAGCAAATAAACAGCGCTTGTGGACTATCTCAAACGAGACTTGGCCAACATACTTCTACACGAGCGCCGACAGAGTCCTGTCACGCACTGTAGAAAGCAATAACAGACAAAAGGATTCGAGCTATTCGCATAGCTTACACATGTGTGCGGTGAAAGCCCGAGCCTTATCCTTGAAACTAACCGATGCACAACATCATGTTGTTTTTATTCCGACTTTTGAGTTCCGCGGCTCGCGTGGGATAAGCGGCGAGCCCGCAATTAGGGAAAAGACTAGCAAGGATATGATGCGCCCGACTCCACAGACGCGAATCCAGCCCGCTTCGCTTCATAGAGGTTCAAACAATCTCGATAGATCAACGGTAGATGCAACTGAATCTATGATTGAGGCTTCTAGTCTGAGTTCTCATACGAGTTCTTGTCAATAGTGACGGTAACTTACAGCGGCCTTCATCCACTTCTAGAAATCTTAGTACCCAAGTAAGTTACCTTGATATCGAACAAATCCAAGATAGGATATAATTTGAGTCGCCCAGAAACAGGTCGAGCAAGGGTTTGAAATACAGGTATTCTTTACGGGAAGTGGGAACATGCAATTCTCACATCGGATTAACTTCCTTTCCCACTATCCTACCATGAGGCTAACACCAAATGACAGCGACTCTTGCCATTTTCGTTGCATGTTGCTACCCTGAACAGCTTCGATACACAGCATCTATCAAACGGCTTCATCACCCCGAGGCTGGCCCCTCCGCTGTTTATAGCGTGTTCTCGGTAGCTGTGATGGCAAGGCATCCCTATCCGAAGCTCCGTGATACGCAGTCTGTTGATCAGCGTAGTAGGCACTGCTTCTCCTCCTGGGCGGACTCTTCTCTGCTGCGTTTTCCCGTATTGCTCCCCAGCCACCGGATCTCGTGAACACATCATTCCTGTATTCCGTGCCGTCTCCCGGGGAATAGATAAACTGATCGCGCCTTTGCAGAGGAATGTGGTTGAACCGCCAATCCCAAATAGCAGCATAGCATCCGCGATAGGACCCAAACGCTACAGTAGTTCCGATTGTGCTTCCAGCAACGATATCATACCAATTATGAGCCTGATCTATGGTGAGAGAACACGCGATAAGTAGGGCGCCCAGAAGTGGCGCAAAAGTCAATGCAATCTTCCAAAGAGCCGGGCGGTAGTCTGCCCAGACCTTGAGTTTAGCGTTCAGATACAAAAATAGGTAGACGTAACCTGCGAACGCGGCCGTTGAATGGCCAGAGGGGAAGGATGTCATCGCATTCTTCAGTTTGTCGCGGTCTGGTTGCGTGCAAACATCGACTGAGTACATGATTTGCTGGAAGCCAACAGCATTGAGTCCCGTTGCGTTATTGCTAGCTGCTCGCGTGACGTCGGGCATACAGACAGCCAGAAAATAGGGTCGGAATCCGCCAATGAGCTGTTTGACGATGACTTGAATTAGCGTGGCGAGCGAGATGGAGAATATCAGGCCGATGATGCCGTTGTTCACGTCCCAGATGTTTCTCACGCGGAACTGGGCGAGAAGAATGGCGGCGATTGGTATGGCGGCGGACAGCAATGCAGACAGCCAGGTGTCGATGATCCAGCCGCGATCAGGATATGCCCACTGAGGGTATACGATATCTCCAGAGCCGTTGAAGGTGATGGGAAAGTTGCGCGTCGCGGCTAGAGGCGCATTGTAGATCTGCAACAACGCGTCAGTTTTCCCTATCACCTCATTCCGCTTGATTGAAGACTTACTCCCAAAGCAGCGCCACCTATTGCCGACATAACAAATATGTCAAACCAGGTGATTTTCAGCCATGCTATGAAGAAGTCCCACGAAGCCTTTACCGAACGGAGGGTGTCGCTAGTGAACTCAGGCAAGGGATCATGACCGCCATGAACACGTTGCATACGATTGCGCTGACGCATGCTATAGAGTCTAGAAAACGATTGATCTTCAGCTTTCCAAAGAGAAGCGTCAGAACAATGATTCGCGCCTGTCGTTCGAAGAAGAGCGGATGGTTGAGTTAAGCTAACGCAAAGTCGACGCAAGGCAAGTCCTAGTGCAGAAGAGACATTACTGGAAGTGCAGCATAAGAGCTTTTCCGTGAAACTCGGCGGGAATGTGAATCAGAAGTATAAGAAAACGTTGCTAGCCATCCCATGTTTTGACTGCTTCCTGTTACAGCTGACCTCGGCGACGCGGCGCACGGTAGGCGCGCAGTCTCTTCTGATACTCCAACGGCCAAATTCGATCTCGCGTTGGTCTGTCTCGGCGTGTTCGATCCGATGGGCTCAGTCAGCCGCAGGACACTTGACTGGACAAGAAAATGCGACGGACGGCTGCCGGGAAACTTTACATTTGGCCAGCAGGTTCTTGACGCTCTAACGGGTTGACGGTGAGTAGAGCCGCCCGAGAGATTGCGGGCTTTTAACCTGCCTTGTCTGGCGCTTGTAGATTTTCCAAGCTCAATTCCAAGTTCGCGAGTCAGCCCTCCTGCTTTAAGAACAATGCTCCCATTACGAAAAGCCTCTTGATTCAGGACGCAATCCTGGACTTCAATCACTTAGTCCAGACGAACACAGTAGGAAGTCTTCTCGAAAGTGTGGAATGAAGGTCAAGCAAAATTTCGAATCAGGCGATGGTAATCTTGTCGAAAGCCTTGACGGATGGATGCCGAAGCCTTCGAATGATCAAGTCTCGGCAGGCGTGCTCCCTATCGCAGTACGTAATTACTTCAGGTTACAACACTCGATCAACGTCCAAAAACCAGGAAGCAGGCTTACCTTTTGGGCTACTACATTGTACTAATGATATTCAGAGGAAATAAACTTACATAAAGTAGTACGACTAATAAAATATATCAAGGTAGTAGAATGGGGTGGGGCGATTAGTCCTAGTAGTTCTTTTCTAAAGCTAATTAAGTATAAGGATCTACGAGAGAGCTAATTAGAAGAAAATATAAGGAGAAGGGCCCCGATTAGAAATAGGAGCTCGGTAGCGCGGATTTTTATTTTAATTATATATATACTTTTTAAAATCGAACTAGAGCTTTTTTAATAATTTATTTTTAAATATAATAATATAAGACGATTAAGAACTCTACTTTTTTAATCTAGTTAATACTACCCTCTTCCCTCAGTTATAACTTTATTAATTAAGGCCGTATTAACCTAATTAAAAGAAGTATTTTATATTACTTTTATAAATATTAATACTTTTTTTAAAGTACTATACTACGAGAGTCCTTTATACCCTATACCTTTTTAATAATCTCTTTTTTTAAAAATCCCTTCTTTTTTTAAATAAGAAAATAAGCGAAAAAAAGCCTAACTTAATTAGAGATATTTTAAATAATTAATTAAAAAAAGCAGCGTAATAATTAAAACGAATACGAGCGGTAGGACTCTAATTTAAAAAAAAAGTAACTAAATAATTAAGATATAAAAATAAAAACGTATAAAAAAGGGCTTTTTATTTAATAAAAAGGGGATACGATAGACCCTAATAAGTAAATAAGATAAATAAATAAAAAAAAAACGCGGATACTTAGGACTAGATTAGGCCTAAATATAAACGCTATAATAATATAATAAGACGAACGACGAGTTAGGATTAGAACTAATAAAATACCTTAACGGGTATAACTAGTTATTTAACTAGACTATTCTTTATTAATTAATATAGCCCGGAGACTTAATAATAAACCTATTTAAAAATACGGATACGTTAAACTAAGGGTACTTATAAAACTAGTTTTTAACTAGACCTATTAATAATCTTAATTAGTATTACTATAAGCTTAATATAACGTCCGATTAAAACTCTAATTATATACTTAGTAAGGACTAAAAAGAACGGCCTAAATTACGTTAATTAAAATAATAGTTACGCTCTAGTTATTAAAACGGCTCCTCTCCTCTCTTTTTAAATTCTATTTAGAATAAATAAACTAATATAAAACTATTAAAATTATAAATAAAATTAACGAACTATACTTTTAATAACCTTAGACTATAAATATAAATAACTAATATATTATTTTTACTACTATTAGCGCTCTTTAGGACGTTTAATCGCACAAACCTAACCCTTTTATTTTAAATAAACTATTTACTAAACTAGCTTTTATAATTTATTAAAACCTATAGGCCGCGGAGTTATTTAATAATAAAAAGGCTACTTTTTTAATAGATCTACTCGCTAATCTAATTAAAAAAAGCTAGTTACGGCTTAGGTTAGAATGCATACTTTAATTAATACCTTTTTAAGTACTATTACTACTTAGATCTAAATAACTATACTTTAAACTAAGGGCCCTACGATTCTTTAGCCTAATTTAATAAAAAATATAAGTTTTTATAAAATACCGTTCCCTAGTTAAAAAGGGACTATAGTCTTTAAAAATAATAATATTATAAACTTTTTAAAAAAGTTCGAGGACTAGTACGAGATTAGTAAGGTCCCAGACTAATTTAGGAATAAACTTATTATATATACTATAAAAAAAGACTATTAAACTCCGGTTAAAAATACGATTAAAGAACTACCCTAGGCCTAAACTAAGGATTTCCTCTTAAAAAAGTATAAAAAATAGGATACTAACCGCTTTTTAAATAAAAAAGAGTAGATTAAAAGAGTTATTAAAAAACTACTTATCTCGTTTTCTAACTTAAACTCTACTTAAGTACTATTTACTAAGATTAATAATATAATTACCCTTATTAAATAATAAGACCTCTATATTATAACTAATAAGAGCCTAATTAAGGCTATATATAAGTAGTTCTATACTAATATCGTAAAAAAAGTAATAAAAGAAGTCGGGGTTACTTTAGATAGCTTTATTAGATTAATAAAGTACGTGAGGTTTAAAATAAGACTTCTTAACGTAATTATATATAAAAAGGAATATAGCCTATTCTTTATAAATAATTAGAGTTAACTTAAAACTTTACTACGACCCCCTACTTCTTAAGCGCGTAATAATACTTAGTACTAATATCCGAATTATTAATAATATTACTAACTAATAATAAAGGTCTAGGTTACTTAAATAGTTACTAATAATACTACTAATTCTAACCTAACTAACGGAATAAATAAGCTAAAGATTTATTAAAATAGTATTTACTCTCGAGGTCTTACCTATATATTTAATATAAGTACTGCGCGTCCTAATTAGCCCCCGATTATAGGACCTAAAAATCGCTACTAATATTACTAAAATTAATACTACTAAATTATTAAGAACTACGATTAGTACACTCTTAATAAGGACGTTTATCTTATTATTTTAGCTTAGGGAGCTTAGTATTATAAAAAGTATAATAATTATAAGCTTATAAACGATATTCTTTTTATTATAATTAAAAATAAAAAAAAGCGTATAATTGCTAATCGTATTACCTTTCTTTTTTATATAATAAATATATTAACTAAAGAAGATACTAAGCTTTTAGCTAAGTAAATTCTAAATTATTAAATCGGACTACCTTAGTAAACTATACTTATACTCCCCTCGGCTAATCCTATGAGTATAGTTAGATATATCTACGTAGTACGACCTAATTTAAGCTATTATAACTAAATAAACGTCTATACCGTCCGTAAAAAAAGACTACTTAAAAACCGTACCTTAATAACTAAGCCGTACTTTAAAAAAATATATAAAATCGATAGCCTAAGCTAGCCCTTATAACTTAAAAAAAAAAATAGTTTCCTTCTCTAATTAAAAAAAAAAAATTATAGAGATCGATAATAATAATAAGGTTTTTAAAATAGTAAAGAACGTAACTTTTAAATCTATTTCTAAGCCCTAGCTTATTAAAATCCTAATTAGTACCCTTAATATTAGTACTTAAAGAACCTAAGAACCTCTTTTTTATAAGACTTAGAAAATAATAACTATAAATTAGCCCCGCGATTTTAACCTTAGGATCGAAGTTAAAAAACTAGTAAAAAAGAGGCTTAAGGCCCCGATTTCGCTTTTTATAAACCTTTTATAAAAAATTATACTAGAATATACTATAATAATAATTACTTTAATACGTAATTAAAAGTACTTTAATATTAATAATATTTTATTAAAAGTTTTAAAATCCTTAGCTAACTTAGTAAAGAACGGGTAATAATAAAAAGATATTAAGGATCTTTTTAACGAGTATAATAAGAACCTCTTTTTAAAGCCGAGCTATATAGCTAAGATTAATAAAGTTAGAGGCGCTAACTTAACTTTTAAACTTTTAATTTCTATAATTTTAAACGCTTATTTATAATTAAAAGTCTAAATATTTAGCGTAAATTAGGATAATAAGGGTTTAATAATTATTACTATCCTAAATACTAGAGCGTAAGTTAATATCCTCTTAAAATAATACGTTAAAAAAGCTAGTATTTCTTATATAATAATAAAGTTTTAAATATAGACGTTTAAGTACGATCTAACTAGCTAGATAACTTTTAATAGCTTCTACTTTACGGATATATAGATTAGTAAATTTAAAATAACTACTTATTTTTTTATTAAAAACGAGCAAGAGACCTCCGATTTATTATTACTAGGTCTCCTATTTATATAAAATACTAAGCTATTTTTTAAATATAATAAGTCGATAATTACCGCTCTAATTTATATTAAGAACGCGAGGCTAAGGATCTTAATAAAGATAATTAAAATAAACGGTTTTCGGGATATAAAAAACATTTTATTCTAGCTTAAGTAGTACGTAAAAGAAGTTTTTAAATTAAAAAACTAAATATTAGTAATATAACCGGGAATATTACTAGTTTTAATAACCCCTATTTAGAATTTAAACTAAAAAAAAACGAGCATATTATAGTAGTCTTAGACTAAAACTAAGCTAACTAAATTATAACTATAGTTACGTTTTATATAATCTAGCTTTAAATTATATAAATTAGGAGAGTAATAATAACTACTCAGGGTAAGGCTAAAGATAGACTAAATAAATTAACTAACTAAAACGATTTATATTTCTTAGTAAGAATACTTACTTCTTAATAAGAGGAGTTATATATCGAATAACGAATTATAAAACTAAGATAAAAAGCGTTAAAATAGTATAAGACGGCTAAAAAAGCTTTTTATAAAATTCCCCGCGCTACTAAAGCTAATATAATATATAAAAAAAAAATAAAAGGTCTAGCTAATTAATAACGCGTTCTCTAATAAATTAATACTTAAGAACGATCTTTATTAAAAGCTTAAAAAACTTAAAGAGGTTAGAAATAAGTTACGAGACTAATCGGGCCCCTATAAAAATATTATTATACCTAAGTTTTTAAATATAGAACTAGGCTCTAGATTAATAAATAACTAATTCTAAACTATTTTTAAAGATTATAACTATCTCCTATTTCGTAAATAAGATCTCTTTAAATAAATACTCTTTAATTAAGAAAAAGCGCTAGTATAGGACTTTTTTAAATATAGCTATTTTAACCCTATAGTTACGCTATTATAATTAATTAAAACTATACCCTATAAGGCTTAGTAAATAAAGGGTATCCTAATCCTAAAAGCTCTATTACTAAAAGCTTTCGAAATAATTTAAAAATATATCGCCTAGGGTATTATTAAAAAAAGCTATACTACGTATCGGAACCCCTAGTTCTTAATAATAATAAAAAACGGCAGTCTTTAGCTAATTAACTTAGTAACTAAAGTTAACGCTATTACTTTTTAAAATACTTAATAACTACTTAATATTAATAAGTTTTTAAAAGAATTTATTATAAATTAGTTTATCTCCCTCTTAAATTTCTTTTTTAATTATAATTAGATCTTTTTAAATAAAAAGAGCTACGATCTAACGACCTTCTTAACTTTACTTAGGCTATATAAATATTATACCTTCTTAATAAGAGTAATAAATTTAATAGCCTAGTTTTATTAAATTATAACCTATATTCTTTACAACTTAATTCTAAAATATTATAATACTTTTATTAATAATATTATAATTAAGGGCCCGTAATCCCGCTATAATAATAAGTACCTAACTAACTATCTTAAGATCTAGTAATTCGTTTATAAATACCTCTAGAATATTAATTAAGTCTTAGTTAATATCGAGCTAGCTAGCTATATTATTTTTAAAATAAAGTTATAATAATACTAGCTATTTATAATTATTATAAGCTACTTTTATAATATAAAAAAGAGACGGCCTAATTAAGCTAAAGTCCTTAAGATCTTTTAATAAATAAAATACTCGAACGTTTTAAAAATTAGATCGTTTCTTAGTATTATTATTTTTTATTATTACTAAATTAAGTAATTTTCTTTTATAATAGCCTTTTTATATTCTTTACTTAGTAAGAACTAATTTTTTAAATAAGGAGTACTATAAATTGAGGTTATAAAAATGCTTAAAAAGGTAATTATTATAGCCCCTATACTAGTTTTACTAAACTATAGTACTAAGGCTAAATAGATTATTTTTATAATAGACGTTAGTATTAAAGGATAGAGTAGTACGCTTAGTTAGATCGTTAATAACGAACGTATTATTACTTAATATAAGAGCGGGATATAGTATAGGCTAAAGCTTAATTATAACTTTAAAAAGCTCGAAATATAAAGTATTTTAATAAGCTTAAAGCGTTTTTATAATTATCTATTTAGAATTAACTTTTTATTAAAAACCGACGCCCGAGTCCTAGTTATTTAGATTAATAATATAGTAAATAACTTATTATTAATAATAATAATACGCTAGCTCTTTTAAATTAGACTTTTTAATTTTAAAATTAAGTATATTAATAAGAAGAAAAATATTATAGTAAATAGCTTTTTAAAAAAAAACCCTAGCTAATTTAACTTAGTTAAAATAGAGCTTAATGAGAATATTAAGGACTTTATTAACGTACGAGTTCTATAAACATAAGTTATAAAGAACTTTTTTATTATAGTATATAGTTATAATAACGCTACTATCGATTAAATACGAGAAATAAATATTCTAGTTAATATATTAGTACTAAATAAATAATAGTTAGATTTTTTAAAATAAATCGCTTATTTCCTTTTTATTTTAAAAAAGCTAGCTAGTATACTTTTTAATTAGTTTAAACGTTTTAAGTAAACGGTAATACGATTTATTATATAAAATAAACTTTTATTTTAATAAGGGACAAAGACTCGTCCCTAACTTACTTAAATAATTAATAATAAGCGCTACTAGTTAGACCTAATTAATAAAGTATATAATAAATCTGGGTATAAGGGACAAGAGGTTATATATTTCTATTTTATAAAACGATACTACTAGCTAAGAATATACGCTTAGACCTAGGAGCTAATTACGACTTACGAGGCCTATTAAAAAGCTAGATTATAACGCTTTAATAACCCCTATATATTTATAGTTCCGATCTACGAATCTTTTTTTAAAATCTATTTAAATATTTAGTATATAAATAAATAAAAAGTTATTAAGGCGCGTTATAAGTTTATAAAATACTTAAAAATACGGATTATAATAAATACTATATTAAAGAATATTATAAAGTTTATTTAAAAAGATATTATTTATTACTATAGGATCTACGGTACTTTAATTATTAACGGGGGATAAGAAAATATAAGTACTATAACGTAGCTTAATTAATAATATAGTACTTAGTAAAAGGTTATATTAGCTTATAACCCTCGCACTAATAGGCTCTTTAAAAAGGGTTACTAACTTATTACGTATATACTTTATATCTAATTAAATTAGAAAAAAAAAGATATTAAACTTATACTTACTACGGCCCTTTTTATAAATAAGATAACTATTAAAATATCGTTAAGTTATATACCGTTCTATTTTATTTATAGTCGTTATATAACGACTCTAATTAAAAAAAGAACGGCGACTTAGAGAGTACTTAATTAAGAGAATATATATATAACGGATTAAGAAGTTTAAACTCGATTATAAACTTTTATTTCCTTAGTAAATAACTAAGAAACTATAATTAATAAAGTTACTTAATACTAAGTCTAAACCCGTAACTAGTTTAACTCCTCGTACTCCCTCTAATTAATAAAGTTATAAACTAGCGATCTAGTTCTCGTTTTTAATATTTAATAGAAAATTAATATATTAACTTTTAAAAACCTCGATTATTATTAATAAAAACCTTTTTATATTTACTTAGTTACTTTAAATAAATCGTTATATTAACTAAAAACGCTTATTAATAAACTAATTATAAAAGCTACTTATACTAATAATTAACTTAAAAAGTTCTTAAAGTTTTTAAAAGGCCTCTACTTATTACTTAACAAAACTAATCTTTATAATTACTTTATTTTTAACTTAGCTAACCTTTTATCCCCATAGGATAATATAATTAATACTACGATCCTACTTCTTAATTATAATAATGATATAATAAACTCTAAGGACGAGGATACTTAAATACTTATTAAATAAACCTAATTATAAGTAAAAGCCTTTTAAAAGGGGTAAATTACCCCTTATTATTACTAATCCTTAGTATAAGCTACGAGTTTTTATTTATTAAATATTATTTTATAAGAATATTATTAAATCTTATTAATTTTTTAATTATCTCTTTACTTAGATCTAAAATAAAAATATAAAAGAACGATAAAAAAAAGAATTATTTTTTAGTTATTATAATTAAAAACCCGATAACCTTACTTACTAATTATATAATTATATTAAAAAACCCTATTCCTCTTTTTAAATATTTAAGCCTAGTTCCCTATTTAATTAAGCCCGCTTAGTATCTAGCTTAGCCTATATAGCCTCTTACTCTACTTATTTTATTTTAATACGTTAATAACCTTTATAAATTATAAATATATAGTTTTTAATAAAGTATATTAAAGGGGCGTCCTTAAAAACGGAATCGTACTTATCCTCCTCGGTCTTAGTAATATTAATTTAATTAAAAACTATATAAACTAAAGTCTTAACTCTCTTAATATTAATTAGGATTAAAAATACTACCCTACTATTACTTATTATATAATAATAATAATAGCCTTATTTAAAGTCGGCTCCGGGCTAACTAATAGCCTACTAGTCGTTACTCTTTTTAAAGTAGTATTTTTTATTTTTAGAATATATATAATTATTATATTAATCGTTAAAATAATCCGAAAGAGAAACGTACTTGAAGTAGGGGACTATCTTTTTAATTAGCTCCTTAGTATTAGAACCGATGTACTTTTAAAAAGACGTAGTACGAATTTAGGGTCCGATTACGATAAAAAACCTCGAAAACGATACTAAATACTAACTAAAAAAGTAGAATTTAGATAAATATATTACTTTTAACGAGACTAACCCTAGGACTATAATAAATACTAAAAACTCTTAGTTCGTTAATTTTAATATAAACTACTTATATAAAGTATATACGGACTATTATTTAAACTTAGTACTTAAACGAACTAGTTTTCTCTAAATAATCCTAACCCCTCGTAAATTCGACTTTTTTAATTAACTTAGTATAGGGGACGTACTTCCTTTTTTTAATTAGCGCCCCGAGGCTTTTAAAAGTTTAAAAAATTAGAAAACTTAAATAAGTTAGACTTATTATAAAATAATAAAGATCTTAATTAATTATTATAACTTTTAAAAATACTTATTATATAAAAACTAAATTTAAAAATATAAGATTAGATTTATAATAGAGGTTATAATACGAGACCTCGCTCTAATACGTAATATAGTTATAATTAAAGAGGGATAAGAGAGTACTTTTAAACTAAATAAAACCCTTACCCTAAACCCTTAAACTTAAAAAATTATATAAAATATTAGGACTTTAGTATACTTAATAATCTTCCCTCTTTATATTAATAATCCGGGCTATTTTATAAAAATAATTATTAATTAGCGGGATAGTATAGTTTATTAATATAATCTACAGTAAGCTCTTAAGTATTTAAAGAGGATATTTATTAATAATATCTAAGCGCTAAAGGCCTTTTATAATTAAATTAATATACCTTTTTATATTTAATTACTAATCGACGTAAGTACTTATATAGTCCTTATAATATAATAACTAAGTAAATAGGAATATAGTTTATACGTACTTAAATAGTTTTATAATATAGTTTAATACGGCTAGCTTAACCTAACTTATAATATATATTAAATAACTTATAAATACTTTAAACTATTTAATAATAAGCTTTACGTAGCTTAGATTTAATAAATTAGCTATAAGTTTTAATATAATAATTATTACCTTTTTAATACGATAAGACCTCTCTTAAAAAGGTTTTTTAAAAAAGTAATATATAATTAAAACTTTAAAAATAAGCCCTATACTAACTTAAATAACTCTAACTATATTATAACTAATACCCTTAAGGTACTAACTCCCTAAAAATCCGGTTCTTACTTACCTAGTTTTAAATTTACTAATTAAGATCTAAGAATTTATAACTTATATAATTATAATTATTATATTCCTATCGATCTTACGTATTTTAAAAAAACGGATAGAATAGTTAAAAGCCTTAAGTAAGAACTTATTATTTTTAAAAAGTTATTTTTACTATTTCGATTTTTAAAAATACTAAAAAATACTTAAAAATCCCTAATAAATAACGACTTTAATTAGACTTTACGAGTAATTAAATTAATAAAGGCTACTAATTAACGTTTAAATATTATTATTAATAATTAACTTATATACCTAATTAATACCCCTAAGACTTATTAAGTTACGAAGTTTTTATTAAATATATTATTACCTAAGTTATTACTACGCCTTAGCCCAGCTCTTAGTAAAACTAGTCTAAGTAACTAAGAAAGTAGTCCTTTAAATACTCTAATTAAAAGCGGGGATAGCCCTATTATAAAAACTCTAATTAAAATACTAAAAGTTTAGTTAAAATAAGAGGTTATTTAACGTACGCTCTTTAAGTATAATCGGGCCGTATAAAAAAATAATAAACGCTAGTATTAAGAACTAACTAAGTTTTATTAAGATTTTTTATAATATTATAATATATATAAAAATAAAGCTAATATTAATAAGAATATAAGGGAATAATAAGTTAATTAGTATAATAACTTAATTATAAAAGCTATATATATAACTTTAATTTATACTCTTTAAATATTATTATTAATAAAAAATGCTAGGGAGAATTAAGCTAATAAAAGTTAAAATTAAGAGATTATTAAAGAGGAATAGGATAAGAACTAAGCAAAGTTAATAAAAAAAGTAATAAAAATAGAGGAGGTAAAAAAAAGTAATTATAAAAAAGAAAGGTAAATAAAGGGCTTAATATAATTAACTATATATAATAATTAGGACTAATTTAAAATAATTTTTTTTTATAAAAGATTAGGAAAAAAGAAATTAAAAAACGACTAGAATAGAGTAAAGTAATTAGTCTTAGTAATTATTTTTTAAAACTAATTAAGTATAAAGATTTACGAGAGAGCTAATTAGAAAAAGATATAAAAAAAAGGGCCCCGATTAGAAATAAGAGCTCGGTAGCGCGGAGTTTTATTTTAATTACATATATACTTTTTAAAATTAAACTAGAGCCTTTTTAATAATTTATTTTTAAATATAATAATATAAGACGATTAGGAACTCTACTTTTTTAATCTAGCTAATACTACCCTCTTCTCTCGGTTATAACTCTATTAATTAAGGCCGTATTAACCCGATTAAAAGAGGTATCTTATATTACTTTTATAAGTATTAGTAGTTCTTTTAAAGCACCGTACTACGAGAGTCTCTCATACCCTATACCTTTTTAGTAAGAAGCCTGATGCTAATATTATTTAGTATGTATGCCTAACTACCTGGCTTGTGTCATAATTAATAGAGGAGTGATCCACAATAGACCATAGTCTCATAGTGATCAAATGAACCGAAAAGTTACTTCCAGTGGATCGAAATGTCATGTTCACTAGGTTATGTATTCTCAAGAACTCAATATACAGTAACATGAGTAAAGGTACATAGAATCGGGCTTTTCTACCCCAACCTTGCCATCCTGACATTCATTGTCCAGCACACTCACGACCGTCGGTGCAAACATCAGACCTTGTTTTCGGGCTTCACCTCATACGTAGTTGTCACAACAATACCACCATGCCCGTGCTGCCCACTAGATTTGCTGTTTAAACTGCCGTCGCGACCTCCATTTTGAGGCCAGCTGGCTGAGTCGGACGATTTGACAATCTGCTCTTCGCTTGAGTTGTTGTCCAGCTCCGTCATGTTGTATTTGTTGTACCGTCTCTTTGAAGGCAATCCAGATCGATCGACACTTTGCCCTCCACCTCCTATTGTGACTAACTGATGGCCGTATCTGTCACCTGAGCCGGGGTACTTCTGGTTGGCTCCACTGCTGCCCTTAGTAGACCTCAACCAATATGAGGAGGAAAACAGTGGTCTGATGCAGGCTGCGTTCACGGCGATGATTCCAACAAACTAAATAATGTAAACCTTGTTAGTCCTGTAACTTGTACCAATGTTTCCTTCCAGTCATAAACTTTGGGAAGCACATACAGTCTCTCTTATTGCCCAGATGGTGCTGACATTGATACCTTCAATGTCCTTGAGCGACAGGATGCAGCGAAGCAAAGCGGCGATCATGACGAAGATGCCCGAGCAGAGCAGGAGTCCAATAGCAAGCTTTCGTTTGATACTGAGCTTGACGGCCCACAAGAGTGGTAGTGGTATTGATACAATGAGGAAGTCTGTTCTGTTGTAAAGGCTTCGTCAGTCATAGGTATCGAATCGTCAATTGTTAGACTTACGAAATATTGAGTACCACAAGACTCAAGTAGTTCGCAACGGCCAAAGTACACTCGTCTGATTCATTATCAGTAACTTGATAGTTCTCCTCTGTCTTGGGAATAACGTACCTCCTGGATAAGGGACCACCTGCCAATTCCTTTGAACAGGTGTACAGTGCCCCCAAATGACAGCTATGACACCAACATAGGCTAATCCTGTCGCTACGGCTGTCCATTTGACAATCTTCTGCTGTCTTGTAGCAAGCCTATATCATGTCGTCAGAGATGAGACCAATTTCGCTTTCCGAGGACGGGGGGAAACACGAACGTGATGCGACTGAAGAAGAACAAAATGCAAGCTTTGAGACACCAAATGAGGGTTACATAAAAGTTCCAGCCTGCCAGCAGGCACTTGGAACCAAACTCAAATTTGGCTATCTCCTCCGATGTCAACGTTGCGCCGATATCATTTGTGATTCCGATGTTGGTTCCATTCTGGCCTGTCAGAGTTCAAGTGTCAGTGTGGAAGATACGTCGATGATGGCTCGAGGAGCATTGAGGAATGCCAACCTATAAGCTCCAACATGCAAAGCTCCAACTTGTATGTAAAAGTCAGCCGCAGAAGGTAGACTACAGCCTGAAGTCCGGACTGTCAATAGCAGGTTCGGGTATGCGGCGTACTTACAGTCCAGAAGACCAGGCATAATATGGCAAAATAATCGTCGCCTTGCCAATTAAAACCCACAATTTTCCATCTAGCAAAGATGCGAAGAAGAATAACCAAGACACCAAGCCCATACTCCGTCCATGCCTCTGTTTGAAAAGGGGTTGCCATATTCCTGTATACTTTAGTGACTGAAAGAAGGGCAAACCTGGACGAGCAAGTGAAGAGACTTTTGATCAAGCCGACTGAAATCACGAATAGGACCTGGTCAATTTGACTCTGTCGGATCTGTCCAAGACCAATGCTGGTTTACGGGACTTCTCGGATTAAAGGCCGCGTCTCCTGGCTTGATTTCGTATCTCCAGTTACGTACGGCATATCCCCTGTGTGTAGGCGAGGCCTGAATCCTCTCATCTTAGCGTATGATTGGCATCTGTATCACCAGAGAGCACAAAATTTTCTCGCAACGTCGGATTGAGGATTTGGGTCCTTGTCTAGTCCCGATGAAAGTTCAAACGGCCTCCTGAACACAACCTAACCAGCTTAACGCGATGATGGGGATCGGCAATTTGAAACAGCTCGCGATTCTCGAACAAGCCCTGGTCAACGAATCCTAGCAAAACTGGTACGCTAGGTTGTAGAGCAGCATCTTGGAGTACCTTGAGGATCCCAGGATACAAGGCTGTTTCTTGGCAACCGTTGAATTTGGATTCCAAGCCTTCCTGTGCCGAGAATGCGCGAGATAATTTTATGATCAACCTTCTAGAGACAGTCTCATGACATTTGCTCAGAGGAGCCGTGTTGATATCCTAATTTCTGGCCAACCCTGATGCCTACTCTTTACTTTCTATGAGGCTCAAGTCTCATTCGGCGTCAAGTCCGAAAGCTGTCCTGGGTTTGCCGCTGCGGAATAGCCCGAAAGAGAAAAGCATTCACTGAACATCTCCCCTTTTTTTTCCCTATCCGGTCTGGCTACTTGAGTGTTGGCACCCGTTTCGGCCCAATGATACTGGTCCTGTCCACATGCCCATGAATAAGTCCCATGACAGTGTGGTACTCGGAACTGCAAGCTCGAACCGGAATTACATGGAACATCAATTCCTCTGGATCAGCGGAAACAAATCATCTTACGAGGTGAACGCTGCCAAGCAAGCCCCCAAGAAAGAGGGGTAGGCTTGCAAGCCGATCAACCTTGCATGTGCGCCATGGATATCCCCCTCACACTAAGTGCTTAGTAGCCTCAATGTCTTAGAAACGCGCATTAACGTCGCAGAGAGTTAACAGAATGGGACGATACGACCATTTAATACTGGAACATAAGATAGCTTCTGAATGTCTGGTAGGCCACTTTCTTTGATAACGTCGTCGGGCCTACTCTCGGCGTAAACTCCTTGCGCATCCCTATCAACCGGGCCGATGAACATTGGCATTTCGTGATTTGATCCACACGTTTCTCGGCCAAATGGAGCTTGCAGTCGGGAATGGAAACCTTGAGTAGCGCCTCTCCCGTCCGGCCCCATCTCCCGACGTTCTCAGGTTTGTCCCACTGTGATTTTCCCACGGGGGCCCCAGGATTTGGCGGGGGAACCTAAGCTCCAACTAGAGCCAACGCTTGTCATGCTCCCCAGAACTCAAAGCCTCAGCTAGTAGCTTTCCGTCCGGTCACCCAGTTCCGATTACAGTAGAACCGAATTTGGGGATGCAAAATTTCTTTTCCAACAGTTCGAGCTCTCCAAAGCCAAACGTTCCTCCTGATGATCAAGAGTCGGCCCATTAACGCTGATCTTTTGCCAAGGCTCACCGGCTGCGCCCTGCACCGCTAAAGAGTCGGATGCAACTTTGATGGCAGCACGCCCAGCTGCTGTGCCGCACCCTTACTGTGTCGCTGGGGTGGAGACACTTGGAGGCGATGAACCGCTGCACCAACGCCGAGCAAGATCGTCAGGTTTGCAGGGTCCAAATTCTCTCCAACGGTCCAAATCAGGTCCGGGTATCAGGGCTCCCATGGAACCCAAGACCTTCAAGATGCTGTTTCCAATTTTCCAACCAGTCCAGCCTCAAGTGCTCTGCCAGGTCCTCATGGGTTGTACGTAAGAGAGTGATCTTCGTTCGGTACTCGTCGGTGCCTTATGTAGCACACGGTAGTGCTGTAACTGGCACAAGTCCAGAATCCCAGTAGGACTTCCTCCTCAAAACGGTATCATTGCCACCAAAAAGACTCTACACTAGCATGGGATCAAGTAAGAGCGTATGCGTATGCGTGTACTCATGGATATCCACAAAAAAATCATTTCCTCTCCTTTCTCTTATCAAATGTTGAGCTGCGGATACAACTCCGCCACCGACAGGCTCAATATGGGCCTTTGGAAACTCGAAGTGATGTAGATGCATGGATCCTAATACCGGACCCTGCATACCGCTATAGAATGCCTCCTTTTTGGACGGTCGCGTTTCCTTCTTCGGCTTTAGAATGGCACTTGGCAGCGGCGCTGCCTTCCATAAGCTGTACTACTGATGTTGGGTGCGTTCCCCGCACGAAGACTTCAGACGGCGTGTGTGAGGGGTGTGTGGTGGTCGAGGAAGAAACCCCGGAATTGTTGTCGGAATTGTCAGTCAGTGTCCGAATACAAGAGCACCAGCCCAAGCTCCATGGACCATCCTGTGACTTGCCTTCCATTTCTCTCATACCATCAGACGCTTTCCCCACGAGCTCAGACTTACAGCGTAGCCTTCATCAACATGGGATCTTTACCACAGGAGATTATTTACGACTTCATCGTATGCGGGTAAGTTAATCGTCATGAAGCATGTCTTTCTATACCTAAGCTGGCGGCTGACATCAAGTCCTCAAGCGGCGGTACCTCCGGCTGCGTCGTTGCGAGCCGCCTTGCTGAGAATTCTGGTGTGAATGTTCTAGTCATCGAGGCTGGTGAACACAATGAGAATCTTGAGAATGTTCACATGACAGGAGGGTAGGCAATTATTTCTACTAGTACAGTTGATTGCGAGCTAATTGTCTGACTTTGACCATAGTTGGTCACAACTGTTCGATAAGGATACCGATTGGAACGTCATCAGCGAGAAGAAACCTTCAGTCAACAATCGCCAGGTTAAACTAAGCCGTGGAAAGTTCCTTGGCGGCTGCTCTGGTTGCAACGGTACTCTATGCATTCGCGGTGCCAAGCAGGACTATGATGACTGGGGAGTCGAAGGCTGGACGGGTGACGAGGTTTTCAAATACATTCGAAAGGTCAGTAATAATGCCGTACCCTGGAGGCTTTCTGCTCTTGGCCACACTGTTCTCTCTTGAGCTTCCAATTCCGTGTCTCTTTGCAAGTCGCTAATCTCTTGTGAATAATAGGCAGAGAACTTTCACGGAAAACCTTGGTTCGAAGCCTCCAAAGATCATGGCACTAATGGCCACCTCTACATCGAACCACATGACCTCGCTCCTATTTCAAACCTCATAATGGACTCCATGGTATCCAAAGGACTGCCGCTAGACCACGACATGTTCTCACACGGAGAAAATCCTCATGGATGTGGACATGCACCCAGAACAGTCCACAAGGGCTTGCGAACCACTGCGGCAGACTTCGTCACAAAGGAAAACAAGAAGGATAACCTTCATCTACTTGTTGAGACCCATGTTGAAAAGGTTATCATCGAGGAGGTAGATGGCGGGCTCAGGGCAACAGGTGTCAGGGTGGTCAAGGCCGATGGCTCTGTCGTCGACATCAAGGCCCGCAAGGAAGTCATTGTAAGTGGCGGCGCGTACTGCAGCCCCAACATCCTCAACCGATCTGGTGTCGGGGCCAAGGCCGAGCTCGACAGTTTTGGCATTCCGACACTGGTTGACTTGCCCGGTGTCGGCAAGAATCTCATGGACCATCTTGTAAGTGCCCCATAGCCTGCATACCGAGAGATACCGCTAACCTAGCCTGTCTCAAGATTGTCTTCATGTTCTACGAAACCGAAAAGGCTGGTCTGACCAATGACCACCACGTTTACCACGGCGACAACTTTGCAAAGACGTACGCCCTCTGGAAGGACCAACAAGCAGGCTTCTTGTCTACATTCCCCTTCGGAGCATTCGCCTACGCCCGTCTGGACGAGCGCCTCGCTGACTCGGAGCTTTGGAAGAACGCCCCAAGGCAACCCGGGCGCGACCCAATGGGCCTTACGCCCAAGCAGCCAAACATTGAATTTTTCACTACTGAGTGCTACGGAGGTCCGAAGCAGTATGACCAGTTCCCGACTGACGGCAAGTACGCCTTCAGCATGATTGCGGAGCTCTTCGGGCCTCGGTCCCGCGGTACGGTTACGCTTCGCGACACCGGTGCCAAGTCTGTCCCAGTCGTGGACACGAATTACCTCTCTGATCCATTGGATGTAGAGGTTCTGGCTGAGGCGTGCCGTTTCGGTAACGAAATCATCATGGAAGGCGCAGGGACTAAGGATATTGTCAAGGGGTCTTGGCCAAGCGATTTGGTACATCATAAGCACACCACTCGCGAGGATTGGATACCCTATGTCCGGGACAACGCAACAACTTGTAAGTTTTCCTGGTTCGACTCACCCACAACTTGCTGACTGTTGGTCTGTTCCGTAGGTTACCATGCTGCGGGGACCTGCGCCATGGGCAACGCATCTGACCGCAATGCGGTTGTCGATCCGACACTCACAGTGATGGGTGTCAAAGGCCTTCGAGTTGCTGACTGCAGCATTATGCCCGTTCTCAATGGCGGTCATACCCAGATGCCTGCGTATGGAATCGGAGAAAAGGCGGCTGACCTTATCAAGGCGGCATGGAAGCTTTGAGCGATCACTACCAGCATTGTTTGAAGAATTAGCAAGCAATATGTAGAGTTTATTGATGATTGTATCAACGGACGTCGTTCGTCGCCGGTGGCCTACTCCCTCTTGAACACTGGCATCCATTCTAGAGGAGCATCAATCTCGATCCACTTTCCGCCCTCACATGTGTCCGTCTTCCCTTCGAGGAGTGGCTTCCACTTGCCTCCTGCCTCCAGCTGGGGGAGATAGACCTTGATGTTCCTCTTCTCCGCCTCCAGCACTGGGCACACCAAGTACTTGCTGCCAAACATGTACTGCTGACCGATCTTCCAAGTCTCTTGATCCTTCGGAAACTCGTAGAACAGCGTCCGCATGACAGGCGTACCCTTTTCGTGCGCCTCTTTCATCAGCGAACGTGTGTAATCACGCAACTCCTCTCGGAGGAACATGTACTTCTTGCAAATCTCATAGACCTCAGGTCCATAAGACCAAACCTCATTTGGCGCGCCGCTATGGCATTCAGCGCCCCCCGTCGTGCCATGCTGGGGCTGCTCAGGCTCTCGGCATCCATGGAGGCGGAAAACGGGACAGAAAGCACCCCATTGGAACCACCGGACGAACAGCTCGCGGAATTTTTCGTCCCGCGGGTCTCCGCCGTGGAAGCCACCAATATCAGTCGTCCACCATGGAAGACCGGATAGGCCCATGTGTAAGCCAGCTGCGACCTGGTTGCGCAGACTTCCCCAGGATGAGGCAATGTCACCACTCCACACTAAAGCACCATACTTCTGACTTCCAGCCCATGCACATCGGATGAGGTTCACAATGTTCTTTTGCCCCTCGGCCTCCATTCCCTCGTAGAAGGCCTTTGCGTACTCGACGGGGTAAATGTTGCCGATCGAGACGTTGGATCCCAGGTGGTACCGGTACGTGTCGAAATCGTACACCGTGTATTCGGGTTCGGCCTCGTCCAGCCAGAAGACACGGATGCCCTTGTCATAGTAGTTTTTCTTGGCCTTCTTCCATACGTAGTCTCTTGCTTCGGGGTTGGTGGCGTCAAAATGCGTCGTATCGCCCTGGAAGTTCATGGCAATCCGGATGCCTCTATCAGACTGAATGAGGTACCCCTTCTCGACCATCTCATCCCAATTCTCAGACTTGTGGTCAACAGTGGGCCAGATGGAAACCATTAACTCGATCTTGAGCTCTTGCAACTCTTTGATCATAGCATCCGGGTCGGGCCAGTACGTGGGGTCGAATTTCCACTCTCCCTGCAGCGGCCAGTGGAAATAGTCAATGACAATAAGGTCAATGGGTAACTCGCGTTTCCTGTACTCGCGCGCAACTTCCAAGAGTTCTTCTTGTGTTTGGTATCGCAGCTTGCATTGCCAAAACCCGAGACCGTACTCTGGCATCATCGGAACCTTGCCCGTGGCGTCAGCGTAAGCTTCAACGATTTCTGCCGGGGAATCGCCAGCAACGATCCAGTAGTCGAGGGCCCGAGTTGACTTGGCCTCGAAGCTCATGATGTTACGGCCCAGAATCGCTCTTCCGACTGACGGGTTATTCCACAAAAGGCCGTAACCCAGCGAGGATACCGCGAACGGGACGCTGGCCTGGGAGTTCCTGTGCGCGAGCTCGAGATCGTGGCCCTTGAGATCCAGGAATGGTTGTTGGTACTGTCCCATGCCGTAGATCTTTTCCTCTGCGTCAACACTTTCGAATCTCGCAGTGAGATGGTAGTCATTGCTGTTGACGATGGCCAGGAACTCGCGTGCCTCGACGTCGAGGGCGCTGCACTTGGGGTCCAGGACATCCCGTCGGTGGCGCGAGTATTCCTCGAGCAGCAGCTCGCCCTTTGAGTTCCACATCATGAGCTTACCGCCACTGGTTATGGAAGCCTTGATCTTGCCATTGGTGATTGTTCCGGCCTTGTCGTCAATGGTGATTTCGGCATCTGCTTTCTCGGGCTTGAGCAACGCCCAGTCTTCGGTAGGCATCTCACGAGCCTTGGTAGCCCGCACTCGAAAGGAATCTAGCCCCCATGGCTCGACCCAGACTTTCTCCGCGTCGTAGGTGTAGACAAGCTTCCCATCCTGCTCTTTGAGGCCCATGATGCTCTTATTCTTGCAAACAAGTCACGGCTTACAGGACAATAATATGGTGATCGGGGTGTTTAAGAAGTCTTGAGCAGTGCCGTGGTGTACAAGTACAGAGACAGGATGGTGAGGGGTAGCTTTCCATTCATCGGATGCAGCTTCTTCTTGTACATGTAGCGTGCAGAGCAGAACTACTCATGACCCAGCAAAAGATGATCTCCGGCTGCGGAGTTGCTCCTGTTGCCATGAGACGATGGATGAAAAGCGCAGGTCGAAACGGTGCCACGACAAAAGGCAGATGACATGCCACGCCTCCAATAGACCACTCGGATGCCGTGAAAGCCGCCATGTCCACTGCGGCCATCGGGATGCCCCGCATCTGCCGGATTGAGGGGAAGTTGGGGGTCACGTCTGGGGTCTTTGATGCTGCGAAGGATCCGCACCCACGGACTCAAGGTTGAAGATAGTCTTAAAATGGTTATTAGGCTATTCGGGGGAGCAACAAGTGCAAACTCTAATATGGCTGGAGATCGATGTCCCAACTTCCACCTAGCTCTTGAGCTGGAGTAATCGACGACAATAGCTGTATGCATACATAGTACAGGAGGCAGAATCGCCTCTCCATACTTCAACGGGTATCATTCCTTAATAGTTCTTCGACAACTGATCCATAGCTCAGACACACACCAGGCCGCTCCATTACTTGTGCTTCGTAGCAAAAGACTCTCTCGTGTTGACTCTGTCAATATCGTACGGGTTTCCATCGTAGGACTTCCGGCGTGTCGAGGCCAGGCTCATCGTCCGTCGTGTGTGATGCGTGCTCTGGCGGCGCATGGATGAGCGATCGTCAGAAGATGACGCATCCGAGTCGACAGTATCGCTGGCCACAGTTTCTTGTCCACCGCTAACTTCCGGCTCCTTGTCTGAAGACGACGTATCCTCTTCCCGCAACCGCGCCATGAAAGCCTCTGATTGTGCGGCAAACTTGCAGCGTGCTCGGATTGCGGAACCATACTTGTAGAACAAGAACGGAAACGGAACGCAAGCGAGGGCTAGGAACGCGGGAATCGAAGACGCCCAGTTCGTGCCGAGATCTTTATACATATAGGTCGTGAACAGAGGGAACGCAGCGCCGAAGCAACTGCGGATAACGGAGTTGGCGGCGAGTACACTCGCCGCGAAGATGGTGTAAGCGTCGATGAGGTAGTTCATGACGCTCAAGAACAGCAAAACCATTCCGAATCCGAACGGTACGCCGGCGGCGATGCTGACCATCCAGTGGATGTCGGCATTGTTGGTCCAAGCAAACCAAAATAGACCGATGGGAATCGCCACACCTCCGACCATGGCTGATGGGAGACGGGTTTCCGGAGGAGCAAATCCGCCATTTCTCTCTTGTACTCGCTTGTACCGACCGTTCTCGGGTAGTGTGTAAATGATGGCGAAAACCATGCCGACCATGATGCCAAGGAAGGCAAGTCCTCCAATTCCCTGTGACCATCCTCGTTCTTGCTGATAGACAATAGGGAAGGCCGCAAACAGCATGTAGAGAGTTCCGTAAATGATGGCCATGTAAAGCGACAGGAGCAACACAATGGGCTCACGGAACAGCAGAATCCAGGGCCTCGATAGGGCCGTCTTGAACGACTCTGCCAGGCTGATCTTGCCCTGCTCGTGTTCAATCTTGCTGACGTAAACCTTGCCAGTCATTTTGGAAAGCTTCGCAGCTCGCTGACGAAGGAGATACGGCGCATAGGTCTCGGGGACGAGGGCCGCACCCAGAAGCCAAAGGGTCCCAGAAAACGCAGCCAAGAAACCCATGACCCATCGCCAGCCCGCCGCGGCACCGAGGAATCCACCGATGATAGGTCCCAAAACAGGTCCGAGGAACGGCGCGGCAGCAAACAACGCCATCGCCAAGCCTCTGTCGGCGGCCGGGAACATGTCGGCGATGACACCGCCCGAGTTGGCGAGTGGAGATGAGCCAAAGGCACCGGCGAAGAAGCGGAGGACGATGAGGGTCGTGGCTGAGTTGGCGCCGGCGCAACCGGCGTTGAACGCCGTGAGGATAGCATAGGTGCCGAAGAAGAGCGACTGGCGTCCAAAAAGTTCACTGAGCGGTGCCCAGAGTAAAGGCCCAATGGCGAATCCGAGAACGAATAGGGACACGCCCAAAGTCGCGACTTCCTGGGAGATGCCGAATTCAATTATGATTTGGCGTATGCCGCCCGTGTAGGCTGATGAGAGCAGCGCTACTGCTAATGTGGTCAATGACACCATGAATGTGACGAACCATTTTGTCGCTTTGCTAAATAGCATTGGGTTCCTGGGATCGTTGGGAATCCATTGCACTAAGAACGGATCTGCTTCTGTGCCGGACCCAGGATATCGATAGTCGGCTACTTCCTGTGTTATCCCTGCTTGATCGGTGACTATGCGCCAGTATGGTATTTTCGTGTGGACGGGAGGCTCGCCGATATCGTTGGCTGCCTTTTCTTGCGCCATCGCGAGGTCGAAATGGTGATAGACGCGTCCAAGAAACTTGTGGGTACACGCCAGAAGGAAGAGTCGCGAGAAGAGGAGCAAGGAAGGTGAGCCAAGTGAGAGCGGAGGACGGATATGCCAATGGAACAGGTGCCAAGAGCAAACGGCGAGGGGGACAAGGGGGGGAATAAGCCGGGGACGAATTGTATTTGTAGAGTGACCGGGGAGGAAGAAAAACACACACATCCAACAGCAGCGGGAATGACGAAATATACAGGATCACAGGGTCCGAAATAAAACGGCTTACGGGCGGGAATGGGGACCGAATGGTGCTGAATCCCGTTTTACCGTGCCCACTACACGCGCCGCTCCGGGTGGCCTCGCCTGGGATCGATCTTCTGTCTGCATTGCATACGCATATACGGTGCACATCTTCTCGATCTAGTGCTCACGATCCCGTAGTAGCCGAGACGAACACCCGGGTCGCCATGTTTTTACTCTGGATAGCTTCAGCCCAGTGCACTGGATCAGTGAATAAAACCCCCGTACGTGCGTGGCTCTGCAGGTATGGTGCTTTGAAATCGTGGTGACGACAGAGATGTTGTGTTGGTGCGCCCTTCTTTGAGTCTTTGCCGGTGCTGGTGGGACAGCCCGGCTCCGACTAGGCTTAACTCCGTCCTCTAGCGTGTAGAGGTGTGGTCCGGCAACATAGCTTCCCGCCGTGTGTTCATACAGTTATGCAAATTCGGCCCCCGAGAGACTCTTCAGGTTGTCAATCTCCCTCGTAAATACATGTAACCACCCCTGAACTTCTCATACTCATTCCGTTGGGGTGGTGATGGGAGCCTGATGTTTTATTGCCTCCTTCGTGTTTCGGAAGGACCCTGAAATAGATCAGATTGGGACCTTGAGATTTACGAGAGATACACGGTCACATGCATCCAGGTGGCAAGGTAGCTTGGCGTTGGTGATCTTCATCCAAGTGTCGTCTATTGTTCTTAACTCTAACACCACAGACCACCAAAGCACAACATGAAATTATAAAGATGTGACAGTCTGGTGTTGATGGGAGGAAGTTCATCTGAGTAATTCACTCTGTCAGACTTGTCATTGAAATTGATGGACATTTCTTTTTAGAGTTTTCCCCGCGGATGCTACGTATGCCAAACCCGCTGCGGTTTGCGGGGACAGCCCGGTTACCATGGTTCTGGAACATTGAACATGAACACCGTCTGTGTATGCATTCGGCTGTCGCAATCCTTTTTTTTTTCTTGCGTCTATATCTTATTGTTTACTTCTCCGGTCCGCATCGCATCGGAGTGATCTCGTGGAAGAGAGAACTTTGGAATGTGCTGTCGAGATGGCGCTCATCCTAAAGTGATTACAGCAGGTAGGCTGGTTTGATGCACGAATAAGGCCAGACTGATCGGTGCGACTCAACGAGTCATGGACCAGCAGATTCATAAATGTGAATTAGACCCGCTTTTCCGGAACGGCCTGCCTCCGGCGTGTCTGCATAACTCACGGGGTTGTTATTCGGAGTCGGGGCGGGTTTAGGATATCCTAACGCCAGAAGGCTCCCACGAGGTACAGTAGTGAGTCAACGCTAGGCAAGGATGTCATTACTTTCAAATTTCAAAGATTGCATTCCCTAGGCATTGGATATTCTTTGATTTTCTAGTGCATGCAACACGTACTTACTTTTGTGAAATTGCAACTTCGCGTCTAGAAACCATGCCCACCTTGCTGAGAAGTCCCATACCTAGGGTAAGTAAGTATGTTTACGTGTACATTACCCATGCTCAGGTCACATTCAGCAAAGTTCAGTCAGTTTGTTGAATCCATTTTCAGCTTCATTCCAAACGGTTAAGTTTCATTTCAAAGCCGATGGGAGCAGACTATCTCGAAGTATAACCTCCATCAACCATCAACGCAGACCCAGTCACAAACGAACTCCTGCCGCCAGCCAAGTACAAAACACCATCGGCAATCTCCTTTGGACTTCCCATTCGTTGCATCGGAACCGCGGTCGAGACTCTCTCCTCCATCGCCTTCAACACCTCAGGGTTCTTGGTCGTCATTGGTGTCTCTGTGTACCCAGGGCAGATAGCATTGATGCGCAAGCCCTGGTTGGCATAATCCTCGGATGCAGTGCGCGTCAACCCGATGACGGCGTGCTTCGTCGTGGTGTATGCCGTAGAGAGTGTGATGCCCACAACACCCTGGATAGAGCTAAAGTTGACAATGGACCCCTTTTGCAAAGGTCTGCCGTCAATTATTGACAAAATCGGCTCTTGCTTCAGCATGATCTGCGCCGCCGCCCTCAGCACGTAAAACGTTCCATTGATGTTCACGTCGAGAACCCGCTGCCAGTCTTCCGTCTTGGCGAACGCGGCGCCGCCCTTGTGCTTGATGGCGATGCCGGCGGCGTTGACAACATAGTCCAGCCTGCCAAACTTGGCTGCTGCTTCATTGACGACCTTGATGACTTCCTCCTCGTTGGCGATGTTGATGGGGTAGGTGAGCAACTCAATCTTGCGGTCTTTTCCGAACTCGGCTTCGATTTCCTCTTTGACTGTCTTGAGCGCGTCTGCGTTAAGATCTAGTAATGCGATACCGGCGGAGCCTTCTTGGGCGAAACCGCGAGCACATGCTCTACCAATGCCAGAGGCTGCACCTGTAACTAGAGCAAAGCCGGGGACGTCCATGTTATGTGATTAAAGAGGTTTGGAGGAGGAAGTAATTGATCAAAAGTTTAGTAATTGTAGTTGAGAAAGCTCAAGGTGATTAATGTCATGCAACTTGTCTATGATGATGTGCTCACAGTTCGTTGATGGCATCCTCAATAAGTAGTCCATCATCGCGATGTTGCGCATTCGGTGTTCTTAGGTATCGGGCGTGGCTTTCCATTGACGCTCAGGTATGACTTTCCCCATTTGATTCGGGTGTCTTGACTCCACCTACAGCGACTAACTCCCCCACCCGGTACGCGGCGTCTGAGGGGTCATCCCGAGAAGCCGCGCTGGCCGATCATCTTGTGCGTCAGCTGCTCTTATCAAAAGACTAAATGTGATACTTCTTGATGGGCCAAGCCTTTGGCTGCTGGCGGGGTTGAAGAAAGATAGAGACGTGTTTTACCCCGCGGCGATAGTCACATCAACTTTTGGCCGCATGCGCCCTATCAACAGGTCCTTGGTGTTAGTGTAGGGACCCGATGTCGGACATCACGCATATCGTGTTCCGCGCCGATGTTAGTCAATGAATGCTCACATCTAATATTTCGATTAATCAAAGTCGTGCTGCCTCTATGGCTAATGTTTGCTAAGTACGTTTAATAAGGTAGTTGATACAACGTGGGTGAGGTCATAGCCTTCGTCCTAGCGGCACCGCGTTGTGATGATAGGCTTCTCCTTGTTTGCAGATGACCAAAGGTTTTTGCATCCAACTGTGACATATTGTAGCAATCATTCTATTTCGATGAGGAATCTATGTCTAGACCATATGTTTCTTGGTGTTCCGTCTTGGTCAGGTCCTTATAAGAACGACTGAGCTGTGCTATGCCTAACCTCGGCTCAATTAACGAGCATATTGCATCGTTTTCAGACTAGCATGCAAGCTTAATCGAGACTTCTCCAAAACAATAGAATCCACACGAGAGTGAGATACAAAAGATAAACTTGAGACTTGTAACTTGGGCGACGCATTACTTGCACTAGAGGATTTTGGTAAAGTTAATGCGAACCAAATTTTGTAATTGACATGGATAATCTAAAATCTACAACTTGACACCCTTAGCCTGCCTGGCAAACGTAAGCCCCTGGTAACCAGACTCTTTAACCTCCCTGCACCGTCTCTGGAACTCCTGCGCAGATCCACCATATCTGACAACGCTTCTAACCTGCTTGCCCTTAATGTTCGTGTTGACACCCGTCATCCAACTGTCAACCTCGTTAACAAGTGATCCCTTGCTGCACTCAAACACATGCTCTGTCCAGCCGTCCGCGGCCTCCTGTGTTGCCTCCGCATACGTGTATCCCCTATCACGGCAAAACTTCAACAAATCCACAACGACCTGTACGGCGTGCTCAATGTTTCTGGTCGCGTTGCCAAAGGGCTGATGCGGGCCGAGAACCATAAACATGTTGGGCATAGAGGGCACCGTCATGCCGAGGAACGTGTAGGGTCTGTTGTCGACCCAGACGGCTCGCTCGCCTTTGGGTGTTCCACTCGGCGCAATCAGTGGCCGTCCATCTTTGCCTTGCCACTCGATTGTGCTGAAGGAGCCTGTAATGGCATCGAAACCAGTGGCGTAGATCAGGATGTCGAGCTCGTGCTCCTTGCCGTCGGATGTGATTATGCGGTCAGACTTCACCTCGGAGACCGGGGCCTTCTTGAGGTCAACGAGGTGCACGTTGTCTTGGTTGAAGGCCTCGAAGTAGCCGCTCTCCAACGGCACACGACGGGTACCAAAACCGTGCGTCTTGGGGATCAGAGACTCGGCCACCTCCGGGTCGTGTACTCTTCCCCTAATCTTGTCTGCGATGAAGTTGGAATACAGCTCGTTGGCTTGGCGATCCGTGTACGTGTCGCTAAAGAGACCCTGCCACTTGCCGAAGCCCGGCTCGTTGTACAGTTTCTCCCAAAGGGCCAGGCGCTCTTCTGCCGTAACCTCCATGGACTTGCGTGGGTCCGCCATGTGCATGAAACCTGAGGGTGTGGAGCGGCAGATGCCGAAAATGTTGTCATAGTCTTTCTTGAGCTCTTCCATCTTCTCTGGCGAAATCTCGTAGTTGCGCAAGGGGACGGTCCATGTTGCCGTTCTTTGGAATACGCTGATGGACTTGATGCTTGGCTCTTTTGACAGTGCGGTGATAGTCTGGATGCCGGTGGCACCGGTCCCGACAACGCCGATACGCTTGCCAGCAAAATCGCGGGCAAGGTTCAAGTCTGTCGGCCACCGCGATGTGTGGAAAGACGTGCCCTTGAAATTCTCAATGCCGGGGATAGCTGGTAGTGATGGTGTCGAAAGGAAGCCGATACAGCTGAGGAAGAAAGTGGTGATGTATTGGTTGCCGTCCTGGTCGACAAATGTCCAGTTATGGGCATCGTCGTCCCAGCGAGCTGATTTGACCGTGGTGTTGAACTGAATATGTTTGTAGAGGTCGTTCCTCTCTGCGAAGCGCTTGATATACTTGTGTGTCTCGGGTTGGGGGGAGTAGGCCTCCTTCCAGTGCCATTCCTCCAAGAGACCCTTGTCAAAGGAGTAGCTATAGGACACAGACTCGCAGTCGAACCGGCATCCGGGGTAGCGATTCCAGAACCACGTTCCACCGACGTCTGCACCGTTGTCGAGGACCTTTACCCTGCAATCGGGCATTTGCTCCCGGATGTGGTGCAGACTAGCAAGGCCGGATAGGCCTGAGCCAATGATGAGAACATCATACGTCTCTTTCACAGGGGTCGGAATAGAGCCCATGATTTTCGGGGTGGTTTCAAGAAACAGACTGAAAAGAATCAAGTTTGATTTTGAGATTTGTCTGTACTAATCAAGTTTTGATAGGAATGCTTGATGAAATGCTTCTTGTGCCACATTAAGATCTTATTCTTCGCAGTCTGTGAGATGCCTAAATAGCCAACGACTCGCCCTTGACACAAGGCATTTCCCTTAGCAAATAGAATCCCGCTGAGAAAGTATCTGCACAACTTTCCCGTCCCATCTATCACAGCATTATCCGCCCAACTTGTTCACGTCAAACATCAGCCGATCCCATGTGGGGCTTATCTGAGGTGGCGGCCCCGAATCGGGGATGACTTGCCAACTCTGGATTTGGGTGGTGTTGACCAAAGTTCGCTTATCGGGCCCCTCCCCCGCATCGGCCAAGTCATAGGCTAGCTCCAAGGGGAACCCTTCCCTGAAGGAACCCTAGTCAGACTATACAGCATTTTCAAGCATGCAAAAGCGTCGAATCATCGAGATGTCAAGCTGTCAGTCTATCTAAAGGTCATATGATGCAGCTGAGCGCTTTCCGAGCTGCCGCCGATAGGGCGTGTGAGTGCGGTACCGAGCAATCAATTTGTCGCACTTCAACACTATGGAATCGCAGCTGAGATTGGGGTTCATGATATCGTATGAACATCAAGAATACGATGTAAATTGGCATCCCATACCAAGACTGCAAATGGTCTCGGGAGGCACATAGTCCAGTCAATTCATATGGACGCAACTTCGAGCAAGCACTGAGTCCATCATTAGAGCCCATTCATTGCGTTTCTAACCACAATAGTGCTTCAATTCGAATTGACGTGTTCCCTACTGTGCCTAAGCTGTACTACATGTATATCAACACCTGCAATTGACAATCATTGCCAAATCAGAGAAATCTTGCGCCACCACGCGTTTGAATTGCCTTGCTTCTCCTTCTCAGCTCATCCATGGCTGTCCACATTTCCGCCTCTGCTTCTACCTCCCGCAAATTGGTAGACAAGTCAACATCTTCAGGAGCATACAGCCAGGGATCCTTTCTTCCAACCGTGAGCTTGTGTCCAAAGTATGTAACCAGGAAAAGCGGAATGCCAATATACGCAGTCAACAAGCTAGATGCAGAGAATCTTCCGGGGTAGAACACCGTGAATCCATTGGCGAAGAGGAGGAAGCCGAATGCAATCATGGAGATCCACGCTCCGTAGGGCTGACACCAGGACTGGTAAGGGACCTTGACGCCCTGCGCTTGGCAGGCCTTGCGGAAACGAAGGAAGATAAATGCGCACAGCACCCAAGAGGTGTATCCAGCGGTGTTTGTCAGACTAACGAACCAGTTGAAGACCACGCCAGCATCTGAGGAGACGCTCAGATACGCGAGAAGAGTGAAGCAACTCGATGCAAGGACGGCGTAAATGGGAAGACCGTAGTTGTTGCAGCGTGTAAAGATTTTGGGTGCGTTGCCGGTAACCGCAAGAGAGTACAGGGACCTACTGGCCATGTAGAGGTATGAGTTTCCAGCACTCCAGGCGCTTGTGAGAATACCGGCGTTGACGACTGTGGGTAAACCATTGATCCCGGCGTTGCGGATTGCAATAACCCAAGGTGACGCATTAGCATTACCAGCACCGGACACAAGGCCCTCGGAGTTGGAGTTGCAGATGGCTCCAATCGCCAACGAGCCGAGGCGGTAGAAAATGATGAGTCTGTAGAAGAACCGTCGGCTGGCAATGGGCAGGTTCTTGCGCGGGTTTCGCATCTCGCCACCCATGACGATGATAAGCTCTGGGCTGAAGTAGAACGAGAAGCCGGAAAACACCCAACCATAAAGGAAGGCAGTAAAGCGACCACCAGAGCCTGTGATGATGTACTCCTTGGTCGCACCTGGGTCAACCCAGTAGTAGAAACCCAGCCGTTCTCCGCTCGGCCCTCCACCAAGAATCAGAACCACTGAGAGAAGCAGAAGACCGATGAAGAGAATGATCTTCAGACTTGCAAACCAGAATTCGGTCTCTGCGTAAACAGCAACTGGTGATAGGTTGAGTCCGACGACGACAACAAGGAGGATCGTCAGCCAGACAGCATTGTGGACATTGTTTGGCCAGTAGTTGATGATGACTGAACCAACTGTGATTTCGTAGGCGAGAATGATGCCAAAAGAATACACATAGAGCCAACCGAGAACGAATCCAAGGGATCGAGAAGTGTAGCGGTTGCAGTAGTACGACATGGAACTACCCGAGATGGGGAGGAATGTGCCTACTTCCATCACAGCCGTGACTATGCCGTAGACGAGGAGAGAAGTGAGGGCATAGGCCAGGAGGAGAAACGCCGGTCCGCCAGCAGCCAGGACCTGGCCGGATCCTACGAAGAGACCAGTTCCAATGCCGCCACCAATGGCAATCATCTGGGCGTGTCGCGACTTGACATTTCGCTTCGTGCCACCCTGGGCGACGAGATGAGTCTCGCCGTAGGTATTGCTTTCGAGTCGGCCGAGGTCTGAGTCGTGCGTTTTGCCATCGTTGGCAGTGTCCGCGTAAATGCCCTCCTTCGAAAAGGGGGTTGCCGTGTCGTTGTCTAGAGCCATTGTAGACTGGGTCGACGATGGGGGTTCGGTAAGGTTGATTCAATTATGCATTCGAGGCAACTGAAGGATTTGTTTGGTTGTGAAACCAGTGCAGGTAAGGTAGTTGAGTACAGAGTTTCTTTCCAACCTAAGTTGACTCTTGTATTGAATGAGGGCATTCTCTTGTCTTTTAAACTACACATTACGACCACGTACACCGAATCCTGTTCCGGGGGCCCTTAAGGTGAACCTTGTCTGGGCTGACAAGGGAGACCAGCACCGATACCACTTAGTGCCGACTCAGCTCGTTGTACTCTGGACGGAAGATATTGCAAGTCTTGGAAAAGCATGGATGGAGATAAGTTCCAGCCGTCCCTGTTCCTAGCCCATCCGGGGCATTAGGCGACTTGGCGAAGATACCAAGTGTGGTGTTCTCGAGTCAGATAGGAAAGCTTTCCCAGCTATCGGACGCCAAAACATGTACCCCAGGTTTACTATGGGGTCACCGGGTCGTTCGCTGTTCCCCCCGCTCTTATCAAAGGCCCCCGCTCCAACGGATGCGCTAAAGTCGCGGTATGCATTCTGTTGCGTCCTATTCGTATCTCTCCGCGGACATCAGTCCCGTCGTGTTGGTACAACCCTTGGCTGAATATGTTGCCCTCAGCCCCTTGATATAACTTTCCATATCCATTTGCGGAGTCCAGAGTATCAGCAGTTGATATCGCAAACGTTCAACGTGCGCCAAACCCTCCTGACGTCCTCCCATAAACCAAACAGGAAGTGGAATCCCGAGCCAACTTTGGCTCACCCGGAATGGCCGATGCCAACAAACCCCGACTGTCTTTGCCCAAGGATGCGGACGCCCGGCGCAGTCGGTCCTTTGGCGGATGTGGAACTGTACGTCATCACACCCATCACGCTGGTGACCCTGTGAAGTCTGGATAGACCGTAGACTGGAATCAAGGAGCTGACTTGCTTCAGTGTCGAAACCGCCGGATGAAGTGTGACGAGGGTCGGCCGACATGCTCCATGTGTAGGGCCTCCAACCTCACATGCAGCGGCTATGAGAAGAATATCTTTTTCGACTTTGAGGAGATTCCGAGCGTCGGAATGGCGCGCTTTCGGAGACCCTTGTTGACGGAATCCGAACGCGAGTCAATGAGTGACGAACTCGTCTCCAGCATTCCTCCGGCGTTGACTCTTTGGCATATTGCCCAAATTGAGGACGAATGCGAGAGGGCACCGCTATCCCAAAGCGTCCAAATCAGTCGAGGTCCGTTCGGGGCCTTTAGAGTACATCGACTGTCAATGGAATATTCAAAGGCTGCGCCCGAATCGAGTCCAGAGTCAAATAATCCCACAGTCGGCAGCCCTCCAAAGGCTGCGAAAGAGATCGGGGAGGACAGTCCTGAGGAGGCAGACGAAGAGCTCATGAATCCACCAGACGGTTCTCCGGCTCAAGAAACGACGCCGTTACTTGGGCCTGCTCTTGCCTGCTTGGACCATCGTCCATTGAGCCCTCTTACTGAGTGGTGGAACACGAACGAATGGTGGAATATGGGTGATCTCCCAGACGCGAGCAATTGGTGGGACACGCCTGTGGAACTAGATCGCGTACGCGATATATCCGATAATGTCTCTTTCTCCGGCATGGAACAATATCCGAGGGTACCAATCCATGTCGCCTCTCAGGATGTTCAAGTATGCATACCGAGCATGTTTGCAGACACTCAGTCTCGGCAGCTTTCAACGCCAGAAAACTGCTCTATTGCCCCCACAATCGACTACGCCGTTCCTCACGATGCGGTCTTCCTTCTGAGACACTACTCTACAACAGTGCTCCGAGGCTTCACGCCCTTCCGCCACAGCAAAACGCCATGGCATATCCTATTCATACCATACGTCAAAAGTTGTCTAGCAGCACTAACACTCGGAGACGACATGGACCACGCCAGCCTAACGGCATTCTACGGCACGCTCGCCATCAGCGCCTCCAGCCTCGGTGGCATCTCCAACTCGCGCAAGTGGTCTGAACAGGCAAACAACTACAAGCAGCGCGCTCGCCACCACGTCCGGCTCATGCTACAGACAGCCTACGATGTACCCAAAAAGGCAAAGTACAAATCGATACTGATTGCTTTTCTGACAATGGTGCAAATCTCGAGCGTCTCCGGCAGCCGTGACCAAGTGGAGTGCTATCTTCTAGAGGCGGAAAAGTTCATACGCGTCAAGGGGCTCAACAGGAAAAAGTCGCGCAAGGTCCGATTACTGCATCACTGCTACGCATTCGAGCGGGTCTTGCACGAGACCACGTTTCCGGGGAGCACGCAGTCTCCTCACCGTCTCCACGTGCGCAAGGTAATTGAGACCAGCAATGCGAGTGCCTATAGCATAGACAGCCTGTCGTTTCAGCTGGCGAGCTGGAGCAACCTCGACCAAGAAATGCTCAAGGTCAAGGGGCGGGAAGAAGGGGAGAACGATCTCCATCTCCAGATCCCGGGTGTCTGGCTCGCAACACTGTATCCCGAAATCTTTGGTATCCCAGAGATCTACATATTCCTCCTTTCGCTCGTTATCCGGCTGGCTCGTTCAAAAGAAGATCCAGAGTACTCAAGTCCCGCAGGTCTGAAAGAGTTCATGTTCCGCGCCAAGGCAGTCGAGAGACGCATCCACCAACTCAGACGGCAGCCCGGATACGTGATAGCAGACTTGCCCACCTCGGACCCGGAGATGCAGCACTGCCAGCAATTTCTAGATAATCTCTCTCAGGCCATGCTGCTTGCCTTGACCATATTCTTCTATCGGAGGGTGTACGACGTGGAGGCGGACATGTTACAGGATAAGGTTGTCGGTGTTCGGGATTGTTTGCTGCGGTTCGAGGCAACCGAGTCTGAGATGGGGTACGGGTCAGCCAGGCTGGTGTGGCCTGCAGTGATTGCGGCGAGCGAGGCAGATGACCCAGAGGTGCGGGAATCGTTTGCACAGTTTTTCAGGGACTGGGCGCGTCGGAGCGGTCTTCGTATCTTCAGCGATTCTCTCGCGGATGTCGAGAGACGGTGGGCCGAGAAGGAATGTGTAGATAGCGGCGGCGCCACCGAGGCCATTTTGATATCGTAAAATGCATATGACTGGCTGTCCTACATCTTCCGGTTTCAAATCTAGAGTGATATTGTGTGTAAGTAGGTTGCAGTCTTGCAGATGATGGAGGGTATGTGGCTGGATGTGCTGTCGAGCAGATAATATTCGACTTACCCCTTTTGGTGGGGTCTTTGCCACTCCTGCAAGGGGATAACTTTCCTATTCTGGGCCAACATATTCCGTGTAAGTTCTCCCCAAGATACCCCGCGCTTCTTCAACAGAAACGATTTCCGCTCGGTTACTTGCCTATGAGTTTGACTGTCACTGCCTATGCCGCGGACCGGTACCTCTACTTAATTAGAGGCACAAAGGGAGGCGTCAAGCATACTTGTTCATAGAAACCAGCTTCTCATCATCGTACCCTGGCACAAGTTTACTTCACGCAAACACTAAGTCCGACCACACCATGTCTTCATTCCAAGGCAAAGTTGTAAGTCGGGCAAACTAAGGTACCCACTTTCTTGGATATCATGCTCATGTAACCCTCGCGTAGATCGCTATCACCGGCGCCGGCTCCGGCATGGGCCTGTCAACGGCCCAGCTCCTAGCCTCCCGCGGCGCTAAGGTTTCATTGGCGGACATCAACGAGGACTCTCTCGAGGAGGCAATCTCGTCTCTCGAAGATAGTGCAAGCCACATGTACGAAGTAGTCGATGTGAGGAAAGGTGATGTCGTCAACACCTGGATTCAAAATACGGTGAAAAAGTTTGGCAAGCTAGACGGTGCTGTCAACATGGCTGGTGTAATTACCCATGCCACACCTGTTGCAGAGCTTACAGACAAGGACTGGGATTTTGTCTTTGAAGTCAATGCCAAAGGCGTCTTCAACTGCCTGAGGTCACAATTAGGAGCAATGTCTGACGGAGGCAGCATCGTAAGTTTCTTCTCTATTGCTCTATATCCGACTCATATACCGGCTACCAGGCCGTTCGAGCTACAGTCTCTGGCTAGAAGTATTTCAGAAGCTGATATGATGCTTTTCCATCGTAGGTATCTGCAGCAAGTGTGTTTGGTCAATTTGGCGCTCCTGGCAACGCCGCATACTGTGCTAGCAAGGCAGCCGTAATTGGGTTGTCAAGAACAGCAGCCAAGGAAAATCAAAACATTCGCGTGAATTGCGTATCACCTGGTAAGTCATTCCTTCCCTGCTGCTTTCCCCCCCTTACGAAATCATCTGCTTCAAAAAAAAAAAAATTGCAAATTGGCGATAGTACAGAACCAAGCTAATGATGTTCTACAGGCTCTGTCAACACGCCACTGTCTCGTGGAGAAAATCCAGAAGATGTGAAGCGTGGTTTACAGGTAACCGCACAGAAGAGAAGAGCAGAGCCCATCGAGATTGCACGCGTTATCGCGTTTCTTCTTAGTGATGAGGCTTCTTTTGTCACAGGAGCTGTATACAATGTTGATGGCGGTTGGGTATGCTAAGCATTGTGCTGTTGGATTTCTCAATGGGCCTTCTCTTCGGCTCGATCTCTGAATAAGACTTATGCTTTTCTTTAACGAATTTTGAGCTTTCTGCATAATACAACGCGTAATCATACCACAGGAGAATAGAACTTTGGAGTCACAGTTATACTTAAGTTCATGGACGCCTCAATGCCTTCATCTGAACATATGCGTTCTTGGCGAACAAGGACATCCGCGTAGCTCTTTTTTCCGTAGATATGAAGAAGCATCAACCTGGCCAAAAGACTCTCTTATCATCGGAGCATGTGAAATCCGAGGTCTCTTGGACGCGCTTCACAAAGTTATCAGCGGAGGATTTTCTGGCTTCTCGTCAACATGGACTGAGATTCGTCAACGCTTCACGCCAGAAAACAGATTATTGGCTTGTGATACGGCTGGAAATCTGGCCTTTCGATGATGTATGTTGCAGGAAGAGGCAAAGCATCTTGCTAGAGACTGTACCTTGACAGATAGGTAATCAGGGATTGCCAATCCCATTTCACAGTGCTGTACTTGACGTTCGATGCTGAACTTCGTCTTAAGTCCGATGTGGTAGTCATGCAATTCAAAGACTTGTCACGCAGTGGATTTAGTCGAAATCATAGCTGAATAGTAATCCTGTTTTTGAGAAGTCTTGAAGTTCTCTCGAACAAGCTGTCGAAAGAAACAAAAGCGCCTGTCTTTGTAACACTCGATTAATACATCATTTGTCTCAGCGCACATACCCATTCAAATCAGTCAAACAAATAAGTCAAACAAACAGTCAAATATAGGAATTTCAGCAAGTCAAATAATCAAATATTCTAGCCCGTATATTTGATATATTTAATCAAATCTAGAATTTAAGGGTGGGCCTGAATATACTAATAATATACTAAGAAAATACGGAAAAAAAGGGGCCGCCCGGACCCGGATTCGAACACCGGACCTCCGGAATAAAAGTGGGTTTACCTAAAAAAGTTCCGGGCCTCCGGCGCATAACCCACTGTACTATTTATACCTCTATCAAATCAATCAATTATTTGTCTAATAAGTCAAGCAATCAAATATGGTACAAGAAATCAGCCAAACAATCAAATATGAACCTCATATTTGATTTGTTTGTTTGGGTATAAGCGCTGATTTGTCTGGTGGAGTCAAGATAACACCTGAAACTGGAAGCACCAAACTCTCTCAAGAATACGAATCATTCTTACCCATTATTCCAGAGAGGAATGAACGAGTAAAGGCGGACTTCTATTACAACAGATTGAAGGGGGGAGACCGATCCACCTCGCATAAAGCCCCCTCTATTGGACCTCGGTCTGACACAGGACCGTTGTCCAGACCATTCCAGTGCGAACAACGGCAATAGTCTAGCCTCCCAATTTCCCATCAGGACGGATACTAAAGTTTCAGATCATGGTAAGACTATTAGAAAATACCACAAATCCCGTTGATGCGCCAACTCGGCCTGCATACGGATCGCCCGGCGCGGCTATCTCTGAACTCATCGATTGACACATCAGACAGTCTGACAAGTGATGGACAAACTTCAGATCGGCTAGCTCCGCTGTCAAGCCAGAACCCTTGGCATCACGTTTTTTGCCCGATGAGTCGCAAGACAGAAAAAAAAGTTGAGACAGATTTCGCAAAGTTTACACAATAGGGAATAGTTCCAGTTCATCTGGTCATCCATGTCTACCCACTCGACTTGCATTGCAGAAACCTGGCGTGCGCTACGGCAGACTGCAAGAGGCACTCCGCCAAAACCGTTCTTTTTAATAGACCTACGGCTACTGTAAAATTTAGGCATTAATAGCGCGACTTTCTCGTACGTATAAATAAATATTATAATAAATCCCGTATATTATTATAAGGAATTGCTTATAACTATAAGTAGTAGTAGTTATATAAGGGCGGTTATGTAGTAGTTTTTTTCCGGCTTTATAGGCGCAAAAGATCGACCTTAATAGGATTATACTTTTAAAAGAAATTATATAATACGGTATACTTTTTAACTATATTATATATAGAATATGCCCTAAGTATGTACTTAATATAATATAATAATTTTAATACAAAAATTACTATATAATTCGAAATAAGTAAGCTACTTTATCATAGCGCTAATTAAAAAGGTTAATAATAAAGGTCGGCCGTAAAGGTCAGAGGCGGCCCTTAACTACAAAGGTTCTAAACTTTAATAATAATATAGAGGTCTTTAAAAAAAGGGTTAAAAGGGCTAATATTTAGCTACTCGTACTAGAGCTTATAAAGATTTTTTTTATCCTTATTACTTTTAATATTACCTAAAGCTGCTTTCTATTTAAACTAAATAAATTTATTAAATAAACTTATTAAACGAACCCATTAATATATAAACTACTACCTCGCTAAGAACCTACTCTGCTAAAGATAAAGGGCGGTTATATTACTTAGTAAAAGTAAAATAGCTAGGGGGTATATTCTCCTTATTTATTTTTATTATTAATTAATTTTACTTTTTTTTAATTAACTTGATATTCTTTAAATAAGGTAAGTAATCTACTTATACCCCTATAGTTACTTATTAATAACTATATTTTACTTTATTATACTTTATACCCTTTTTTATTTTATTTTTATTATTATTACCTAATTATATACGTAATTATAAGTATAATATTCGCGATTTACTAATTAGAAATATTAATTAAGTATAATTAGGCAATTTTTTATATAATTATTAGTATAATTTTATTAATTAGTAATTATACTTTTTTTAGGTTAATATACGCGCAATTATAAGTATAATTACGCGTATATACCTATTTATAATTTAATTTTTCTTATTTACTTTTTTCTTTAGTATTAACTATTTATATATATATATATATATTAATAATTTCGTATAGGACACTTTCTTTTTTAATAATTACGTACACTATATAATACTTATATAGTAGTTTTTTTCCGGCTTTATAGGCGCAAAAGATCGACCTTAACGGGATCACGCTTTTAAAAAAAAATTATATAATATGGTATACTTTTTAACTATATAATACGCGCAATATACCCTAAGTACGTACTTAATACAATATAATAATTTTGATATAAAAACTACTATATAATTCGGGATAAGTAAGCTACTCTCTTCGTTACGTAATAGCGCTAGCTAAAAAGGTCGACGGTAGAGGTTAGCTATAATAGTTAGCTATAATAGTTAGAGGTAGCCTTCTTTAACTATAGAGGTTCTGAGCTTTAATAGTAACGTAGAGGTTTTTAGAGAAAGGGCTAAATAAGCTAATATTTATTACTTTTCGTACTAAAGCTTATAAAAATTCTTTTTAATCTTATTATTTTTAATATCGCCCAAAGCTACTCTCTATTTAAACTAAATAAATTTACTAAATAAACTTATTAAATAAATCTATTAAATAAACCTATTAAATAAACTTATTAATATATAAACTACTACCTCGACGAGAACCTACTCTACTAAAGATGCCCGTTAATAAGTCTACCCCTCTTAGGCTAGGCGCCCTCTTTAGCTAGCTTAACGCTATAGCTATCGTAACTAACGTAAATACGCCCTAGGAGTAGTATAGTACTTTTTAATAATACGGAATTTAGCTAAATAATAGTACGAACGTTATAAATAGCCGGGCTAGTACGGACGTTAAGATTTAGTATATTAATACTAATTTAAAAATTATATTTTATAAAGCTATAAATCCTTTTAATAAGGGCTATATTATAAACGTAAAAAAACCCCCTAACGGAGCAATCCGCCGGGGCCGTACTGTGTATTACGTATTAAAGAAAACTGGGTATATTGCGCTCTATACCTAATTACTAATTAAAATAGCTCCCGACTTTCTACTACTTCTAGCCGTTTAGAGAGCGAGCTATACTTACTCTAATATATATAAGACCTCTTAGTACTAGCTTATATAAATAGCCAGATCCTATATTATATACTCTTTTTTATTAAAAGTTAGGGAACACCTTATATATTCCCTTACGTTTATAATATAGCTCGTATTAAAAAGATTTTTAGCTCTATAAAGTATAATTTCTAAGTTAGTATTAATATATTAGATTTTAATATCTATATTAGCTTAGTTATTTATAGCGTTCGTATTATTACTTAGCTAGATTTTATATTATTAAAAAGTATTATATTACTTTTTAAGTATATTTATATTAGTTATAATAACTAGGGCGTCGAGGGGGCCTAAGAATTTATTAAGCCCTAGAGGGGGGGACTTATTAAGGAGTATTTTTAAAGAGTCCTAGCCCGCTAATTAATAACTATATACTAAGAGTAGAATAAGTTCTTAATAAGTAGTAGTTTATATATTAATAAGTACGTTTAATAAGTTTTTTTAATAAGCTTATTTAATAAATTTATTTAGTTTAAATAAAGAGTAACTTTAGGTAATATTAGAAGCGATAAAAATAAAAAAAATCTTTACGAGCTCTAATATAAGTAACTAAATATTAGCCCTTTTAGCCCTTTTTTTAAAAACCTCTACGTTACTATAAAAGTTTAGAACCTCTATAATTAAGGGCCGCTTCTAACTATTATAGCCGATTATTATAGCTAATTATTACGGCCGACCTTTATTATTAACCTTTTTAACTAGCGCTATTACTAAAGAGAGTAGCTTACTTATCCCGAATTAAACAGCGGTTTTTATATCGAAATTACTATATTACGTTAAGTACGTACTTAGGATATATTGCGTATATTATATAATTAAAAAGTATACTATATCGTGTAATTTCTTTTAAAAGCGTAATCCTGTTAAGGTCGATCTTTTGTACTTATAAAGCCGGAAAAAAACCACTATATAAACGTAAAGGAATATATAAGGGGTCCCCTAACTTTTAATAAAAAGGAGTATATAATATAGAATCTAGTTATTTATATAGGCTAGTACTAAGAGGTCTTATATACGTTAGAGTAGGTATAGCTCGTCTTCTAAACGAGCGGTAAAAAGTTAAGAACTATTTTAATTAATAATTAAGTATAGAGCGCAATATACTTAGTTTTTTTTAATACGTAATACACGGTACGGCCCCGGCGGATTGCTCTATCGGGGGGATATAATACTTATAATAAGTACTTAATATAGTATTCTAGCCCGTATTAAGGATATATAGCTCTTAACGACCCCCGTATACTAGCTTATATAGTACCCTAACGACCTTATATTCTATAAAATAACCTCTTACTTTTTTATTAATACGTATACTTTTATATAATAACTTCTTTATTATATAAATTTTTATATTATTTATAAACTTTTTATTTTCTTTTTTAAAAACTTTTTACTAAATATATAACCTTAGTATTTCTATAACCTTAGTCTTATATAAATTATTATATACTACCCTATACTATTTAATATTATTATACTAACCTATATAATTTAGCCTTAGTATTAAATTAAGCTTAACCTTAAGATTATTAAAAATAGTTATTATATACTCCTAGATATTATTATAACTCGTACTTAGGTTACTAATACTATTTAAATAACTATATATAATAATACTAAGATTAGTACCTAGTCGTGTGCCCGTTATAAAGCTAATAAAAGTATACTTACTAATTACGTTATTTTTGTATAGTGGTTTTTTTCCGGCTTTATAAGCGCAAAAGATCGACTTTAATAGGATTACGTTTTTAAAAAAGATTATATAATATAGTATACTTTTTAACTATATAATACGTATAATATATCCTAAGTACGTATTTAACGTAATATAATAATTTTAATATAAAAACCGCTATTTAATTTAGGATAAGTAAACTACTCTCTTTAGTAATAGCGCCGGCTAAAAAGGTTAATAATAGAGGTCGGCTATAATAATTAGCTATAATAATTAGCTATAATAATTAGCTATAATAATTAGCTATAATAATTAGCTATAATAATTAGCTATAATAATTAGCTATAATAATTAGCTATAATAATTAAAAGCGGCCCTTAACTATAGAGGTTTTAAACTTTAATAATAATATAGAGGTTTTTTTTAAAAAGGGCTAAATAAGCTAATATTTATTACTTTTTAAAGCTTATAAAGATTTTCTTTATTCTTATTACTTTTAATATTACTTTACTATATTATATAATTTCTTTTAAAAACGTAATCCCATTAAGGTCGATCTTTTATACTTATAAAGCTAGAAAAAAACCACTATATAAAAAGTGTAGAGCTTATATAAGTATTATTATTAATTAGTCGTTTCAAAATAGCTTTATAAAGAAGTATCGTAAGGTTAATTAATTTAGTAACGTCTTATATAAAAACTAAAAGTTATTATAAATTTATATTATAATATTTATAAGCGAATTATTAGTTTAATAACTTAAGTAAAAAGTAATTATATTTATAAAAAAGTAAAAAGTAGTAATTATTTTTATAATAAAGTTATAAGAAAAAAAAAGTTTTTATATTAAGGTACGATATTATATAATTTTATATATTACTATACGGTTTAATATATTATAAAATTAAAGTATTTTCTAAACTATAAATCTCTATAACCCTTATTTATAAGTTATTATACTAGTCTAGACCCTATCCTAAGTAGTAGGGTAACTATAAAATACGATTTCTGCTTTAACACATGAAAAAAGTGTTTTGGCGGAGTGCCTCTTGTAGTCTGCCGTAGTGCGCCTCCCCTCCTCCACCCCCAGACAACCCACCTGTTGTGCTTACATACCCCCCCAAGTACCGGCCGGTTTGCGCATGCAGGCTGCACGACTCCAACGGTCGCTCAGCTTGGCTGTTTCTCTTGGCCCTCGACGGGCAAACCAATAAGAACCTACCATTGACCTGAGTCGTCGACTTTGCAACTCTGACTATGCTGCACTCAATCTGACTCCCCATGTATGCGTCGCCCGAAGCGACCTAGTCCGGCCTCTCAGAGCCGAGGCATCCAACGTTGTCACCAAGTGAGGCGTTGCGGGGTGCTGCGGGGGGCACTTCGAGATTGCAGCTCTCTACCGGCTTGGGTCAGTGTGTCTTGTTACTCCAGAGCTTGGATTGTGCATAACCAAGAGAACCCTTTTGGAGAGAGTGGAGTAGATTCTGCGACAGATTGGTAAAGTGGTAACCTCCTATCCATTGAGTCTCCAATAAGGCTCTCGGACTATATCAAGCGCGGAAACTTTTGGTAAAGGGGGACATGGCCGTTTCTTGTTGGACGAGACACATAGTCGAGTTGTGCTCACCAACAGACACATCCCTAGGACCATAGGATGATGGGGGCTAATTCGAGGGGCATCGTAAGCGGGCATATCCCCCCCTCCCCTCATTCCAACATCACCTCTATGGCCTCTCTACAAGTCATCAAGTCTTGTCCCGAGGTTTCTCGCACTCTGCTGCAACCAAACAGACTCGCAGAGGTTCCTCGGAGCCATTCCCAATTCGATGTCCTGTCGCGAAATGGCAGCTCAGCCAGCTCTCACGTGGCATCGCTGCTCCTTGGAATTTTTGAACGCATCTAGCTTCACCGACTCCATGTCCTGAACTTCTCCGACGTGGGGAAAGTGGCTTTGAGATTCAAGATGCGACTGGCGGATGAATCCAACGACCGTCACCGTCTCCACGATGTGATCATTCATCGAGCCCGGTTGGGGGAAAGGTAGCGCCGACTTCTGCGGGGTTTAACGAACAAGACCGGCCACGCGTGTGAGTTGCGAGACACGGATTGGGCACATTCTCTTAGCATCGAGGATGTTCAAGCTGTAGATGATCCATCAGGGAACACCAACCTCGAAAACAAGATAAATAGTCGAGCAAGATCCCACCGGTAGACTCTTGATATCTTCGTTTCATCAGACTCAAGCTCTCGCTCAGAACCTGAATCCTCCTCTCCTTCGCTCAAAGCCTAGTAGCCAGCCCGCTCTCACTTGAACACCGTTCCCAATTTCCGGACTCAAAACAACATCCAAAATGAAGTTCTTCAGCATCCTCTCCCTCGCCGTCACCCTCGCCGCCGCGGCACCAGTCGAAGTCGTCGACACCGGCGTCGCTGACCTCCAGGTCCGCCAGACGGGAGCGACCAGCAACGAGCTCGAGTCCGGCAGCAGCTCCGCCTGCCCCAAGGTCATCTTCATCTTTGCCCGCGCCTCCACCGAGCCCGGCAACATGGTAAGCCGACCAAACTTCTTCCACGTGAGCTAGTAAAAAAGGCCTTTCCCAAAACCTAACCTCGATCGATAAACAGGGAATCAGCGCTGGCCCCATTGTCGGCGATGCCCTCAAAAGCCGCTACGGCTCCAGCCAAGTCTGGGTTCAGGGCGTCGGCGGACCGTACAGCGCTGATCTGGCTTCCAACTTCCTCCCCGAGGGAACCAGCACCGTCGCCATCAACGAGGCCAAGAGGCTCTTCACCTTGGCCAACACCAAGTGCCCCAACTCCGCCGTCGTGGCTGGCGGATACAGGTTAGTGAGGCCTTGCAGACGTCTCCCTTTTTTCCCTTTGCCTTCTGCTAATGTGGCTCGATGAACAGCCAGGGAACCGCCGTCATGGCCTCGTCCATCTCAACTCTGAGCTCGACGATCCAAAACCAGATCAAGGGCGTCGTCCTGTTCGGCTACACCAAGAACCTCCAGAACCTCGGCCGCATCCCCAACTTCCCCTCGTCCAAGCTGTCCGTCTACTGCAATGTCGCGGATGCCGTCTGCTACGGTAAGCGAGCCTGCTTCCCATCCTCAAAGACGTCAGAGAAGCCACTAACACGTCCAGGCACGCTCTTCATCCTGCCCGCGCACTTCCTCTACCAGACTGACGCGGCTGTTGCCGCCCCTATCTTCTTGGCTGGTCGCATCGGTTAAGGAGCTCGAGGGTGCAACCAGTTCCGGGTCGACCGTGATTCGGATGCAGTGGGCTTTGGTTGAGAAGGGTTGCAATGAGACACTGCTGAGGCATCGATTCCTGTGAAGCACGGGACTCGCTTGCTGGAGACGGGGTCCGAAGCTGGGCAGCAGAATGGAACACGGAGAGCTCGGGTTGGATTGCTGGAGCATGATACTCACTCATTTGTTGTCGCTCGTTTTGTTCTTATTATCTTTCTTGCCACTCACTTAGTTTAGCTATTTCATGCTTCATGTATGACCTGACGATGGACGAAATGCAAAGGCTATTCTTATTGTTGCTAAATGGGTATCATTGAGTCATTACTTCAAAACAGATGCTATGCCAGAGGTGTTGCGCCAAGTTTCATGCTTTCTTCGTCCTGCTCCGAAGGAAGGCTGCGTGCCGTTGAGCGTGGTATTTTACGTCTGCCGGGTGCAGCGGGTTGTACACGATCCGGCATGTCTTACACTCCATAAAAGTAGGTTTCGACGAGAGGTTGATGGTCGTCTGAACAGTCGGAACAGGCTTTGATCGGGAGGGAGGTTTCTTCGGCCTAGCCTGGTTTTCGATCTTGCCGAGGTCGGGAAGCTCGTTCAGTTTGTTTTCGTCGGCATTCTGCAGCTCTGGGGCGCCTCGTGCCCTCGTCCTGCGAGCGTGGTGTGGTTTCCGTCCAACAACAATACAACTTTCTTCATTCTCGTCCTTCTCACCCTCCAAAGGGTCCGACCAAAGTGACGGTGGCGTGCTGTGTCGTAGCCTCAGACGACGGGGTTCCTTGATCTTTCTGAAAACGGGGGGTGATGAAGGCGGGGTGTTGACCAGCTTTTCCGAGTCGGACAAGGGGTCGGAGGCTTCAGTAGCCGAGCTTGATCGGCAGGGTTTGAAGTAGCTTAGGATCGAACTCTTGGGTATACTGCTTGATGGCGGTGCAGATTGAGCGGGAGGAAGCCGTGGGAGGTCTGGCGTCCGCGTTGCTGGTTCGATCTCGGGTTTGCGCTTCTTGAACAGGAGAGAGCCGACTTCTTCATCAGCGGCGCGCGTGCGTTTGCTGTAGGTTTTGAGGGTTCGTCTGCAAGACGTCAGTTTGGGTTGATATCGACACTCGCAGCAGGTCTCACACCTCTTGTTGGCTGTTGTTCTTGTAGAATCGGGTCCAGACCGCTGGCTGTGTTGCTTGGTGATTAGCGACATTAATGGAGATACAATGTCCATGGAAACGCGAACCTGGTGTCTGCGATTTGATCCATGCCTTCAGCCAAGGCAGTGAAAGTACTTGTTGGACAGAGAGATGTGCCGAATGTCAGGCGCATGTAGATGGGTGTGGTGATACGCGACGCGCGCGCTCAGAGCTTCGCGCGGGAGAGAATTCGGCGTGATAGTAGAAGCTGATTACAGTCGAAACGAAGTGAGAGAGATAGCGGAGACGAACCAAAGGACTAGGAAACGATTAAAAATTACAGCATCCGAGAGACAGGTCAACAAGGCCGAGGCTGAAGAGAGATGCAGAGGCAGTGATCGGGCCCAGACCGGGGGGAACATCCAGGCCCCACCTCGATCGCGTCGCGCTGATTGACGTGCGGCGACGCGTCCAGTCGCGCACACCAAAACTCTCCCCACGCCGTCACGTGTATTAGATTGCTTTCTTACCTATGACGGAGCTTCTCGACAGAGTACTACCCAATTTTGACAAACATGGTTCTAGAATCCCGGGTAACTGGTAATAACCTACAAAGGCCGCTTTAGGACATTCTCTGGCCTTACATGGGGATGTCGCAACAGCACGCCTTGCAACGGTTTGTCGGCACCTCTTAATGTTGCAAGTGATGCTGCCAATATCTTTTCATTTCGTAAATTCTACTCCCTACGAGACCTACGAGAGCCCCTTTAGTCTTCGCCGTATGCCTTCGTCTGTATCTTGCGAGGTCGTATCAAGAAGGATAGTCGATTCTCCGGCTGGCTCGCCCTTGCTCTCCTTACCCAGCACCCACGACTGCATCACCTCTCTGATTTCTTCCGGTTCTTTCGTCTTGGACTTGGCCTCCCCTATCCTCCAAACATAGCCCGAGTACACGGCGACCTCTGCTATCAAGACTAGAATGGCGCCTCCAAGCGTCAAGAATATTCGGGCAGTGACATTCCACCATCGAGCTGCTATCCAAATGGTGGCCGCGACACCAATGATGCTTATGAGAAAGTTGAGAATGACCATCATCTGCTTCTGCACGTCCCCGAGCGTCACTTCGTCATCGCCATTGTCTGCTTCGTTCATAGGGCGGTTTACTTCGGCAAAGGCGTGTGCTCGGGCAGCGGCGCTGGGAAACTGCTGGGAAAAGGCCTCCATTCGGGACGGTTGCTTCATCATTCGCTGGTATGTTCGTTCTTCCTCCTCGCGTCGCAGGCGGGCCATCAGGGCTTTGTACTCGGCGGACTGTGAAGGTATGGTCAGCGACTCGGAGCAGACTTAGTTGGCCGTCTTGACGTACTGGTTCAGGCTTTGGAGGTGGCGGGGGTGTGTAGACCCTGGCGCCTCGCAACAGTCCCTCCAAGCCGAATCCCTCGATGCCTTCCGTCTTCAGACTTTTCCACAAATCTAATATCTGGCTGTGCGTGATGGGGTCTCCGATCACATAATCGCCAAGAGTCGGCTCTTCGGCTTTGGCTGTCGCCGCAGTCTTGCTGACAGTACCTGCTGTGGTTTCCTGCTCTGTGTCCTCTGGTGTCGCCGCGATTCGCCGTCCGAATCTGACCTCAGCCAGCTTCTGTTGACCTTCGGCTACGGCGGGTGTTATCGTCAATCGTACCATGGCTGCTGATGTGATTGTGTCGCCTCTACGAGATCATCTCGAAGCGATGTGCTCGTAACTTGGTGATACTTCAAGACATGCAGTGCCAACAATTAATTTAGTCAGACGCGGTCAAATCGGGCTAGTAATGCGGGCGTCGGGTCGTGCCTGCCACACTCGATGCAACGACAACGACCGAGGCAGCCACAGCAGCTTACTGCGTATGATAGCTGCTGCTCCAATGGAAGCTATGTTATGGGCCATTGAACCAATCAAAAGACCAGGGCCCCACCATTCTTCTCCAAAGATACGTATCGCCTGGGTCCGCTTTTCCCCCTGCCTTAGGTAAGGGGAGCACAGGAGTATCCCTACTCCGTACCACCAAAGGGAAAGACCGGATCTGCTGCGCAGCTACTGTGGCTTGAATTTCTCGCCGCGGGAGGGAAGGACAGGAAAAAAAAAGTCATCGCCTTGTACCATCTACCCGGCTTTGGCTGCCAATTGCCTCAACCACGAATCTTGAGCACGATCTACTTAATCCAGATGCTGTCGGACTCTTTCGCGATTCTTTTGACACTCTTTTGATTCCCTCCAGATCACTATAGGAGCCATGCAGCTCCGTACGGGAGCAGCGGTGCTGCGCAGCACTTCGATAACGTCACGATCTATCCTCTCCTCTTCCTCCCGATGTTCGCAATGCCGACGCATTACTCCCCTCGATGCCCGGATACCTCATACCACTGCCCTCTATCACTCATCCTCGAGACGGTCTTCAGCATGGGGCGCCGCTGTGTCTGTTGCGTCCAACATGGCTGCGAATGCCGTCAACCGCGTGATCCCCAAGGGTGACATGCACATCGACCCTCTGCGGACAGTGGCCAAGGAGATGAAGTTCTTGACGGGCAACATCCGGAAGCTTCTTGGTTCTGGTCACCCGTCTCTAGATCGCGCCGCCAAGTACTACACACAGGCAGAGGGCAAGCACATGCGTCCTCTCATCGTTCTGCTCATGTCGAGAGCCACCGCCTTATGTCCCAAGGGTCCCCGGCTCCAATCTGGTCAAGCCATTGGTAGCGTTGATACGGCGATATCTCCCCCGAACATCCTCGTCGACGTCAACCCGAGCTCGCCCTTGACAAGCGCCGCCCCCGAGCCTGTCGAGACCGAATCTGACATCCTCCCGTCCCAACGCCGTCTGGCCGAGATCACCGAGCTGATCCACACGGCATCCCTGCTCCACGACGATGTCATCGATCACTCCGTCGCGCGACGCGGATCCCCTTCGGCGAACCTCGAGTTCGGCAACAAAATGGCTGTCTTGGCCGGCGACTTCCTGCTAGGCCGCGCATCTGTCGCTCTGGCCCGTCTGAGGAACGCCGAGGTCGTTGAGCTTCTCGCCACGGTCATTGCCAACCTTGTCGAGGGCGAGTTCATGCAGCTCAAGAACACTGAGCGGGATGAGCGTAAGCCAGTATGGTCGGAGGAGGCGCTCACCTACTACTTGCAAAAGACCTACTTGAAGACGGCTAGCTTGATCTCAAAGTCATGCCGTGCCTCGGCAATTCTCGGCGGGTCAGACGCTGCTTCAGTCGAGGCAGCATACGCCTATGGTAAGAACCTAGGCCTCGCATTCCAGCTGGTCGACGACATGCTCGACTATACACGTAGCGAGAAGGAACTGGGTAAGCCGGCCGGCGCCGACCTTGAGCTTGGTCTCGCGACGGCCCCTCTACTATTTGCGTGGAAGACGAATCCGGAATTGGGTGCTTTGGTAGGCAGAAAGTTCGAGCAGGAGGGTGACGTCGCCAGGGTAAGGATGCGCGCACGCAGCAAAAGACTTTTGGATTTGGGGAACGATCTGACTAACACGGTTTCAGGCACGCGAGTTGGTCCTCAAGAGCGACGGTATTGAGCAGACGAGGGCACTGGCCCAGGATTATTCCGAGCGGGCCATTGCAGCCATCAGCGAATTCCCCGAGAGTGAGGCCAAGGATGGTCTCATCGAAATGGCCATGAAGGCATTGAAGAGGACAAAATAAGCGACTGACGCGCTGGCCGATCAGAAACCTGTACAAAAAAAACCAAAAATCCGGAGTGCACGCATTGTGGTAATGTGCGCTCAACACCACTGTACAACAGACCTTTGGGGCTCTTGACAGAGTACATGTAACGATATTATACATCTAGACGGTGCGGCGTGAGGCCAAGGGGGGAATATCATCGGGTTAGAGATGGCACAGGACTTGAGTGCAATACCACAGACAACTTCCCTTTTTTTCGATTACGCAAACGGGGTTCGGCATACGTGCGCAAGGGATGATTTGCTGAAGGGAAAGATGATGATCCTGTGCAGGACAGCCTGCTGAATGGAACGCCAACGACCTTCACCTGATTGGGGAAGATGGGAAACTCTTACTCGATCAGAATTCGGTGAGGTCTAGACGGCAGTCGTGACGGCAGGGTCCAGAAGAGAGAAACCGGCGAACTCCGTGGAGAAGCGGTTTCCATTACGTTGCTGGATCGCTTCTAGATGCTCCCTTCTAGACGCAGCGTGGTAGAAGACGGCACTGTGATGAGATGCATGCATGGGTCGGTCAGGGACCTGCAAAGCTTATACGATAATAGTCAAGGCCCGATCCGAACTCTGGCGCAGCCTGCTTGTTCTGAGAAAGGCGGCAACCTAGCCATTCGTCTAGACTTCCATCCGGAAAACAAGATTTCATAATCGCAAACACGTCAAGCACGGTTCAAACAAACCATGCGTAGCTGCAATAGCCGCTGGACGTTCCGGAAACGAAGTATGGCTATAGGGATGGTTTCCCGGAGGTTGGTAAACGGATGAATGGTGTGATCGGAAGAAAGGGAGCCGGCTGTCGGGGCCGGGATCGCTCATCCCAACAAATGAGACATTCCTCGGTTGGAGATGACTCGGTCGTCTAGGAACTCCACGGGAGGCGGCGGCTGTGTCACGGCGGCGCCGGGTGTGTGGATCTTTTCTCTCTCATCTTTCATTCGTTGTCCATTATCGGTAGCCAAGATTGGGACGACAAAGCGGACTTTTTCTACTGCCTTTATCGCGATGTCATCGAGTAATACCAAACTGCTGGCCAATGGCAGATGAAGAAGATGGGTTGTCACCAAATTCAAATTGGTAGTAATACGCGCCGCGGCCGGAAAATGTCCTCACGAAAGAGAAAAAAATCAAGAAACTAGAGTTCCCGGGACTCGCGAGGCGCATAACATTGGCGGACCAGATGCCCCGAATGAGCGGTGTTTTACTCGATCATTACTCGATCGAAACTCCCAAGTGAAGCTTAGACGACGCCTCGGGTGCAGCAGCGGCAGTGGAGCCCGAAGTAATAAGCACACCGACGCAGGACCAAGGCAGGGGGAGTCAAGGCTCTGGACCTGTCAGAAGGGCAAACCTGAGCCACGGAAAAACCAAAAACCAAAAACAAGCCTTCGATTTTGCCGAAAATGGCCGATGAAGAGTCAGGAACGGTGATGGGCCGTGTGGGCTTTGTTTGTACTTTTTGTGGTGGATTGTCAGTGTCAAAGACTCAAGGTACGGAGCAGAGGCATTTAGAGCAGCACATGCTTTTCCTCATTCGCTCAACCCGTGATGACTAAGGCGGTCTAGATCGGGAAACGGCTGTGTCCGACGACACATCCAGCCAATCAGCTGCGGCTGATAACGACAAGGGAAGACTTTCGACTTCTTTCAGGGTTCCCCGGGGGTCGCGTCGAGATTGTTCGATAGGGTCCCTTCAGCAAAGTAGCCCAGTGGGAGAAGGGTTTCGATAACGCACCCCACACGACGGACACGAACCGCAGTTGCAGAAAGCAGAGGCCGGCGGCACGGGGTTCAATGGTCACTATTGGAGCGCAGGTTGAGCCTTGAGGTGAGCGGGCTTTGAGTCGACTTGAAGAAGGTCGATGACGGGGTAGAAGACTCCCCGGCACCGGGGCCCGAAGGAGAAGGAGATGGCGGTGGGGGAGGGCTAAGCTACCTTACTATGTACCTTACTCTGAAGACTGCTTGAGGAGGGTCTGTTCCTCGTTGGGATTGGCTCAGTGGCTGGTCCCTTGAACTCCCGTGTTCCCCCTTTGTCACATATTCTTCCTGTCACCTCAGAGAACGTTATCTTATCGGAGAGAAGAACTGGAAATGGAAGCCCAGAAGAACGAAGGGAAGGGGACCCGTCCTAATCACGTCTGGACTCTCGGGGTGGGCCGTGGATCGAGCCACGAACGGCTTTCCTCTGAGTGAGATTCGGACGGGGGAAGCTGTTCTTCTTCTTTCTCCCCTTCTTCTTTTCTCTCTTCTTGTCTCTACTCAACTTCTTCTTGAACTATCACCACATTGCCTTTCCGTGGACTCATAGTAATTCAAAACCACTACACAAGACCATTCACTTTTTGCTTGAGTGTTTATCTAGGTAGTCCTCACTAAGACCACCCAAACATCTTACACACCTTCAAACCCTTGAAAGCCACACCGGCCATATCTTATCTCTCTCATCACCCCGCCACCCCGCGATCAAGATAAGCTTCGCTCTTCTCCAGACGCAACTGCAAGCTATCCAAGAACGTCCACCGCGGGGAGAGCTCTTCAGATACCGCGGTATTTCCCTTATCGGACCTCTCCAAGCTTCCAAGATAAGCTTATCATAAGCAACCCCTCCATCACTCTTCATCATGACGGCCTCTCAAGAAACCACCGCACCCCTCGTGGTCCTTGTCTCGACGCGGGCAGTCCTCACCTTTGAACAAGACAACCTCGTCCTCACACCCGCAACGATAACAGTCTCGCCCGCCACCGGAAAGATCGTCAACATCGTCCCGGCAGTCCTGCCAAAGACCTCCTTCCCGGCCTCCACTGAGTACATCAACTACGGCTCAAAGCTCCTGTTGCCTGGTCTCGTAGATGCTCATGTCCACCTCAACGAACCCGGCCGCACGGAATGGGAGGGTTTTTGGACGGGTACGCGGGCCGCTGCCTCTGGCGGTGTGACGACCGTCGTCGACATGCCTCTCAACGCTATCCCACCCACCACGACGGTGGCTGGCTTCAAGGAGAAGCTTGCTGCGAGTAAAGGACAGTGCTGGGTTGACGTTGGTTTCTATGGCGGTGTGATTCCCGGAAACGCTGATGATCTGCTGCCCCTTGTCGAGGCCGGTGTCAGAGGCTTCAAAGGATTCTTGATCGAGTCTGGAGTGAGTAGTATCCTGCACCGCAACTGCGCCGGCGGATTCACCCTTTGAGAGACTGTAAGCTGACAATGCGTTCCCCAACTAGGTTGATGAATTCCCAGCAGTCTCATCGCAAGACGTGGCCCTCGCCATGAAGAAGCTCAACGGCACACCCACGACGCTCATGTTCCACGCCGAGATGATCCCTCCCATCTCCGGCTCGGTAGGCGACGCGGTCCAACAGTCCGAGCCGCCGCTGGCTCCTACCGGCGAGCTCAACTCATACAAGACCTTCCTCGAGTCCCGCCCGCCTTCGTTCGAGACGTACGCTGTCGAGGAGATCCTGTCCCTGGCCCACCTCGCGCCGGACCTCCACCTCCACATTGTCCATCTCTCAGCCACACAGGCCATCCCCCTGCTCAAGGATGCCAGAGCCAAAGGCATCAACATCACGGCCGAGACGTGCTTCCACTATCTCGGCTTCGCATCGGAAGACATTGCCGACGGCGACACCCGCCACAAGTGCTGCCCTCCTATCCGTGAGCGATCCAACCGCGACGGGCTCTGGGAGGAACTCGTGGCAAAGGATTCGTGCATCAAGACCATCGTCTCGGACCACTCGCCGTGTACGCCGCAGCTGAAGCTCCTCCCGAGCCACCTCGAGACCCGCACCCCGCCCGAAAGCCACTCCCCCAACATGCACCACTCGGATTCCGGTATCGATATGACGATCCCCGGCGAGAGCATGGACAAGATCCTTGCGGAGAAGACGCTAGAGGACGCGGCGGTGGCCGTGGCGGACGCGAGCTCGCGGGGCGACTTCTTCGCCGCGTGGGGCGGTATTTCATCCGTGGGTCTGGGTCTACCTATCGTCTACTCCGAGGCGGTGGCGCGCATCGCTGCTGAGGGTGAGAGTGCGGCGCCGTCGATTGTTGATATTGTGCGGTTGTGCAGTCAGTCGACGGCGAAGCAGGTTGGTCTTGCGCACCGCAAGGGCGCGCTCAAGGTTGGTATGGATGCTGATATCTGCGTGTTTGACGATGCGGACGCGTGGACACTCAGGTCTGGGGATATGCGGTGGAAGAACCGCTGCTCGCCGTGGGAGGGTCATGAGTTTGCTGGTCGGGTAAAGGAGACGTGGGTCAGAGGCCGCAAGGTGTTTGAGTTTGGAGGAAAGAATCTTGGATTTGTTGGTGAGAGCCCGGTTGGTGAGGCTATTACGGAGAAGCGCACGGCGTAGTCGAGCTGGGCGCTGGATGAGGAGAGAGGATTCATATGAAGCGTTGGATGAGAAAGTAAAAGAGACAAAGATAGATCGTGACGAGAGCATTAGCCGGGTGATAATTTAATGAGGTCTGAATTAGGACAAATTGATAATGTAAAACAAAACCACTTCATGAACGTCAACTCATCATCACTTATCGTGATGTGGAAAGGAATGAAATATGAAATGTTGAACTGGATCTCAACTGCGAGGGCTGGGATGAATGTCATGTGCGTGTAGTGAGACATGATCCCAACCCCAGTTGGTGATTGGGCAGGTCTGATAACATTGGGTAGTAGCGACTTGAATGATAAGAATGGGCAACTTCTAGAAGTAGCTTCGCTGCACAAGGTAGATATAAGGTAGCTTGCGAATGAAGAAATGCCATGTGTACATCGCCATGCCTCTTCAGTTTGCATGCTGTGTTACACTCCAGTCTTTGTTTTCGAAGACAATGGAATGGAAGCTGAGTGAGAGCCGCGGGGTTGATGCTCCTCTAATGCGCCACGCCTTTGACTGGTGATGATGTAACTTGAGTACCTAACTAAGTACTGAGGTTCCTACCTGTGCCGGCCCTGAAGGTACGAGGGGCACCAAAGGCGGGAGAGACGGGGCGGCCCAAGCTCCTAGTCAGTGGACCGTGTTCCTTCCTTCATCGCCATCCTACCGCAGTTGTGGGTCCCACCTTCCACTCGCGTTTTTTTTTACTTCGTCAACGGCACCTCGTACGCGACCTTATCTTGGTTGTGGAAAGCACCAACCTGGAAGGAGCAAGCACCTTCTCATAGAGGGAAGCTCCCCAGCGCACTTTCCTTGCGACGACCCTTCTCGGCCCCTCCTGCCAGTCGTCCCTTCCCAATTGTTCTGCGTTCCTGCGCCGCCGGTCGCCCTGGTGGAAATTCCACCATGTTCAACTCCATCTCGAGAATCTTCAACAGATACACGCCCACCAAGAACTCTTCGCCTGGACCTACCAGACCAACCCGCGACGAAAGCGAAGATCGGATATTCTCTTCGACCGCGCCGGCCGAGTACCCCGACGGAATTGACGACAGACTGTTGGGCAGAATGGCGGACGAGGACGAGACCGGTCTCGACACATTTAACGACTACGTCGACCCGTTTTCTTCCATGGTCCCTTTCTCGACCCAAGCGAACGATGGAGGAGGTGCTGCGGATGCCGCGTATCCTTCCGACGAGGACCATAGCGTGAAGAAACGAAAGTCCAAAAAGTCCAAGAAGGACAAGAAGGATCGCAGCAAGAAGGGCAAGAGCAAGGCGACAGACCCAGAACACTCGGATCCAGGCCCCTCGTCTTCCATCTTCAGTGGCCAAATTGGACCTTCCAGTGACGCCATTGTGGCCGATGACGATATCACTTCTTCGCCTCAACTGAAGAAAAAGCGCAAGCGTGAATCGGATAATCCCATTGCGCTAGGCGCGTCGCACTCGTCGGATCGGAAAAAGAGGAGGAAGAAGAAGAAGACGCGTCGTTCTCTCGAAGATGTCGACATGGAGGACGCCGAGCCCGAGGATGTTGTGCCTGAGTCGCCCGAGGACACCAGCATCGCCCAAGCTATCGTTCACAGCCCCGCCTCCGAGGCCGATCCCCTCGAGATCAAATACGAGTCACAGCAGTCGCAACTGCTCGGTGTCCCCAGGCCATTCTTTACTCAACCTTCCGGCACACCTGTGTTACCAAGTCCAGATGACAACAAGTCCGATGATGGCCAGAACGGACCGGCGTCTTCACCCAGTGTTGCAGCGCAGAGGCGCAGGAGCATGTCACGGGGATCTCAGATCTCCCTCCTACGACAGAGCCTTGCCAAAGAGGCCGCAGCTCAACCGCATGATACGGCAAAAGCCGTGGAGTCTACGGACGATGCAATGGAGGAGGACGTGGCAACCGCCTCAGAGGAGGATTCGGCGGAGGCCGCTCAACGAACCTCGCCAATCGTCGAACCACCTGAAGATGATACATTCGATCGGGACAGTGTTGATAGTGACCAAGACGTGGATATGGACGTAACTGCGAACCAGCCCTCTTCGCCGGGATCTCTCGTCGAGGATGACGAGGACGCACAGTCTGGCCACGGGTCCTTGGCCGATGGTCTTCCCCCGTCATCACAAGCCCCGAGAGAAAGCCCGTCAAATACACGCAGCGAAGACATGGAGGAAGAGGAGGAGGTCGTCCCAACCCCTCAGCTGCCAATCAAAACTTTCCGCGATGCACTCCGAGGTTCAGCCAAAAAGCTCACTACTTATTCCAAGAAGGATGCAGCTGTTGAGAGGCCGGCCACGACGCCGCGAGCTACTCGACGTCGCAATGCCCAGCCAGACGAAGAACAGCCCTTTGATGTTGGCAACTTGCCTAGTTCGGCTCAGAAGTCTACGCGCTCCACGGCATCCAAGAAGCAGCGCTCTAAACCGGACTTCTTCGAAAAGTCAACATCAGTCCAAGAGACACCAGAGAATCTCGAGGTGGCAGGGAGTGCGGCTCGTGAGATCCAAGAGGACGGCGAGGATCAGGAGCCCGAAACTGAAGAGGCCCCAGTCAAGAAGCCAGCATCGACCAAGACCGCAAAGCCTCAGATGAAGCTCAAGAAACCCAAACAGACAGTTGCCTCTCGCACACCCGCAACCGCCACACCGAAGCCCGTAAAGGCAAAAACGCCAAAGAAGGCTCCCCAGCCCAAGGGAGCGCCTCAGGGACCACCTGAATATATCACCGGCCAATTCTCCCATGAAGAGATGCGCAAGCTCAGAGAAGTTGTCGAGAAGTATCGAGAAGAGAACGACCTGTCACAAGAGGAGATGAACAATCTTATCCAGATGAAGCAGCGCACAAAAGTGTCTAAGACGGCTATCCCATACGACGGCGAGAAATTCCTCCACCTGTGGAATTACATTTGTGCCGCTCTTCCTGACCGGCGCCGCCAGAAAACTATCGATGTTGCTCGTCAGAATTTCCACAACTTTAAGGCTCGCGGAGGAGGATGGACTGCCAAAGAAGATGTTAAGCTGGCGATGCTGTACGCCAAACATGGTAATTGCTGGATCAAAATTGCAGAAGAGCTGGGTCGCCACGAGAAGGATGTTCGCGACCGCTACAGGAACTATGTCATTTGTGGCCGCACGGAAGGCCGAAATTATTGGACTGAGGAGGAAGAAAAGGAATTGGTTCAGCATGTCATCACCTTGCTCAGACGGACGGACCGGTCACCTTCGAAGATTCAACAGCCTTACGAACCCATGATCAACTGGCAGACGGTCAGTGAGCTGATGGGCCGCAAGCGCACTCGTCTGCAGTGCATGAGAAAGTTCAAGACTCTCAACGTGGAACTTACCCCCAGCGAAGTTCTGAGGTCTTCGCGCCCCGCGTCAAAGGTCACCTGGACTTTGGAGAAGGCCCGCAAGCAGATCCAAGAAATGCCGCCCGAAGATAAACACAAAATGGTCCGGGCTATTCTGGCAGGAGGCGCCGGTCGCGACCGGTTGATTCAATGGACGAAGCTCGCCGACTTGGAGTTCCGCAGGAAGTGGCCCAAGAAGACTCTCCATTTGTTATGGTATCGTCTAAGGCAGCGTGTCCCCGATCAAAAGGAAAAGTCAGTTAGGGACTGTGCCCGTTGGTTGCTGGAGGATGCCAAGGCGAGTGGCCCCCGAGGTGCCAAAATACTCGGCGGAGGGGATACCAACTATGATACCGAGACCGAGATGGCTGTTGTTGATCCTCCCAAGAAAACCAGCCGTCGAAAGAGCCTGAAAAATGAGCCACGCAGTGCTGAACTTGTGGTTGACAGCGACGACGCTTCCGACGACGAGAACAACAACAAAGACGATGACGACACCGTCTCTGAAGCCGATGAGGAAGATGAGACCAGGCTGACAGAAGGTGATTCTCCGTCTACACGGCAGTCATCAGCCCAATCGAATCGACTCCTGACTGATTCTATATCGAATGCTCTCTCTGCGTCTCCATCTCTCCAACCTGCTGGCATTTCCAGACTTCTCCCCGTCGAAGCGGAAGACGCTAGGCCCAGCCCTGCTAAGAAACGTGTCAGGCTTTCTGGAGGAACTTCATCCAGACAACGGTCTATGGAGAATGATGGCAGTTCACCAGAGCCAGTCGCCTCACAGTATGCGGCCGAGAAGATTCCCGACCGCCTCAAAGAGAAGAGAGAAAAGGCCAAGAGGCGTATCTCTTCCGGGATCAGACTTCGAACAGCGGCATCACTGCAACCGGAGTCGGTGCAGAACAGCGATGTTGACGAAGACATGCCACCGATTCGCGTCCCACCTTCCACAGCACCCGCATCTGTCAAGAGCAGAAAAGCGGATAGGCGGGTGGGCGACTGGGCCAGAAAGACTGGAGGCCCCGAGCCGCCAGGCCTGCCGGCACCAGTCAGCGACGAAAACGATGAAGACATGTCGCCGGCTCCCGCCCCGCCCTCGACCGCTCCCTCAGGGTCTAAGGGTCGGAAGAGAGCAAACAGACTCACCTAGTGGACAGCTTGGGTTGCGATTTCACGCTGCGATGGATGTGCAACTAAATTGTTGTACAAGTTTCACATCTTCTCAAGTCACTCGAGTAGTGTGGTAGTGTACATGATGATACCCCGCGAGGCTGAGGTACGATGGTGACTCGAGAGTCGTTATTGATGGATAAGGTTTAGTGGCCAGGGTGCCGCAGAGAATACTATCAGAGCGGTCAACGTTCTGGGCCAAAAGCAATGGCAGGCCACAGCATGGGCAAAGCAGGTTCAGGCACGTCACACAGCATTTGTTATGAGGGTTGTTTTTCGGAGTGGATATCGATTGTTCAAGGATGGGAATTGTACATAGCTTAGTAGCTGCGAACCCCATCATTATCGAATGGTTCAAAACAAGTTGTGTTGAAGCTCTTTCTCAGATGTCAAATTCCCACGTTCCATTGTACTTTGTGGAATCGTCAGTTGAGTTGGTTGTCGTGAGGAATTTACGTCATTGGTCATGACTCGTCGGTGGCCAGTCGAACCACCCGAACGATAACGAGGTTTGAATTTTTTCACTCGGCGATTTTTCCTAAGCCTAGTGGAATGTCGTCATAGGACGACTACTTACTCATGAATCAGCTACCGCAGCTATCTCGCAACTGAGAATCGGTTTCGCGCCTAGTCGATAAGCGGCCATCAGGAGTAATCCAGCTTTATCTCCGACCGCCACGGATCCATCTGCCCACTTTTTCAACACCCGTGCCGCTGTCGCCGTCACCGTAGGGCTGTGACGTTCCGTGGCGAGAGACGATGTGTGTGTACTCTATACCGTGACAGCGTCCAGGATTTTTTGGGAAGTACGGTCAATAAGGTAAACCCTCGGGATGAAGTGGTGGGATGGATAATCGGCTCTCGCCCGAGAACAGGGGAACCCAGCGGGATGGGAAAGGAACTTGTTCCCCATGTACGGAGTACGTGCGTGTCAACTGGGGGTTGACTGATGCGTGCTTTTGCAGCGCTGTACACGTGTACTGGAGAACCCGATGAAGCTGTGATGACAAAGTCGTGTACTTACTCAAATGGCGAGTCCCAGGGTAGTGGGAGAAGGGGTGACACAAAAAAAAAGAGTGTGACAGCCACGCGCTCCGAGCCCATGACGCGACGTCATCCGGGGGAGGTGATGTATAGATTTTCTAGAATGATTCAACATGTGTGAATCTTCCGACATCTGGGGAAGGAATAACGGGGGGTTCCAGAAGACAGCACTGCATGCGTTTCTGTACCACGGCCATTCCGTGCGGGGTCTTCCTTCTTCTCCTTCGCGCGTTGTCGGATGTCATTGTCACGATGGCTTCACGTAGACAGTACTCCGGAGCAAGTTCCGCGCGACGCGCGCGTGCGGAATTTTCTCTCCAGAATCAAACGTCGTGGCGTCATTGTTCCGTCGCGGAGGGAGTCGGCGCGACGCGGGGTGTCCGCAAACGGTCCTTGTCGGATCGGTATCGAATTTTGGCCCGAGTCAGGACGACCTGAGCACCTTGACACTGGAAGTAGGTAGATCAGCAAACGCCGAGAGATCGGAGAAACATCTGGAGGCGATCATCCCGGGCGTTGCGGAGAGGCAGAAGTAGGGAAGCTGCAGTTGTTACGGGCAGCATTGGCAATTGTTGATGGGGAGGCACCGGTATTAGTAACGGCGTCGGCGATAGCAGCATCAAACATCGCGATTGTCACCGACCGTTCAAATCCGTGGAAATGCGCGCGACGGACAGTCTCGTTCGCAACAGACGGGAAAACAGAGTGGGTGGAGGGTACGAAATACTTTCGAGGCTGAGAGCGGAAAGCACAAAAAGGGGAAAGACGAGCCTCAGCCTCCAGCAACCTCACCGTGTAAGAACCTGAAAAGTTGAACGTCGAGCTCACGGAAAACATCCGATCAGACCACCGGACGAAAAGCGGGGCACTCAGGGACCGACCGCAGCGGCGTGGCCGCACTTCGGGCCCTTATGGTGGTTTTACGGAGAGTTGATGGGGCGGAGGGGTTCCGCCGCGATGAAAGACACTCACAGTCTCACACGGTACACCCCTCTCCCCCTCCCCCCCTGGGCGGATCCGCATTCAAGGCGTACGGCCGAGGTGAGGCGAGAATTTGCGCGCGCAATGGGCCGCCTTTTTTCCAGAAAAGATCCGAGTTAGTGCCTTGAGATCCAATTTGAGCCACAGTCTTTCATGGACTGTTTATCACCTACGTGGCAGTGTGGTGAGGTTTGAGCCTAGAGGCAGTTGTGTGAGCCACAGCTTCTCAAGTGAGGTGGCTTGACCTTACCACGGTAGATTGAGCCTCGAGATGTTTCACGATAGATTCGTCCATCGTGAGCTTCACCACCAGTGGTAAGTCATTTGCTGTCTTGATATTGACCACTTCTCGCTCAAATTTCTGTACAATCCCCCCTTCCACCGCTCCGTAGCTCCTCATGCCCACTTCTCATTCAACCGTGAAGCAAATTTTCATGGTCTCGTGTCGTTGCGAGTTCCTCACTTGTCGGCCCTTTTTCCTCTCGCGTGTAAAAGAGACGAGAAGACTCTTACCACAATACTCCATCATACTCCCCCTTTTCCCTCACTCTGGGCCTCTGGGACTGGGAGTTTCCACATATCGCGAATGACCAGGCCGTGTACGCAGTAGGTAGCGGTTGCTATTCGGCCGGCAGCACATTTCGTCGCTGTTTCGCATAGCTTCGTTGCTCGTAGCTGGCGTAGGATGGGGCTCAATACTCGGCGTGCTCTCGCGGTAATCGTGGAGTCGTGGCCGAGTCTCGGTGCTTTTCTGGTTCTCTCATGTCTCTCGTTAGAAGGTAGACTCCACGACTCCCCATCGTGGACCAGACCAAGGGGATGCCGGCCGGTGAAGTGGGTTGTGCAATGGTCTGGCTCAAGGGACGAGACTCGTCGAGCCGTGAGCCGCATCCATGGCCCTCAATAGCTCCTATAGCTCTCATGTTTCTCTAGTCTTTGATTCGACGAGTCACGAGTATCTCTCGCTACAACCCTCCCCTCTCACTCTCCGAGACTCTGCCTCCCGTTGAACGTTGACCGACGGTGGCGCCAGCGGTATGCATACCTAGTAGACGGTCGGCGGTTATCAGGAACCAGGCGCGCTGGAGGCAACGGGAGCAAGCCACAGAGCGAGGGACAGATACGGATACAGGGTGTCCAGGCGTATCTGCGAGCTAAGGCAGCCTAGTAGGGGCGTGTCGCGGCGGCATCTGCTTGCCGGGCCGAAGAGGACCAACAGGGTTCAGGGGGTGGGGGTCCCGTCAGCGGACAGGGGAGGAGATGACATTTTTTTTTTTTCTTTTCACAGTCAAGCAGTAAATGCCAGATGGAAAACAAGAAGAAGAGTGTGAACTGTGAAGAGAAAAGGCAAGGTGGATGGGGCAGGGGTGCAGGGGTCAGTGTCTAATCGGACCTTGCGTGGGCCAAGCTGCCATGCGATGCCATGCGGCTGCGTTGTGGACTTGTGGTTTTCTTTCGCAGTCATTGCAGCCTTTGCAGCCCTTTGTGGTGAAGGTTGTTATTCTCGTGATCTGACATGACCGTGGTGCATATGTCGGTCCGGGGAATGAGGCCTCGACCGGACGATGTGATGCGTAGCTCGGGGTATTTTTTTGATTTTATGATACGATGGTATGGTCAAAGTGTGCATGTCGTGGTCAACCCGGGTCTGCGATGTGTTGATAGCTATTCGGAGTATGTGCGGTGCAACTATTCAAAAAACCACAAAATCCATGATATTCCCAGGATCCCAGTGACAGGCCATGGCATGCCAGATGGCAGATGCCGCCCGTGCGGTGGAGATCTAGGTACCTTAGCGTAAAGTACGTACCCGGGAAGGAAGATGCGGCGACGGCACGGTACTTGGGCCCAAAATGTGGATACCTTCTTATTTTATTTTTTCAAGTGGTTCTCTGCTTGTTTCTCTTTCTCTTCATTACTTTGCATGTCCCTGTTTACCACGTCGGTTTCTTTCCGCATCTAAGCATACGTGGACGAACAAGTGCATCGTCTGATGTTATGATGTGAGCGAATGTGGTGCCAGGGCTCCAGCGATCTTTTCTCGAAGAAACGGAATGGTTCAATCGAAGGGCAGGGAACCTGACTCTCTCTCCCGTACTTGTGTATGACAGACCTGCACGTTAAGCTTTCAGCTTGTCAGTCCATCAGTCAGCCGTGCAGCATATCCTGTTCGCGATGCTAGCAATGCTACTGTGTACCTAGGTAGAGCGTAGGCCAAGCAAGGCCAGCCGCCAAGCCGTCGTCACTGTCACTCAATCAATCAAACTCCCGTCCCTCCATGGCATGGCGCGTACCAAGATGATCAAGGTTACGTGCCTCTTCACAATTCCGTGGTGCGGTGGCACGGTGGTATGGTGGCAGCATACGCGACGGGACCTGCATCGGTGCATCCTGACCCTGACGTCAATCGGAGGCTTCGGGATCTCCACCAACAACGAATGAAGTCCTGGACAGCGGGCGGATCATCTCGTGCTATTCCGCACTAGAGAGATTCCAGCAGCACGCCAAGGATAAAGGGTCCGATTAGTGTAATTGTGGCCCGTCCAATCTGGGCCTTGACTGCTTTCTGGATTTGTCGCCCTGCCTCTGCCTGCAACCACGAACATAGATCCTGGACAGGGAAGCCAGATCCATTCGGCGAGTTCCAGCTATCACCGCGAATAATTGTGGTGACCCTGCCGCATACGCCGTCGTCTCGGCCTCTTTTCGAAAGTCTGGTCTGCGGTCCCTGTCACCTTGCCTTTTGCTTGAACCACCACCACTCTCTGTAGTGCTCACTGCTCGCTCACACCGGGGAGCCTCATGTTTAGACCGACTCCTCTTAGTGGCCGAGCATTGGACCGAATAATTGCAATGAGACTCGGCGTCAATCATCAGCTCACGGGGCACACCCCTTCCCTTGCCTACCGTCCCCCCCAGTACACCGTGCACACCAGATCCAGTGCCTTGACGGTGTCGGGTGCTGGACGGTGCCACGGTGGTTGCTTGAAGCTCAGCTGCGTCGGCCGGAGGTACTCGGCGCAATGTACCACCAACGTCACTCGTGAGGCTCGCGACACGGCGAGAGCTATGGCCATCCGGCCCATCGGCGGCGGTCCCACCGTCCCAAGAGGTTCCAGAGGTTCCTCCCAAGGTACCTAGGTAGGCCCTCTCACTACGACCACAACCGTCAATTTTCAAAGTCACCCTGGTCCGACATGTCACCACGGTCACGGTATTCTCTCTCGCGACTCTCCGCCCGCGAGACGACTGGGCCAGAACCATCACTACCACCACGTCGTTCTTCACCCGGTCTTCACCCGCCATTATCCCACAGTCCAGCCCACACACGTACGTTGCTGCCCGCACTTTTCTTGGTTCGCCCACGGGCCCCCGACTTGTCCGTTTGATGCATGTTGTTGTGGACTGTGGGAGTGTGTGGGAGTGTGGGTTAGCCAGTACCAGCAATGTGGGTATCGTTTTCTTCCTTTCCTTTCGTTTTTTTTTTTTTTTTTTTCGTTGTTTAGCAAGCAAACCAAGATGTCCATGCCCACCCCGGCTGCCCTGCTTGGTCAGAGACGTGATCATGAGGCATGAAAAGCACCTTTCCATCAGTCAAAGTGTGGAAACGCATGCGGAGGCATACGGGGACATACGGGGAGTGAAATGGGTTCCCAATGGGTGAGAACGGGGTGAGCATCTGCTCATTCCTTCCTTGCCTGCTTCCTTCCCTTCTTCGCGCCTTCCGTTGTGCTTTCCGCCGTGCCATGCCATGTCGTGCAAGGTAAGGTACCTCTCCTTCCGTGCTCCCTTCCATACCTTGGCCAAGTACCGAAATAAGGTGAGCACCTACCTTATGGTACATCCCTTACCTTAGTAAGTACTAGGTAAAGTAAGTAACTTGGGTAAGGTAGGAAGCAAAGTGAGGAAGGTACGAACCGGAAAGTAGGTACGTCCCAACCCGGAGCCGTGGTCGCGAGACCCAGTCCCCGGGCACTCCCCAGTCACGCCGTACCTTCCCAGTCAACCCAGACTACTCCGTACCTTACCTATGGAACTGTGGGAAGGACCTGCTCGTCTCCTGACCTCTTTCCTCTAATACAAAAAGAATCCTTTCCTTCCCCCATCGTTTACTCTTGGCCCCCTTTCCTCCTTCCCATCCCACACTTCTCCAGACTAATCAGAGTTTTATCTCAACTACCTTGTCCCTCTCCACACCTCAACAGCTCAAGGCAGGTATAATACCTTCCTTCCTCCCTCTTCCTTCTTCTTGAAGCAGACACCCAACAACCTCAATACCAACAAGAACCTCGTTCTCACCCAGAGACATCATCACCCTCGGAACCAACAGACTTATCTCTCCCGCCTCTACATCCTCCCCTGGATCGAGAACACCAAACCCACCCCCACATCATCCATCCCCATATCGACGCACATCGTCAGCATCGCCCATCATGCAGTTCCCCAAGCTCGGTGGCAAGGGCGTAGAGCATAAGGACCGGACGGAAGCCGACGCTCCCACCTCGCATTCCAGCTCCGACATCACGGCTGAGCAGAAGATTACCTTCGCCGCCGCTTTCCTCGGCCTCGTTGCCAGTATCGGTGGTTTCATGTTCGGTTATGTCAGGTATGTCTTACTTCCCCGGAGAAGGGGGGGGGGGGGGGGCACCTCTCCGCCCCGCCCTCCTCCATCTGAGACCTACATGTCCCGCCGGCCGTTCCGTTTGCTGACCCTTTGTTCCTCACAGTGGTCAGATTTCCGGTTTCTTCCTGATGGAAGACTTCATGCAGCGCTTCGGTGAGCCCCAGAATGGCACCTACGTCTTCAGCGCCGCTCGCCAGGGCACCATCGTCGGTCTCTTGTGTATCGGCTGTCTCGTTGGTGCTCTTACTGCCGGCAAGCTCGCCGACACTCTCGGCCGTCGCATGACCATCTCGCTCTTTGCCTTCTTCTCCTGCATTGGTATCGTCATCGAGATCTCCTCCACCACCAAGTGGTACCAGTTCGCCATTGGCCGCCTCGTCAACGGCGTCGGTATCGGTGCCCTCTCCGTCGTCGTTCCCATGTACCAGTCCGAGTCTTGCCCCGCCATTATCCGCGGTGTCATTATCTCCACCTACCAGCTCTTCATCACGCTCGGCATCTGGCTCGCCGAAATTGTCAACTTCGCGACCCACAACAAGGCCGGCTCTGCCTCCTGGCGCATCCCCAACGGTCTCGGCTTCGCCTGGGCCCTCATTCTCGGTGCCGGTATCCTCCTCCTTCCCGAGTCCCCCCGTTACGCCTTCCGCCAGGGTCGCGAGGACGAGGCTCGCCGCAACATTGCCAAGCTTGCCGGAGTCGAGCCCAATGCCGCCTCTGTCAACCTCCAGATCGATGAGATCCGCGCCAAGGTCGCCGAGGAGTCTGCTGGCGCCGACACCAGCATCTGGGAGATCTTCACCGGCCCCCGCATGTTCTACCGCACCATTCTCGGAATTGTGCTTCAGGCCGGTCAGCAGCTCACCGGCGCCAACTTCTTCTTCTACTTCGGAACCACCGTCTTCTCCGCTACCGGTCTCAGCGACAGCTACGTCACTCAGCTCATTCTCGGATCCGTCAACGTCGCTTGCACCTTTGGCGGTCTGGTTGTCGTCAAGAAGTCCGGTCGCCGCATTGCTCTCATCGTCGGTGCTCTGTGGATGATGATGTGCTTCTTCGTCTACGCCTTTGTCGGTCACTTCGCTCTTGACACCGTCACCCCCTCCAACACCCCCCAGGCCGGCGCCGTTCTCGTTGCCTTCTCTTGCCTGTTCATCGCCGGTTTCGCCACGACCTGGGGTCCTCTCGTCTGGGCTGTCGTCGCTGAGCTGTACCCTGCTCGCTACCGTGCTCCCGCCATGGCTCTTGCCACCGCCTCCAACTGGCTCTGGAACTTGTATGTGTCCCTGACTTTCAACTGCAAAAACTATCAACTAACTCCTTCTCAGCCTCATGTCCTTCTTCACCCGCTACATCACCGATGCCATTGACTACCTCTACGGTCTCGTCTTCGCTGGCTGCTGTGCTGCCCTGGCCGTCATTGTCTTCCTCTTTGTCATGGAGTCCAAGGACCGCACTCTCGAGGAGATTGACACCATGTACGTCCAGCACGTCAACCCTATCACCTCTGCGAAGTGGCGCGGCGAGGTGCACAAGCACCACCACGAGTCCGCCAGTGAGGAGGAGAAGGTCAATGCCACTGCCTAAGCGCATTGATTGCTTTGGCGTTTGAAATGTCTTGTGCATTGGAAACACCGCAAACATACACACATTGCATTCTGTTCCCCTCTGGCTTTCTAGGCCAGAGAGAAAAGACCTGTATCATACAAACTTCATTGCGACGGCGTTGGGTGACATCTTGTATTCTTAAGAGAATTCGTTCATGAGGAATGAGAATTATTTAATTGATCAACATTCAAAAGACTTTGATGCATACAAGTGATACATGTCTATATTACGGATCCGACGCAAGAGGATCGATTTGCTTACTCGGTTGAATGGTCATAAGAAGGTTTAGGTATTATCGAGATGTACTTCACTTGTCCTTCTTAAGCTCATTAGACAATATCAAGAAGTTGTTTATGTATTGGAGTTATGTCTCTGTGGCTTGCCCTCTTCTAAGTCTAAAGGACGAGGGCTGGGAGCCGATGTATGTCTGCCTCCTTTCCGTGTTACCGGCCCCCACCAACGATTACCAGATGATATGATACCATTGAAACTAGGCCACGTTGGTTCAACAATTGTGAGGGAGGCTGAGCGCAACGGAGCGCAGCTCCGCGACGCCTAGCAAGTATCTGACAAGCCAGATCTCGTCTTATGCATCAGGTTCAAAAAGGGGTCATTGTATGCGATGCCAAAGTCACACAGTTGAACTCAATCCCCATCCCTTCATCTTCTCCAGCTCAGTTACCTCACTTGCGCAACTTGGCAACGATGGCGTTGTACGAAGGCTTGGGGTTCCAGTTCTCGTCAAAGAGCAGGGGCTTGGCGGTGGCCATCCACGACTGCTTGTCGCTGACGCCCCAGACGGTGACGCCCTTGCACTTGGGCACGTTGAGGCAGGCGCCGACGACGGTGGCGTAGTCGTTGGGGGGCGCGCCGGGGATGTCGAGCTCGGTGATGGCGATCTCGGAGGCGCGGGAGCGGGCGAGGGCTTCGAGGGCGGCTTGGATGTTGCCGGACATGTTTGCTGCCAGGTGGGCCTGAGAGCCTGTGTGGTGTTAGTCGTCTCTTGATTTTGTCATAGTTGTTTGACCCTCGTCTCTCATGAATGACTCTCCGTCTTTGAGCATCTTCATCTACGGAGTACTTCTCCATGGGGCTGAGGGGGTGGAGGTAACCAGAGGTAAACTCACCAATACCGTCAATGGGGATGCCCTGCCCAATCCACTGGTTCACCTTGTTCACCATGGCCGTGACCTTGCCCCAGCCGGCGTTGTCGAGGTTGTAGTCGTTAATGTACAGCTTCGCCGCGGGATCCGCGAGGCGCGCGGCGCGGAAGGCGACGCCGATGTACGCTTCGCCGAGGACGTTGGAGAAGGCCGTGCTGCGGATCGTGCCGTTGTCGTTGAAGGCTTCGTTTACGACGTCCTGTGCATTGTCAGTTTACGGTGAACTCATACTCATACCAGATGTGTGAGAACGGAGAAGAACCGTTTCAAGCAAGTCAAAAAAAACATACCCATGACCTGATCTTGCCCTTGTACTTGCCCACAATCGTCTTGACGTGCGTCTCAATCACCTTGGTCATGGTCGCCTTGTCCTTGATAGCAGACACCCACGCCGGCAAAGCCTGATGCCAGAGCAACGTGTGGCCCCTGATGCTCTTCCCGTTCTGTTGCGCAAAGTTGACGAGGAAGTCCGAGTTTGTGAAATCAAAGCCGCCCCGCGTCGGCTCGGTGGCGTCCCACTTCATCGAGTACTCGGGCGTCACCTGGCCGAAATTCTGCTGGATGACGGCGGCGGTCTTGCCCTGCTGCATGATGCCGTTGTCGCCCGAGACGCCGATGTAGAGCTTGCCCTTTGCTTTGAAGAGCTTGTCGATGCTGGTGGGGGATTGGCGGGTGAGGAGGTGGGCGGCGGCGTGGTGGCCTCGGACGGCGTGAGAGTGAGAGTGAGAGGCCGCGGTGTCGTCGGCGGTGGGGAGGCCGAGGACGGCGAGGGGGGCTAGGAGGAGGGGGAGAGAGAACTTCATTGTGTCTCTTCTTCGTTTTTGGTTATTGTTGCCTTATCCAAACTGGCGCGGATTGTGTGTATTTTTTACAATGAGTGTCTATGGGTTGAGTAGTTATGATCTAGAATGAGCGTCTGGCGAAAGGAATGAATGACTGAAACGAATGACTGAAACGAATGAGAAGAAGCAAACACTTTGAAAGAGAAAAGCCTTCAAGCAAAGCGCCTAACTGTGTGTGACAAGCTCCGCCATGGGGGACATCTGCCCAGCTTATTCAGTTTCCGTCCGGCACGGAGGCTTGCAGTCCGGGCCTCCCATTTCTCGCCGCTCCCCCCTTGGCAAATATTGGCGCATCTCCAATCGCCCGTGCGGTGGTGGGAAATTTCGCATCAAAGAAGTTTGTGTTTTGGAGACTTTTTTTTTTTCTCTTCAATTGGGGGGGTTCGCATTCGCCCGCAAGTCAGGTCAGCAAAGGAGGGAAACCTGCCGTCGGAGATTCAACGTGAGCTCCGGTGCAGAGAAAACAAACATGTCTGTCTGGGTCCTGCGTGCTGCGTAATTTGAGCCGCCACTCGATTGTCTTGGGTTGCGCGCGCATCCCGAAGAAAAAAGAGGCGCGATGCTGCAAAAACCCCCCATGAAGACCCCCCTGTGCCCTGGTGTCGACGATTAAGTGGTTTTACACCTATCCCAGGGCCCCATACGTTAGCGCAGTGAATTGACAGGGAGGGTGGCCAATAAGTACAGGTTCTATCCTTTCTACCTAAATTCTATAGCTAATCCGGAGATAGTACTTTAAACTCCTCACTATCGAACCTTTTACTTATTTTTACTATTTCTCCCTACTTTTTATTACTAACTTTTACCTTAACTATATATATAAAATATTTTTTAAAAAATCTTAAGGGAATATTCTAAAGTACTTATCTTAAAATCTCTTTTTATTTTATATATAAAAATTAGAAAAGTGACTTTATAGGGCTGCTACTAGATTTGGTAAAGTCGGCTACTATTTCACGAGCTAACGTATAGGACCCCGGGATAGGTGTACTATAATAGCCTTTGCCGTGTTGAAAATAGCCTTTACTACGGTATCAGGCTAAAGTTTAACCCCCCTATTAAGTACCGACAGAGCTGGCCCATACCCACCTTCCGCAAGTAGATTAACTAACTAGAAGCCGCTATTTCAGAACGGGCCTACTAATTAGCCTAGCCCAATTTTTTTACTAATTACGAATCCTTCCTCCTACATACCTACTACCTACTTACTTACCCTTACTTTTAATAAATTATTACTAATATAGTATAGCTAATAAGTAGTACGACGAAGTACCTTAATAAGGCCGACCGCTAGCGGATTCGTATACTATATATTAATATAAAATTTATATAAGTTTAAATAGTTAAATTAACTAGATTTATAAAAAACTAGGTCCGTATAGCTATAAGGGCCTTATTAGTAGTAATTACGCTACGTTCTAGCTACTTACGGGTTATAATTTTATAATAAAAAAAAGCTCTTATTAAGTACGTTATTTTTTTTAAAAAACGGCCGCTAGGCCTCCTTTTTACTATTTTTGATTATACTCTTTTCTTTTTAATTTAGTACTTACGTAATATGAGTAGCCCTATATTAGCTTAGGTTTTATTATTACGTTACCCGCTATAAGCCCCCTATATCCGAGGCTAACTAAATTAAGTATCTTACCTAGGCTTAAGAGTACTTTTATTAGACTATTAAAGATTAGTAAAAGGTTTTATAAATAAATAAAATATAAGTTATAAGTAGTTACTATTATAAGCTCTATATTACTCGTTATTATAGCGAGGAATAGGACCTAATATATATTATCGAGAGGTATTAATATAAGCGGGGTTAGATATTTTAAGGATATTTTTCTAAAGATTAAAAAGGACTAAGTATCTTTTAAAAAAAAGATTAGGGTAGTATTCGTACTAATACTTACTAAGAATATACTATACTTATTATTAATAGTTAGATTTATTTTTATTAGTAAATATATAGTAATAACCTTATTTTAATATAAAACGGCGCCTTAGTATATAACGTAGAGTTAACTTAGTAAGAGCTTAATAACTATAGTGTTTAACTAATATTCTAGCCGCCTTTCTTACCTAACCTTAACCTTATTAAGACGTACTAAAATTAGATAAAGGATTATATATAGGAGCTTATGGGTATATAAGAAAACCCTTTATACGACGTATTATAATAATAAGTTAAGGAGGCCTAGGATACTTTTTTAGAGGACTTTTTATATTTATTATTAAGTATAATACCCGCGCGTTACTAAGTAGTAATTAATACTAACGGAATATATATTAAATACTAATTTAGTTATAAAAATTAATTAAGATCAAATGATTATCGATTATGTTAGCTATTTAGCGCTAACGATCTAACTAGTGCGTTGACCCTTGTCTGTGGATCGGTACCGAGCCAGGGGATTAAACTTACCCCTATAGACCAAGTAATTGCAATAGCAGATCCCCAGTTCTTTCGGGTGGTCCAATCATGCTAGCCACAGGGAGCTTCCCTGCCTCTGTTTTCTCTCTTTCGGTTTCTCCAAATCCTCCCACCGGCTGGATAATAGCGAAATCGCCATATAGTAGGTAGCATTTTCACGGAGACTGCGTGCTGGGTTCGGATTTAGCACAGCACAGGAGACTGAAAAAGGAATTAGTGATGGCTCCGTTCCCGTTCCGGCGACCCGGGTCTGCACAATACCCGCAAGCAACATTCCATCAACCTCTTTGCCGGCTTGTTTGGTGCCACAGGATGCATCAACAAAAAAAACGAAAACAATGCGAATGGGTGGAATTCAACAATCTCGGGGACCGGGCTATAAATACTCTAGCTGCGCAGCAAAAGTGTTCCAGCCGCGTCGACTCTGCGTGGTCCGCCACGTCGTCAGTCCACGCACCGTCGGTGGTAGCTTGTGAGAAGACGTTGGGCTGCGTCACGGCCACGTGGGGTGGTCAACTCATCACCTCTTTCTTTTCGTTTTCGCCGTTAGCGACGATAAGACGTTGGCGACATGAGAGACAACTCTGAAAGAGTTCAACGGTGCAATGTGAAGTCTGAGCCTTGATATCCGCACTCGCCCTAAGGCGTCGCAACTTAAAGCAACCAAGGATCCCGGTCAGGGGATTCTCGTCTCCATCTACCGGCCCGGACAGAGCGATCGGAAGGATCCATCCCCATGACCTGGACGCCGGGCCCGGATGACATAATTCCCAGCCGAGACCAGTCGACTACTCAAAGAACTGATCCGGAATGGCTTGCCTCTTCCTCAACATAAAGGATGGTGATGTCGGCTCATTACCCGTACAGCGTATCCTGTTACGCAAACCCTCGTATCACATTCCAGCACACGTCACTCTTCTATATCCTTCATTCTTTTACTGGCGGTATCGCAAGAGACTCTGTTCTCCTGCACTTGTCTGCTTGAGAAATGGACCACAGTAGAGGAAAAACTAGGACGCCGAGTAACACATTGGTGATTTCTGCCCTGCGTCAAGTCGCACTTCTCCTAGTGAGAACTGCACGAGCCATACCATTATACACAATTCCCAGTTCCCAGGTCATCATCTCTCGTCATAATTGTACAGATACGTATCACACAGTTTCGTCTGTGAACATCCCTTTCCAGACCTTGTTCTCCCCTAATCCTCACACTCCTCCCATACCAAACACTTAGTTCTCGCCATCCTTGCGGTTTCTTTTGAACAAGTTACTCAAGAACTTCCGCTTCGAGCCCGACGTGGCCTTGTCTCTGGTCGATGAGGACGCGGAAGAAGCAGCACTATCCTCACTAAGGAAAGTTCTCATTCCCACGGCGTCGTCGCTGTCCGTCGAACGACTCGAGATCGTGTCTCTTCTACCATTCTTGAGCTCAGTCATCGACGCCATCTTACCCAAGAATCGGGAAGGGGCGTTGGCTGATCTTGGAGCATAAGCAGAGCTTGTCGGCTGATTGACACGCTGCTGGCGCTGATCGACCAAAGGTGCTGCGACTTCCTGTCAGTATTCAGTTCGACGTTGAGGCCGTGGATAAACTTACTGGGACGAGGAGACATCGCCGCCATGGACGCTGCCGGACGAACTGTGCGGTCTCTTTTAATAGAGAAGTCGGCTCGAGTGACGTAAGGGTCGAAAGTCGTGTCAAAAGCAGACGGCGAAGTGGTGTCAATCGGCTTCAAGACCGGGATGGGCGGCGGCGGTCGAGCGGGAACGTAAGACTTGGCAGGACCAGGACCAAAGTCCACATCGATGAAGGCAGAGTCAGGAGCCTCACTCTTCGGCTGGGGCTTCGGCGTCTTGGGCTTCGGGATCGAAGGAAGCGGCTTGTTAGGCGCCGGAAGAGGAGGCGCGTTGAAAGGAATCGCCTTCATTGACTGAACTTGGCGAGGGCGACGAGTAGGCGTATCGACATCGACTTCCTTCTTCGGCGTCAGCGGGCGGTGAGCCATGGCAGCGGAGCGAGGCGACAAGACCTCTTCCATCTCGCGGTTCAACTCGTTTCCGATATCCGTGATGAGTCTCGAAGTTGAACGAGCGACGGTTCCAGTGCTGGCAGCGGATGCTGCGCGGTCGGCGCTTGACGCCGTAGGAGCTGGACTGGGGCTCTTCATCGTGCTGAGCCTCAGCGGCTTCGGGTATGCCTGGGATGCCGAAATTTGAGGGAGGCTCGGGACAGCCCTGCGTCTTCTGACGTGGAGAGATGGAAGCTCCGAGTTGCGAGAGGACTCAATGGCCTCGGTAACAGGGTCTTTGTGAGCCGGCTCTGGTCGTTTGGGAAGGCGCTTCTGGCGGTAGTACGCGGCAGTGTCGGCTGAGGTTACTGAGGAAAGAATGTGAGGGGAAGACAATAGGTTCCTGGTGACAGAGCTTCGGGAGGGCGGGAGAGGATCTTGGGCCCGCATGCTGGAGATTCTTGAAGAAGCTTCCGGAGCCGAGATCTCGGTAGCCACATGGCGTGCATACTTGCTGCTGACCTTGGCATAGTCGCTTTCCAGGCTTGCAGGAGTGCCTTGAATGGGAAGTCGAAAAGAGGCGGCTGTCGACACAGATGTGGCTGTACTCACATGAGATGCAGTCGAGTAGCGATCATGACGGTCCACGGCAGATCCAGTCGCTTGCGATGAGAAGTTGCTGATTGAACTGGATGGAGCTTCGGAGTATCTGTGATCAGCAGTATCATCAGTTTCCTCATGAACGAGATGAGACTGGGCAGTCTCTGAGTTTGGAACGTATGAGGTAGCTTCGAGGCCAGGTGAGCGACGTGAAGCTCTTTCCTGAGAGTGAGCGACATGGGGAGGAAGGTTCTCTGGTTGGCGCGGGGTCAAACCCTCTCCATTCTCAAGCTCACTGGTCGTAGGCGCCAGCAACATCAAGTCCGTAGAAGAAGGGCGACATCCAGTCAAAGGATGGTGAACTGCAGTGACAGCACTATCCTGTGAGTAAATGGAAGAAGTGTCTGCAATATCAGCTGCATCATCTGAGATGCTTTGGTGAAATGTCTCATCTTTAACCACTGGTGTCAGAGCGTCGTCCAAAGTCTGTTGAGTCTCCTGTCTCCGCGTGACCATTGGCGCAAAGACCTCAGTCTGTGCAGATGCCGGAGAGTTGCTCAAAGGGGACACGTTTCCAGTAAAAGGTATTTCATATAAATGCTCAGAACTGAGAGGCGATACATTGTTTTCGTCTCTGTAACCTGTGGCTGTCAATGTAAACTGCTGGCGATATCTTTCGTAAGAAGTTGCAGAGCCATAGCAAAGCGGAGACGCTTCTGTCATTCTACTTTGTGCACGACGTGCAGGTAAGCTTCCTTCAACACTAGTTGTGGATAATGACATAGGTGAAGTGGTTCTTCGAAGAGAAGCATCGGACGGAGCCACTTCATTCGATGCAGCCTGCGTGAAATCGCTGACCCGACGATGACTTTCAGCGGGCAGCTGTTCGGCATTGCAAGGGTGAGGAAGGGTAGCCGTGAGTGCATCTGTCGGCTGAGCTTCACTGGAAGCTCGGTGGGAAGCAAAGCGCAGGGGCAGTGGAGTGATAGAAGCTCTGTCCAGAGGAGATGCCTGAATCATTCCGGGGCGATATAAGGGCTTCGCCTCACTGGTGGTATTAAGGCAAACACCAACAAAGCAGTCTTTCTCTTCTTCAACCAGGGGGGTGGAAGGGTCATCGAGCAGCAACCTTGTTGACTGCACGAGACTCTCATAATTGGCCGCTGCAGGACGATCAAGTAAGAATCCATCACTAGATGAACGATAGTTGTCGTCAGAGCCGATGAAAGAGTATGAGTTGCTGCGGAAGTGAGCAGGCATGAGTGGAGTAGAAGGGCCAAGGTCCAAAGGAAGAGGAACGAAGGACCTTCTTTTGCCAACATCTTTGTTCTTTGATGACCGACCCATCTTGGAAAACTTGCAGTCTTTGCCATCGTCCGGCAAGAAGTTTCTCTGAAGGCCTGCGGGTAGTTGCGGGAGCAAAAGGAACTCCTTGAAGTCTTCTGTCCAAGCCCAGACCACAGCAGGCTTGCGAATTGTGCAGTCGACTCCTTCCCTCTCTGCCTTGGCTTTGGCAATGTAATATTGACGAGTGTATTCCATGGGAGCTAGACGAGGCGGAGCATGTCGAAACTCGGGAGGGGCCTCGTTCTGCCCAAAGTAGACGGTAGGGTGTTGAGGCTGAAGTAGATAGAGAGGGACACTCGTCGAAAGGGACGGGGATACCAAGTTTGATGGGCTTCGCAAAGATGATGCGTAGAGCGAATCTCGCTCGCCTCCGGAAATATTCCTGCCGCGTCGAGCCACCGCCTGGCTGAAATCAGATCCAACCCGTCTCATTTCCTCGGGAGCAATGGGGTTGGAGATCTGGGATCTTTCGATTCCTGCGCTTCGCTTGCTGCGTAGCTTGGTAGCACTAGGGACAGCTCTAGTGGGAGTCTTTGGGCGCAGAGAGCTGCTGGACCGGGTCGTACGAAGAAAGCTCCGAGGCGCCGTGTCGGTTGGGGTTCCAGGGGGTAGGCCGAACTGGTCGAGTAGTTCTTTGAGCGTTGGGAGCTCGGGGACATCCCTCTCTGCATCAGATGTAGCAATGAAGTTTGCAAAAGACTTGACTTTGTGAAGGATGTTCGAGGGCGTTCTTGGTCGTTCCACTTGGGCGGAAGGCTTAACGGGTTGTCCTTTCTCCTTCGAAAGCACCAATGCCTTGTCCATATCCTCTCCGTCTTCAGAGTCGCTTTCCCAAGTATAGATAGGAGTGCCGTTCTGGACCTTGGCTGGCAGAATGAGGCCGTACATGGCAAGCTGGTGTTTCTCCCATCCCTCTTCCAGCCTGATATAATGGGCCAGTGGGTGTTCTTCAAAGTCAGTCTTGGACAGTTCTTCAGAGTAGCCCAAGACAGGAGGCTCGTCCAAGTCGCAGGCCCATTCGCGGCCATTGGTCTTTGCGCCCGTAATCTCGCGGCCTGGGCATCCCGCCAGAAGGGGAGTGGGAAGAGGCGGAGGTGGAGCTGGGGCCGGAGTTGGTCCTAGTGAGCTGCCCTCGATTTTGGAAGTGGGGGCTTCCATGGCTAGCTGGTGAGCGGCGTTGAGTGAAGTGTTGGTTCGGTTACGTCGAAAGAGCCTCGAGAGCGGAGTGGATCGATCAGCTTCATTGATTCCTGGAGTCGATGGACGGGGCTGTGACTGAGTAGAAGGAGGAGTCTGGAGAGTAGTGTTCGCAGTGTGTGCAAGTGAGTGAGCGGAATCTGATCGATAACGTGAAAGCTGCGAGCTCTTGCTTTTCTTTGGTTTTGGAGTCATTGTTGCGCTAGAGGCTGGAGCACAGCTGGCAAATGGAGGAGCTTCGTGTACGATAATCGATGGATTGGACAGAAGCAGCGAAGCAAGTCGGAAAGCTGGTACAATGAAGCTGATGGAGGATAGTGTGATCCAAGCAGGATTCTCGTTGTTCAAGCCCCAAACCTTTGGTCGAGCAGGGAGAATCTGCGCCAAGATCAGTCAGTGTTCGAGAATATGGTACAAGAAGGAGCATTGGTGACATACTCTCTCGGTCTCAACAACAAAAGAAAGGCGGCTAGACAAAGCCTTCCAATATGGCCAATCGCGGAGTAGTGCTGAAGCTCGTAGAAGGACAATATCTAATGCGAGGGGCGGAGGACCAAGAGATGAGGTTATTAGTATATGAGAGGATGAATGGGAGGAAGTGAGAAGCGTGGTGTTTGCGGTAGTTGGAAAAGCCAGAATGGAAATAATTCTGTGGGAGGGAAAATAAACAGTGAAGCGCGTGATGGGCAGGCGCGTCGGGCAGAGGGGAACTGAGAGGGAAGGGACGATGGTGAACTCAACGCACAGGTCTGCCTCAGGAATTGAAGATGATCGGTGAGAAAATCCGGTCTGTGGACATTGGCAACGTGAAAGCTGAGGTGGATTGGTCTGTATACAACCAAACCTGCTCAACTGACCACGTAGCGCAATGCAACATGTACGCTTTGAGCTCTCGAGGCGTAGATTCGTCTTGAGTGTGACATGATATTTGTCTTGACTCGGAATAGTACTACTTCGTTTACACTTTTAAGCCTAATAACTGAATACCAGGAATTATCATGTTGCAAAGAAGGAAGGCGACTCCAAAATCTTTTTTAGTAAAAAAATTGATCAGACAATGAGTAACGATTGAACTTAGATGAGGAGGACATGCAGATCATAGTAACACCCTTAGTTCATTCGAGTTATGTAAACCTAGCACCACCCTTCGTGTGTCTCGTGGATGAAGTATATTACGGCACTGCTGATATGTGAGTAAGTATCTCTCTGTACATCAATCAGTCGAGCGAGATGAGGTAAGTCAATAGACCATAGGATGAAGAGAAAGGCATGATTAACATCTTGAATCCATGAGAAAACTGATGAGAAATATGATAGAATCTAGAGGTAAGGCTCGGTTTTGTGGAATAATTTGCTGATGTTTTGCTCCAGCAGGCAATGGTTCGATGAAGCTTCGCCAACGGTCTGTCGTTGTGATGGTTGGCTCCACAGCTACCTGAACTTCCTATCCAGAACTTGGTTTGCTTACCTAATATCGGGTGATGGAAGCATCAGCCACATCCGGGGAAGACATCTATCACGTGATATGATAAGGGCGCCACAATTGGGTTCGTCCCTCAGCTGGGCAGGGGCCAATGCCAAGGAAAGAAGGTCAAGAACCATGCCAAGAAAGGCCAAAGATGTAGCAGGAGCTCTCGGAGTCCTCTCCTTTCGTAGCACCGACGTGTTGTGTTTCCTGTTTTTTCCCCTGTGGCTTGACCGACACTGACTCTTTGTCCTGTTCTCTTCTTTCTCTCTTTAATTTCCCTATTGTCTGTTCCATAAACACAAAATCTCGCACCCGCTGTGCCTTGCTTAATTCTCTACACCACATTTACTGCCCGCCAGAACCTGCCGGCCGGCCTTTCCCCCCCTCCGCTCCGAGACGCTCTCTTTCACTCGGCGAGGACTTCTCAGCGACCCGTCGCCATCGGAATCGAGCCGCAGCAGGCCCTGCAGATGCTCATAACATAATATAGCAATGACTTTGGCGAGCAAGGGTGGGCAGCGTATGCTGTCGCACTTGCGCCCCTCTCCGACCCGGTGGGTTGGAACGCGTGGCTGCCGCCTCGGCCGCAGTTCTTGGGGGCCGCTGTCAGCACCGGCAAGGACGGCACCGGCATTGGCACCACCACCTTCATCGGCCGTCAACATCAAGACAGCCGCCGCCTGCTTCTCCACACACCCGCCAGCAAGATCCGGTGAGTTGGTGCGCGTACGTTCTCATTTCTTCGTGTGTACCTCTCCAAGTTCCCCCATCCTTTCTTGTCGTCGCTGCGCGGTTCCACTCTCTGCGTGGCAGCTTCATCTTCTTGCTTCATGCAATGTTGGCGGGATGGATGTGATGCGGCACCTGCAAGAAGCCCAATAGGGCACGGCTGCGCGAGGCTGGGCGCCAGATATCCGCTTTCTCTGAGTGTTTTGGACAGGGATGCTACATCTCTGTGTAGCCGAGGACCCGATCCTGCAAGCCAAGATGCTGCAAATCAGATCTCGATTGGTTCCCATAGCGAATCAGGTTGCGAACCGGTTGCTGTCACATCTTGCTTGTAACGTCTCTCACCAATGCACTGTCTAGTAGAGCGGACTTTGCCTTTTGGGCCAATGAAGAGGAATCTCCAGTGAAGGATCCTCCTGTCGTTGCAACAAGAGCTGACCTTCAACCTAGATCAACCACAATCAAGCTCAAAGTCAGAACCTACCACTCCTAGAGCCCAAGATGGCGGCGATAGTCTTCCCAAGAAGATGCTCGAGTCCGCCGCGACGTCGTTCGCCTCCATTCTCGTCCTTGCTGTCGGCTTCGCAGTGGCAGGCTATGCTTACCACAAGACGTACAAGCGCGTTGTCCTGAAGAAGATGACCCGCGCCTTCACGCCTGGTGACCCCGTTCTTGAGCTGGCCGCTATTGGGAAGGAAGTGCCGCAAACCTCCGCCGAGGCCGATGATCGGTGGGTACAGCGGCCAGAGCAGGCACGCGTCGATAGAATTATCGACGGGTCAGAGGCTGGGCACTATTTTTTGCTCATGGGCGAGAAGGGGACCGGCAAGAGCAGCATGCTGATCGAGGCCATGCGTAAAATCGACGGCGAAGGCGTGGCCATGTTTGAGGCCCACGCAGACTTGGAAATTGTGCGCATACGCCTCGGCAAGGCCCTCGACTTTGAGTTCCATGAGGATTACATTGGCGGTTACTTCAGCGAACGCGGTCCTCGCGACACGACGGCTCTGTTGGATATCGAACGTGCCCTCAACAAGCTTGAAAAAGTTGCTCTGGTCAACCGTGAAACGCGAAAGAAGCCCCTGGTTGTCATCATCAACCAGATGCACCTGATCCGCGACGATGACGATGGCAAGGACTTGATCGAACTTCTTCAGCAACGTGCCGAACAGTGGGCGGCGTCCAACCTCGTGACAATGGTCTTCAACACGGATGACTACTGGGTATACGAGCGATTCAAGCAACTGGCTACGCGTATGGAGATCATGTCGGTGCGCGACCTGCCCAAACGCCAAGCTATCGCAGCTCTCGCAAAGTACCGCATGAAATACTTCAACGAGAAGTTGAGCCCAACGAGACTTGAGGAGGTATATGACCTCGTGGGCGGCCGACTCTCGTTCTTGAACCGCGTTGCCAAAAGCAGAGATATGATTGCTACGTGCAAATCCATCTGTGAGGTCGAGAAAACATGGTTCCTCAACCAGTGCTGGATTCTCGGCGCCGAGATGGACGACGATGTGATGGACCAGCAGAAGTGGGCTGTACGTAACGACCCCCCTTTCCGCATCGTCGCAAGCTGGCATGGGAACGCTAGTGGACGATCCGAACTGACAACAAATGATAGGCCGGTGCTATGGTTCTCGCTCAAGCCCTCGTAGATGAGGAAGAAGACATGGAGCTGTACGACGACGAAAAGGGTCACGTACTGCCCAGGTTCCCGATGCACAAGGCGCAGCAAATCATGACGCGTGCCGACTTCATACGTGACATGGACCGGCTCAACCTGTTTAGTATCGCCGCCAATGCTGAGGTCCGCGCCTCATCTGTACCGATGCACCGCGCGTTCCAAGAGATCTGCGCCGAGAAGGGCTTCCGGGATCATCTGGAGGCTACGATCCAGCGTATCGGTGACATCGAGTCCCTTGGCCGCACGCGCGAGCTTGTCGCCAAGGACCTTGTCCTGGGTGGCAAGTACCAGATTGCTCGTGACGGCAAGAACGGTGTTACGGTCAAGCTTGTTGAGGGTGAAGACTGAGGCATGTACGTCTGAGCCTGAGTCTGGTATGGCCAGGTCGTCAATAGCCCGATGGCGATGCGGAGTCCACCATCGAGGCTGCCACATTCAAGAGCCGAGCTACCTTACGAGACGAAACCGAGTGACTGTGATGGGACAGTGTGACGCGAGCTCAGATCTGATTGTCCGATCCTATGGCCCACCACGACCTATCAACTTCCAGGGCGACCCTTAGATCGGACAAAGATCTGGCGCTGATCGACTATGCGACTGGGTCGATGGACTCGGCCGATATGGGATGAAGCCTGAAGAGACGAACAGGATGACACCGGCTTGCCAGCTACGTGTCGTCCATCGAATGGAGTAGCTGAGAGTTGGACGTGTGGCCCATCCAGATTGCGACATGCGCGTTCGCAGGCATAATAATGCGTGGCTGGGAATGCGACGACCCCAACCTGTAAGATAGAGCACGTTGGCGGATAGATCCTGGGCTCTTTGGCTCGGGGAGAGGAGAGGGACATTGCGACAAGTTGCGCCTGTCCCCCTGTACGACTGCCGATTGCACTGTAGATTGCAGCCGCTCGAAAGATTTCTTTTGTATCCCATGACTTTTGTAGCCATCAATGTAAACCTACCCTTGCTGTAACGCACGCCCAAACTCTGCTATTCCGTGGACACCAATCGTTCGTTCGTTACCATCGTGGCTCGGCACCTCGGGGCCCTGTACGGTGTAGTATGCACCGCTGCTCCAGCTCAATCTCGCGACAATGTACTTTATGTAGCAATGAACAGCCCATCAGATAACGCCGGTTGGAGTGGAGACCTCCCCCCCTCTCGCCATGTTCGACGACATCACGACTTTTGATGGTTCGACCAGGCCTGTCCCTTGTCGAATCTCAAGACACCACCTCGCCAGGCGATGTCACTGGGCGCGAATACCTACCTACTGCCTACCGCATCTCGTTGGTCCAAGTTGTTTCTGCATGTCTCGGATTCGAGACGTTGGGATAGTACCCTCAGACTCTGCAGATATAAGAGAAAAAGAAAGGAGACTGGGTTAAGGTACATGAGGCGATGCGGAGGAAAGAAAATGGAAAAAGAGCAAAAAAAAGCAAATCCTTGAAGATGAAAAGCACGTACCAACCAACCACCAACCAACCACCAACCACCACCCACCACCACCATCGCACCCCCGCGCCATTTCTCTCCCGCAGCGCGCCGCCGACCTTCCCGAAGCGCCGTCCCGGGGGATACCCTTCCAACACCGGCCGACGGTTCTGTACGACGCAGACGGTGGCACGGTAGATTGGTCCAACGTTGACAGCGACATACCCGGCCTTTTTCTCCGTAGTCTGTAGCGGCGTTTGCTCTCACTCCCCTTCCCTTTCAATGCTCCCACCAGATCCATCCTCCTTCTCTTCCTCGGGGACTTCCTGGGGGCCCTGGAGGGGGAGCAAAACGAACTGCGGAGAGCCTCTCCGCCTCCCCAACGGTCGCACCACTTTCTTTCGCTGTCTCCAGCGGACCACCACCACCACCAGCACCAGCAACACCACAAATCATCCGATATCCGACTGGATACGCGCTGCAGCGGAAGGTGAGGATGAACTAGGACAAGCAACGCACCACGGCAGCCTTTCCCGCCCGAAGTATCCGACGTCTACGAAATGGGTGTCCTCCGCGAGCACTTTGCCCCCTCGGAGCATAACAGTTACCGGGCTGCCTGGATAGTACTGTAGCAGTGGGTAAGGTCGGTCAACCAAAGGAATCAACGGCCGAGATCCATCTACTCCGGAGGGAGTATACCAAAACGAAAAAAGCAATCAATGCTATCTCACATAGTACCAAAAAAACCCCCCGTCCATGCCTCAGACGTACAGATCAATACCCTGGGCCAAGAACAAACGGGAATTAGTGAAAGGGCCCCCAAATTCCTCCAACGTGACATCGCTCCTCTAGGCTCTCCAAGCTCCCCTGGCCTGGTCCCGTACATAGATTGCGCGCCATCGCGTCCCCTCCTCTCCCCCCCTGGACGGCTCGCTCGTAGCTCCAACTGCACCGTGCCAGTGCCCCAGTGATGGCTATCAACAGGGGGGGAGGAAGAATACCTAGTTGAGGAAGAGAGCTCGGAGGCCTGCCTGGAGGAAGAGGGGTCTCTGCAAGCTGCGGCGAGGTTAGCTCCTCACCCTCCTCCGTACTGCGTATCCTCTCGCCCAGTGTGAGACTGCCGACTCAGATTGAAGGCAAAGATTGAAACTTTTCTTGGTCCTCAGCTCCATTTCCCTGCAGCATCTCAAAGCAACTCCAAGTCAAGTCTCCAACTATCCCATATCCAGACGTACAGTAGTCGCGTACGCGCCCCCCCCCCCGGCGCCCCCACTACACACCTCGACCCTGACCCTGAACCTGACCCCGACACCCCGGTCCCTCTCGTCCATGATCCATCCACATCGACCGCCGGCGCCCATCCAACGGGAGAACAATGTCCGTCTTCAGAACCGCTGGAGAGAGAAAGTCGAGACTCGAGAGACGGGCCAGGCAGTGGCCGAAGTGGTTCCAGATGCGATGATCAGCGTCCGTTGTACCTGGACCCCCCCTTACTTCTAGTCATCATTCAAGGTACAATGAAAAGTAGAGAGTACGTGAACCCAGCTGCAGAGCAAAGGGATGGGCCCCAGAGTGAGTGGGTGGGATCATTCGGCTGTCACGGCCGTGTCGGCAAATAGGGATCTTCACTGCACAAACCATCGTTTTTGTCCGAACATGCACCCACGGCCACGCTTCGGATGCGAATGTCGGATCATTCAAAGTCGTCCAAGGGAGGGGGGGGGGGGCGGCAGTGGATGACGCCGCTGCTCCATCTTATGCGTCTAATCAACGAAATACCATACCTCTGTACTGTAAGGCTGTCAACAGGCATGGGACACACAATGCGAGGCGAGAGGCAATTGTAAAAGAGTGAGGAGAGGCGCAACCAGCGCAGATTGTATTGTGTTGCGACCATACTCCTCCAGTGCCATGATAATGCTGGCTCATATAGTACTTGCATGCATCGCCACCGACTTTCCCTGGAGCCAAATTCCGGGGGAAGCCGTTCAAACGAGCATAACAGTTGTTGCGATAAATTTCAAATCGGAACAGAGTCCGAGCCGCCCAGATCCAGACAGTTTCCTTGTCTGTCCCATTAACCCAAAAAGCCAATACGAACCCACAAGAGAGAAGAAGAAAATATAGGGGGAAAAAAAGACTGGCAGCCGACCCTCAAAAATACAAGAAAAGGAAACGCCGCCGTGCGGAGGGTAGGGAGGAAAGAAAAAAAGGATCAACGCGATGACAAGCTAGCAATTTCCCGACTGCCATCCCGTCTTGTTGTCTAGGATGCCAAGGTTCATCAATCGCTCCGCCCTCCCGTTGCCCATCCCAATCCCATGGCGTCGTGCGAAGCCGGAATGCAAGTGGCCCCTGTACATGATGTCGCTCCCCCCATGACATGCTTCACCCAGTAACTCCGACCACAGTAGTGCCGATCCGAGGAGGAAAAGAGAAGAGTGTGAGTGAGAGAGAGAAAGGACGAGAGAAGAAAGAATACAACGCGCGGGTATACCGGGATGAAGGCAATAAAGAAGATAGTGAGAAGAGCATCTGGCGAGTACAAGAACAGCGCGGATGGATAGGCGCCATCCGCCGTGAACTGGCTAATGGATTTCAGGTGCACAAGAAATCAAGTCCGAGGCGTCTGGCAACGCTCTGCCAGTCCCAGACAGCAATCCACTCGCCACACTCCATGAGGTGCCAGACTTCTTCCAGGACCTCGAGGACTCTATCGCAGTTGCGAAGACCAGTGTAGCCCCGGACCGACCGGATGATGCCTCGAAGTCGCTCTTGCTGTGTGGGGTCGAAGCACGTAGTACCAATGACCAGACTCGGCATCAGCAAAAGGGTAAGAGCTGGGTCCGATGGCTTGAATCCCTCCATGATCGATAGAGACTCGTCCACCGCAGCAGTGATGCGATTGTCATGCTGCTGCGGGCGGCGAACCGGCGTTGGAGAGGCTGGGCGTTGTTCATCAATCACAGCGCAGCTAGAGGACCCGGCATCGGACTCATGCATCGAGCTCGTCCTGGACGGTCCTCGAGAGTTTGGCTCCCGTTTGAGCTGCATCGAAGAGGGGAACCCAGAACCCATGCTGGGCCTCAGGCCGGGAGACGAGGCGCAGCTCGTGGCCGTAGAAGGCCTAGAAATTTGCGAATGCCGGCGGGAGGAAGACGACGAGGTTGAGGTGGCGACAGATGTAGCTATAGAGTAGACGGAGGGCCGTCTCTCTGGAGAGGTAGGAGGGTAGATTGTGCGGAAGAGATGCAGGAACATCATGTGTTTGTAAACCAGCCCAACTCTGTGACGGCTATCACCTGGTGGCCAAAGAGGCATCCATTGCTCAATAGCCTCTTGAATCTCCTGCGCTCGGTACAGGACGTGATACGTCACGACAGTCTCGGCGCGTCTGTAAATGTTATCCCGGATGACGTTTCGGATTGTGGTTATTTGGCAGAGATGTTGAAACAGGCCATCAGCAACACCCAGAAGACGAGGCGAGTCCAACGGAACCAGAGGGCTCCAGTCTTCGGAAGCCAAGCGTGGACGGTTGGGCGCGGGATGCCAGAGGAGTTCGTCCGCGTAAATGTGGTACTGGAAGAATTCGCTGATGAAGGCCAGGAAGACAGGATCCTCTGGAGGGCTCTCTTGGATCAATTGCTTGTATCCGCTCAGGTGAACACGATGCGCTCCATGAGATTCACCTTCAATCAGCGTGGTGACCAGGAGGCAAAGGATTTGGGCGTAGCGAGCCGACAAGATTGTTTCGCGATCATCAATGTCCTCCTCCGCCGAACGGTTCATGTCGGCGTACAGACTCTTCATCGCTTGTTCCTCGTGATATGCTGACCGGGCCTGTAGCGCTTCTAGGGTGGTTGTCGGATTTCTCTCGAGTAACTTGGCGCCGTACGGTGTATCAAAGTCGATGTGTTTGCTACTCATGGCCAGGATCGAGTGCATCACGCCCTGGTGAAGGTTTGCCAAAGGAAGAATAATATCCTTAAAGGCATTCTGGGCTTCTCCCTCAACAGTCAGAACGTTGCTGAGGTGGACGCCGTAGTGTCTCCAGAATATCTTGTCCTCGATCGTGTCGACGCCGTTGAAAAGAGGTTGCATGGTGAAAACGAGCGACTCCTCATCCCCAACGTGATCTTCTTCAGAGTTAGACCATCAACATATTTGCTGGACTCATAAGCGAGCACTTACCAATTGTTGCCTTTTCTTTGCCGCTTCTCCATAGCTTCTTCTCATGATAGCCCTCGCAGACAACAGCATTCTTCTCGCAATTCATACCTGCTCACATGTCAGGGAAAAAAGTCCCAAGCAGTGATTGATACGGCAGTGACACTTACATCTCGGCTTCGCCTCGTCACACTTCTTCTTCCGTCTCCGACAGGTAATGCAGCCCGTCTTGGATCGACCCTTGGTCACCTTACTCTGGTTGATGATGGATGCTACAGGATGCTTGCGTGGTCTTCCTCGGGGTCGCTTCTGCTTCAGTGAGTTTGTGGCCGAGACCAAGGTAGTTCCAGTTTGCGCTAATGGGGCCTCCTTAACATCGCCCAGCTTTAGATCGTCGTCGTCCGTGGGTTCTATTTTAGGTATGATGGCAAAAGTGTCGTCCGACTCCTGTTCCCATACAATGTCGTTGTCAGCATCGTCTCCATCGCACGTATTGGCGTGGCCAGTGCTCCAGGAATCGGTGCAGGACGAGGATGCGGAGTGTACGATTGTCGGGTCGCCGGACGGCTCTAAATGGGGAATATCTACGGCGGCGCTGACGGGAGACAGCTGCCCGGAGTTAGAGTGAGGAATGCTGGTCGAGGCCATCCAGGCCGCTGCCGTTTGGGAGGTTGGTTGGTGTGGAAGCAGCATGTCGTCTTGCATGTTGTCGTCTGAAGAGTTACTGTGGTGGTCCGACCATGAGAGATCCCCGTCGTCCGAAACCATTGAGAGAGAGGTAGAATCCATGGCTCGTCACTAGCGAGACCATGCCAACACGAACTATTCAAAACCAGTGAGATTCTGGTGGCCAGTTGTTAAAGCGATGCGTCGAAGGTGGAATGCTGGTGCGGTGGCGACGGGATAGAATCTGGACGGCCTGAGTTGTCGATCAATCGTTGAGTCTGGTGAGAGCTACGGGATGTCGAACGGTGTGTGAGGTCGAGCAGGGAGGAAAAGAAAGGACGGCAGTCAAATGATATCTCTCTCAAGGACGAGTGACCAATGTCGAGATACATGAGACAGGGAAGCGGGCGAGGAGTCTTCTGAAGATCAAGACCGTTGCGGTCCGCTCAAGAAGAAGGGAAAGGCTGATCACTGGGAAAGCCGACGTGGAATGGAGGGGCTGAGATGGGGTGGAGAGATGATCGCTGGGTCTTATTTGGGAACCAGCTTGTCGTCGAGACGAAGTGGGAAAAGAAAGAGGGTCGTTGGACGACAGGATATGGGGCCAGCCGCTTCGAGGGGCGGGATATGCATATACATATCTGCAGATAGCTGCGCTCCTAGTGGGTGGGAAGTCGGGACGGCGACAGGGTCTCGAGGTGAATGAGGAAGACATGCAGAGAATCGATGTTTCTCCCATACGCACTAAGGCCCCCTAGCACATTGGGTAGCTCCCCTCAAGCAAGGTGCGAGAATGAATGGTCCATGGGATGGGGGTACGGATACTCCATACGGAGCATGGGAAACAAGACTGTCTGCCTGCCAGTAGCCTCCGTACGAATACATAGTACCCACACGATGGATGAGCGAACATGGGTGAACACGGGCGGATAAGGACGGTGTGGGATGTGAGGTGAGCAGCGAAGTGGTGGTGAGGTCTCACGTCGCACCGACTTGTGCCAAGACGACAGCCGGGGTTTTGATGCTCTCTGTTGCCAGCTTCCTTGCTCCTCCGCCCCCAGGGTAGTCCCGATCTGTGCCGTCAGTGCCGTAAGGAAGGCCATGCTAATTAAAGAGCCCAGTGGTCACCGTATAACGACGAGGGTACTCCGTATGGGGTGGATAATCGTAGAAAAGACACGAACCGAATCGCTGTCAGCTTGGCTCTTGTCGACGGTGGATGACAAGTGGATTTCGGGGCATCCTTGACAGCATCTCTCTCCTCCATCTGCGATACATTTGTGCAGTACTCCGTACGGCGTACTAATTACAAGGACTGGTGCTCACCGTCGTCGAGAAGCAGAGAGGAGAGTAAGTACGCGTGAACAGACGGCGTAAGACAGAGAGACGAGGAGAGCAAGAAAGAGTGAGAAAATGGGTGCCTTTCTCAGTCTCTCTCTCTCTTTCTCTCTCTCGCCAACGTCCTGTCCGCCGCTCCCACATCTCGCCGGGCCCCTCCTGACTCCTTCATCAGCCCCGGTCGTTGCTAGCGCAATATGGCCGACAACCCTTGCCAGTGACAGCAAGGTACCCTCAAGTACTGCAAGTCGCTACCCGCACGACACCACCCCACGATGGTGTCAAGAGCTGTGATTCGCCGTCGTAGATTTTCTTTTGGCTTTGACCAGAAGCTGGCTTGGCCAGAAAGCTGGACTGTGCGTCGACTCCCTAAGTCCTTGGGCTCAAGTCATGCGCGGCCATGTTGTATCGCGGAGACTCCACCTCGACTACTTGAGACGAAGTGAGCAAGAAAACCATTCATTCCTACACTAACAAGAGTGAAAAGTGAGAGACGACAGCCCGTTTGTCTTTTCTGCAGGCTGGTCAGTATTGACCATGACGAGACCAAGAGGGGACCGGCGACCGACAGTCGATCGTCAATTCGCACGACTCATGAGTCGACAAGTTCAGGCCAGCTAAGTGGCCGGTTTTTTGAAATCGCAATGGATCTATCCGTATTGCTCCTGCGCCTTGGACTGGTTCCGTTGGCGGAACGAAGACATGGCAATCGGCCGACAGCCGCCATGAAGGTGAAGAAAATTGACCGGGACGATGCGAGACAAACCTGACAAGGAGGGTGCATCATTGCTTGGGATCGCGTCGCGTTGTGTCAAGAAGAGTGGGGAGATGGAGAGAAACTCGGAGATGGACATCGGGGGAGGGGGGGCTCCAACAGTGAAGACTCAAGAGTCCAGACTATTAGGTACTGTGCGAGAGGCTAAGAGTAATAAGGGCACCTTCAACCTTGTCCTATGGTAAGCCGTATGTATTAGTCGTGCAGGAGTCAGGACCCAGCGAGACGAGAGTCCAGGGCAGAGATGGGATCACGGTGGTTTGCTCCATTTCGGGCACAAAGCGAATTGAGCCAGCGTTGGTCGGTACTTGTCCATGGGCGTTGGGGCAGCGAAGCGTAGGAGAAGTCTCTGTACCATGATATCATGGTGGACTGTGAGACCGAAGGTCATGCTTCTGAGGCCTGTCACTGCATATGCAGGCGGCTGGATTTGGAAAGACGACGGGCTCTGGTCAGAGTCAACTGTCAAGGTGAAGAGACGGGGCGGAGTAGTCTATCGTCGGTTGGCGAATCAGCAAAGAGCTGGTGAGCGATGTGCGGCGTGACTGGCCGGTGCTGTGCGCGGAGCCATTCGTGGGTGGGGGTGGGACGACCGTGGAACCGTGGGTGAGTGGCATCCATGGCATGGTGTGTCGGAGTCTGTGAGGATCATGATGGATGGCATGGAGTCTGGAGATCCAGTCAGGGTCACAAACACGAAGAGTCTGTGGTCCTGTCGGCCGAGATGCCGTGAAGGAAGGCAAGGCGAGCCGCAAAGAGCCGGGGGAACACAGCGCCATCTCGACTGCCATGGCATGTACCTCGATCCATCGCGTGGTCGTGAGCCAACCACGGCAAGGTCTAAGAGATAATGTAGCCCAGACAGGGCGTCGAAAGCGCCTCAGCTTCGCAGGTCAGCTCTGGTAGGGGAAACCTTTAGGCAGAGACAAGTCGCCGCCCAAAGAGAACGAGTGTCAGGACTAGGGGCGCCGCGGGGTTCGCAGCAGTTTGGAAAACCAGTCATGAGCCATGAAAGCTTACGATGCATGGCGATGTGTCGGTTTGGCAATGTGAAGGAGAAGAGTATACCAATGTATGCAGGTATGGCTGGCTGAGATGTAGGAGCCGGGGGGGGGGGGGGGGGGGGAGGGGGCCCCGGGGGGGGGGGGGGGGGTGGGGGGGGGGGGGGGGGGGGGGAGAGGGGGGGGGGGGGGGGGGGGGGGGGGGGGGGGGGGGGGGGGGGGGGGGGGGGGGGGGGGGGGGGGGGGGGGGGGGGGGGAAGAGGGCTCGCCTCAGATTGAAACTTGTCGGGAGCGGCAGAAGTCTTGTTGCGTTGTTATGGTTGGTGCCATGGCGCCCTGTCACTGCAAGCAAGCTGCAATGCAGATGCGGCGCGCTGGGCCGGGCTGCGTGGGAGGCTGGCTCTGGCTTAGTGGCCGGGGCTTCAACATGATCAGGTTGGTGCTGTTTTGATGCTGTTCGTCGTCTTGTTTCTTTTTCCGAGTAATGTGCGTTCGTGGTCGTCGTGGCCGTCGTCGTCGTCTTGAATGTGGCTGTTCGTCGGCATCGAGACTAGGGTGCAAGTTCAGGTTCGGGATATGGGTACCTTGTGGGAGGGCTTGCCGGGGAGGATTTGCTGCGTATTGTCTTGGGTATATTCGTGAGGATCGAGTGGTGACAGAGACATGGTATTGGCGAGCAGTCTTGGCCGGCGTCTCGCCTAGTTGGTGGTCTATTGCCGGCGGAAACGAATGGAGAACTTAGAAGGTCGGCACCTCATCGAATGACTGCGGGCCGCCAGGGTTCGGAGGTATGGGGGCGCTGGAGCACGGGGGCAGGCCGCACGGAGGCTGGAGTCTATCCGTACGAAATATGCGTAGAGTGATGAGAGCCTGGATATCGAAACATAGGGAAGATGTCGACATATCGGTGGAACGTGGAGGTATCCGTAGACTCCATGTTCAATCAGGGCGATGATCTAGGGCGATGTTAGCCTGTTGCATTCACTGTTAGTGGCTCCCCCGGTGTGTTCAAACCTCAGAGTCCAATCTTGCAGGGCCTAGCACGTAGTGGGCACGACCCTGACAGTTGATGGGGGGTCCCTGGGACCAATCCATGCGTCTCTCAGAAACCCTCTCGTCTAAAGATGGTGTAAGTGCCCGTGGGGGAATTGCAGCATAGTTTGGTGTCGATGCTGTAGCCTGTACGTGCTTCGGAGTGAAAAGAGAGGCAATGGAAGTTGAGGTAAAGTCTGTCGCACCGCCGAGGTCAAACTGCAATTCCTCGGGCAATTGCTAAGACAAGTAAGAGTGAGCCTGAGGTTTGCCTGTGTTCTCTGCACGAGGTGAGGTGAGAGGTCGACCCGGACTTTCCCAGGCCCCAAAGTACCTCCTCCACCACTTGCCTCAAGGTAGTACCTTATGGCATACTATGTAGGTACCTTAGGTAAGGAACACAATGCATGCATGGAAGGTATGGGGCAAAGGCAGGAAGGGACGATATCTGGTGCACTTACTAAATGAGTACCCAAGGTATTATGGAAGGCACACCCGTACCTTACTTTTGCGAGGTGCCTTCCACTACATCCGTTGAGGTTAAAGTAAGAAAGGTAAGAGGTCCCTGGTATTCCGTGCGTCCCTTCCTCTTCCCATCTGCCATCCTGCCACCACTGGTCACCGGGCCCCTCTATTCGTAGTCGTTTCCCGGTCGTCTGTGCACCAAGGTGGGCGGTTCACGAAGCAGACATGGCTGTGCCTTCCCGTGTTCCCACTGGACCTCAGCCAGGATCCCTCCTTCCTCCAAGCTCAACCTGCACGCACCATCCTGTCTTCCTACGAATGGAAGGTCCATGCCTTTCTTCATAGTTCGAGGAAAGGGCTCTCTCCCGGGTTCCAAGGCAGGCCAAGCACTTACGGAATGGAAAGCAGAGAGATCTGTGCCTGCTTGCAAAGGCGCGTCACGTAAGACAGCTTTATCCATCCTCGTGATCCTGTGCTCTTGACCTTAGGTAGGTACACTGTCGGTATCTTACGTGGATCTGCCTCGCCGGAGAAAACTCCGCATTTTGTGCTGGACACTCCCGAGCTCTCATGACCGGGCAAGAAGACGACATTACGGTCCTGTTGCCCAGCCCCATCCATCGGCGGTTGACCGAGACCCCTTCCATTGGTGCAACGGTCTACGGATACGCATGCGCAGAATGAACACCTATCCGTACAGAGGACCTGGTGCCTTTGTTGACCTGAGTCTGCACACGTTGACAATGGAGGTCACGGCACGACCTAAACTCTCACTCTCGTCAAACTCCCCACACGGTGTCCACTGCCATCAACGTCAAATGCGAGAATGAGATACCAATTTCAAACTCAAACAGAGCGACCACATGGGTATCGCTTCTCCAAGGTTTGACCTTCTCTCGTGTCCCGTCCGTCACGGCCCTGATGCTGATGGAGTGTTAGCGACCATCTGCCGGTGCAACGCGAGCCTGCCCCCACGCCCGGCACATGGGACAGGGGACTTGGGGCCCCTCGAACCTTTGTCTTTCGTATTGGCCATGATCGGACAAGTCGGAATCCCATACGACTACTCTACATAGAGTCCGGACCGATGATCTATACTTCGTACCAAAGCACAGATATTCGAACTAGATTCGGCTCTGCTCTGTCGTCCGCTCTAGCTAGGAACGTGGTTCACCTGCCTGCCTAGACACTGCAAAGCGAGCCATCCGAATCCACAACCTCTGCCTCCCTCAGGTTCTACACCTCAACATCCGTATGCTGCTCTGGAGTCCATCATATCCCTAGCGACAGAGTACAAGAGCACGTAAACAACCACTGGATTACTTCAACGACTAGCTTCAGGAGGGCCGTGACATTCCCAAGCGATGATGCTCATGCCCTGGCTGTCTCGCATCCGCTATCGATCAACTAAATATCCGTGCCAGGGTAAGGCAGCAGAAGGTTCGAAGCCATTAGTGCATCTCAATCCTCCCCACATACCCTGTTTGACGACTCAGGCATTGTGGTTGCATCTCATCGCAATGCGTCCCTTCGCTCTATTCCTCGGGGCTTGCGTCGGAAAAATCTCTAACAAAGTTGGCCGCTTTGCGATGCCATGGTTATTGGCCATTGAGAGGGCCACACGGCTCAACAGAATCAGCATCACCTGTGCTCCCATTACCTTTGGAAGAGCGGACTGGACAAACCACCCCCTCCTGTCGTCGCCGCTGTGGTCAAGACTCCAACTTTTTTTTTTTCGTTTTCGCACGCGTATCAAGTCGCGACACTACTCCAAGCAACCAGACGAATCCAGTAGTTCTGCCATCGCGGACAGGACGAGTGGCTAAGACATGCGTACGAATACAGTATGCACATACATACGGTCTTAGTTCCGGCTAAACTCGCTCATGGAGGTCAACTTGGACTTTCTCCCGGCCGGTCATACTGGGTAATCTGATAGAGGCATGTCTCGGATTGCCTAATTCGGTACTCCAGAGCCATGGAATCCCTGGTTGGCCGAGGCTGACCCAGACGACCACCAGGCCAACCCAGTCAACAGTCTACTGTCTCGCCACTGGCGCGGCCCATGTCCTTTCCGAGCAAGGCTTTCATAGGATGCTCTCAATGATACTGCGCCTAGTTACGCTTCGACCCTCTGCTGCTTAACCAACCCCAGCTTATCGTCACATATCACATACATGTGAGTACGACAACCTCCGTGCCGTGCGGACGAGACTAAGTCAGCCTAACAGCATTAACGGCGCTGCTCCTGGGCAATGGCAGCGGGCAGCCGATCACTATCCGAGCATCGCCGAGTTTCTTTCATCACTTGAACGTTGTGAGACTCTGCGACAACCGACCCCGTTTAACTTGAGACGACAATAGAGGAGCAAATAAAGTGACGACGACAAAGGCGGAGAAGGGTGCCGCCCAAGCGCAAGGCTTGGCCCGTTGTCGGATCTGGCTACCTCCCGTCGCCTTTTGACTTTCGAGACGGTGCGTGCCGTCGACGGCTGGTCTCCACCAACATTGGATCATCATCAGTGCGCAATCGATGCCAATCGACCTTCTCTACCCGCTTGTCCACCACCACCACCTTCGGGGCCTCGAGTCACCACCTTACCTACCGTGTCAGTGTGGATGGACACATGTATCCGTACGCTGGGTATGGACTATGGATCATGATTACTGGTTGCTCAAGGAATCTCGATACTGTGATCTGCCCCCTCTCCGGTGGTACCTGAGCAACGGTACGGATAATTCAAGGCCTTCCTGCAGGGCCTATGTGGGCGCAGATGATGCGGCGACTCGGCGAGGGGCTATTTATTTTGCAGCTAATCCACCCACATAGTTACCTACCTGCCTGTCATCTGCGTTCCCATGCTCCACGACCGGTGTCTTTTTCACTCACACAAAGCCCTTCGGCCTACGTACACGTATACGCTGAGCAAATGGCTGCACATAACTCAAGGACTGCTCTCTAATAATCGGCTTGCATTCCTCCCATGACCAGGCTCAGCCGAAGAACTCACTTCTCGACTTCTCATACACAGTACTCTGTCTCCGACGGGGCACTACTTTAACTCACGTCGACCCTAGATCCATGGCCAACAGCACCATTCCTTGTCCATGCCTGTCGAAATGGAGGGGAGAGGAAGTCGATCTAGCTAAAATTGTCAGTAGCGGGGGTAAAGGGAAAGCGAAAAAGATACATGACAGTACTTTCCACCACACCCTCCGAGAGACAGCCGCAACCCTCCACTCATTGGTGCGCATTCGACTCGTTTTGCGGTTCACCTTCCTTGCCCTTGGCGGCTGTGGTTTTGGCACTAAGGCTGTGGGGGGGGGGCTTGTTGCTTCTGTGTCCTCGATGCCCGGCAGGCATCTTGCTCTGGTTCGTCCGCTGGCCCTTCGTGCGTCTCCATCCTCAACCGAAAGGGGTCCTTGTTGGAGAGCAACCTGAGACCATCCATGCCGCTGCAGAGAGATGTCCGCTGCAGACTCGGGGATTTTCCCAAGGGGGCCCAACGAGTGGATGATTCATCAGAGACAGAAAAGTCCTCTTGACGATTGCCTCACTTGCTCCCGTCGAGCTCATGCTTGCTGCGACTCAAGCCTAAAGCGATTGCTAGATCATTGATCAAGGCGCGTCACCTCTGAATATCAACTGAATACGCTGCAATGCAGGCTGATGCTGGCAGCAGTGACAGGATCAAGTCAATAAGTTACGGGAGATTGACCACAGCCCCACGCTCGAAGCGTTTTGCAGCCAACAAGCTAGATGCCTGCGTGCCAGCATGTCCATGTCTCCGGGCTTCTCATGCACCGCGTCAGCTATGATGTTCTGCTGCTCGTCATTAACCCTCTCCCACGCATCCAGTGCCCGTACGGATACCTCCAATGGATACAGATGGCTTGCGTGCTTGCGCAGTGGTCCATTTTACCCATACAACTGGGGGCAATGCGCTTGCGGGAGCGAAAGGGATCTCAAGACGGCCAGTGCCTCAAAGTTCGGATGCGACATCACACCGCCAGATCGCGCGCACCACGTTCCTGGGCAAGCGTTCCGTCGGGGCGACAGATGCCAATCTAGCGGCAAGACCGTCCGATCTATCTTGTCAGGGCTCGCGAGCTGCCGTTAACACCGAGATTGAAACCAACCTCGAGCCAGGCCCAAACACACAGAGTAGCAAACTTCTGTTTGGCGCGAACCAGCCTTCTTCTCCAGCTGCCGCTGAATGACATCCTACAGGCAGCAAAAACTGCACATTCGCATCCCGACCGTCTAGACAAGTGCTCCAGCTCTTGCATGATCATTGCCGAGTATACAGCCATCCCTAGACAATGAACCTTGTTTCTTCCTACTTCCCACTCAGCCAGCATCCAGACCGCGTCAGAGGCGACTCACAGTCGCAAGGCGCAAGACGACAGGGATAGCTTTGAAGTCAGCTGGCCCCCCACAGAATGCAATCGATTGCCTGCTGGCCAACCACCTCCATCAACGCTTGACTGCTCGCATTCCAGTGTTCGACCTACATCGCACAGCCTTGTTAGATCGACAATTAGTGCCCTTTCCTCGGACATAAAGAAACAACGCAGGGCTCCTTGTTTGTCTAGATCTGAAAGGTGTTTCTGACGGCTGACATCTTTCACAGGACTGACCCAGCGGGAAAAGGCGGTGTCCAACGTCCAAGCAGCCTAGACCTGGAAACCCAAACACGTCGACGCATTGTAGGGAACATGCCGATTCCAGGTCTTCGGGGGAGGGGAGTTCCTTGCATTTGACATCGCCTCGACTACGTTTACCCCGCCAAAGCTCACTAACTGTCACGACATGAACGTCCAACTACGCTCCGAACCACCGTACTCTGGGCCGCAACACGGCTTTCGGCCATTATTTTGCCATTGAAACGTTCAGAGAAGTGCGGTGAGGGCCTCATATTTGTTTCTCCAGAGTTCCACCTTTGGGCAGAGACAGGCAAGCCCGAGCACGCCTCTTCGCCACTAACCTTGTCTAGGTCAGATCTAGCTCGTTCACGAGGGTGGTGTCTACGCGAACTAGTCATCCGCAAGTTCCCAGGTGCCTAAATCTGGTTCGGAACCTGGCCTCACCGCATCGCTGCCCGTCATCATTACCAGTCTATTTGTCTTTAGTGACATGCAGAAACATTCTTGGAGAGGAGTGGCTGGAAGTCCTCGTTTCCGAAGTGGATTTCTGCCCAGATATCTCACCTCGCCCCGTCTGAATCTCGCAGCGTACGGAGATCTCCCGCAGTCTACAGGATCTAATCGGGATGACCGACATCTCGGTATCCACCAGCTTCTCGCTTCTCAAATCTTTAGTAGACTGACCTCACAGGACGATGAACGATGCCTAATACCAATGTATTGAATGGAACCGCCCAGTGCCCACCCCTGCAGACGAACCAGTTCTTCAGCGCGCCATTCCAGGCGTTCCATTCACCATGTCACTCTCCACTAGCAATGTCTCTCCCATTAGCGGGACGAAACTAATTAACGGATTACAGACGATCAATCAGCGACGGAGAGCAAGAGAAACCACCCATTGGCTTTGCTAGACAACCACACGACCAAGCAGATGCCAGCCCATGATCAAGCGTTCCCTCCCCCTTCAGGTTCCCGGTTTTACAGGCTGCCAGCTAGTCCGAGGTTCGACATGTGAGACCCAAAGACTGGTGATCACTGGGGTTTATCTGTCCAGAACAGTGTATGGGATATTATCGGATTGGAAGTCCAATTCGACCTCGGCATCCGGCCGAGGCTGCGCAGGGGCCAATAAGGGGCCCTATTTATAATTACTACAGACTACCTAACCTACGGTTAGAACCTCCTTTTTATACCTTACGTAGTATATTAAAATAGTTTAATTAACTTATTTTATTAAACTACAGTTTAAACTAATTAATTACTATCCCTATAATAATAATACTAATACTAATTAGTAATTAATTTTTATTATTATAAATTAGTAAAATATTTTATATAAAAAAACGACCTTTTTAAACAAAACGTAATAAGAGAATTGTACTACTTAACCTTATAAAAAGTAAATAATAAGATATAAAATCTTTATAATAAAATAAAATAAAAAAATCATAGCCCTTAATAACTTACGAAAAGCTAACGTTTACTACGTTAAAATAACCCCTAATAATTAATAAAAATATTAAAATAACCGAGCTACTGTTATTACCCTCATATAATCTTTTTCTATTAATTAACTTTTTTATAACCGGCTTATAATTAAAAGTAAAATTAATTAATTAATCAATTGATTGATTAATTAATAAAAAGAGCTACTTATATAATAACTACCTACCTAATTAATTAGTATAATAAACGAGCTTAAGAAATATAATATAAAAAAGTACTATTTATTTATATATTCTGTCTTTGCTAGCTGCTCGGGCGGTTCTCAGTATTATTTACATAGTATTAATACACGGTATTAGTAAATACTTATACTGTCTCGCTAGACTATTTTTTTAGATTTTCCTTAACTTTCCCTCTTATAAAGTTTATAACTACGGATTATTAATAGCGATATTAGGCGCCCGACGCTACTACTTTATAAGCCTACTACGTACCTAGCTAAGTTTGCGGCCCCTCTAGGTAATAATAGCTTATAATAGTATAATATTAGAGATACCCTCGTTACCGTTATTAAGAATAATACTAACCTTACTAATATATACTTTTAACTTTCCCCCCAACGGAGCAATCTATCGGGGCCGTATTATATATTACGTATTAAGGAAAACTAGGTATATTACGCTCTATACCTAACTACTGACTAAAATAATAGTTAACTAACTCGATTATTATCTCCCTTTTATTAATAGCTCTTAACCTTTTATTATTTCTAATTATTTATAAAGCGAGCTTTACTTACTCTAACGTATATAAGACCTCGTAGTACTAGCCTACGTAAGTAACTAAGTTTATTATTATCTCTTTTTTTATATAAGTATTATTATTACCTAGGCAGTTTTATAAGAGCTATTTAAGGCGCTTATTTATTATCCTAACTTTACGTACCTCTAGCCCGCTTATTATAACTATTATAACTAAGCTAATATTAATATATCAAATCTTAATATCTATACTAGCCTAGTTATTTATAGTATTTATAATATTACTTAGTTAAATTCCGTACTATTAAAATGTACTTTACTACTTCTTAGGTATACTTATATTAGCTACGATAGCTATAGTATCGAGCTAGCTAAAGAGGGCGCCTAGCTCGAGAGGGGTAAACTTATTAATAAGTATTTTTAAAGAGTTCTAGCCTACTAATTACTAACTATATACTAAAAATAGAGTAGTAGTTTATATATTAATAAGTTTATTTAGTAAGTTTATTTAGTAAGTTTATTTAATAAGTTTATTTAATAAATTTATTTAGTTTAAATAGAGAGTAGCTTTGGGTAATATTAAAAATAATAAGAATAAAAAGAATTTTTATAAGCTTTAAAAAGTAGTAAATATTAGCCTATTTAGCCCTTTTTTTAAAAACTTCTATATTATTATTAAAGTTTAGAACCTCTATAGTTAAGGAAGGCTACCCCCGACTATTACGGCCGACTATTATAGCTAACTATTACGGCTAATTATTACGGCCGACCTCTACTATCGACCTTTTTAACTAGCGCCGCTACGTAAAAAGTAGCTTACCTATCCCGAATTAAATAGCGGTTTTCGTATCGAAATTACTATATTATATTAAGCGCGTACTTAGGATATATTACGCATATTATATAGTTAAAAAGTATACTATATTATATAATTTTTTTTAAAAACGTAGTCCCGTTAAGGTCGATCTTTTGTGCTTATAAAGCTAGAAAAAAACCATTATACGTACTTTTAATTTTAACTCGTATATATATATTCATTACTTCGTTTCCTTTATTAAAGTCGAAAATGCTTCTCTCGCTATTACTATTACTATTGCTATTTAACTACCTATCTAAAGTATACTTTATTAAAATACTAAGACGTTACTAATAGCTCGTCGACCCTTAGGGCTTCTTTAATAACTAGAAGTTTAATTTTATAAGTATTATACTAGAGGACCCCGAGCTATAGAGAGACCGCTTTAATAAATACTATATTTATAATATTAACTTACCCTTTGGGGTCCGGTCCGCCTTATTAGGGGCCATCTTCGCCTTTATAAGCAAGCTAGTCTATTAGGGTTAATATCGAGTGTCTTTATTACGTACTTTAATAAAACTTTATAACTAATTATAGCCGGCTATAGCCGTTATTAAATACTAATAACCCCGCTACTATAGTATATTAATCGCCTTCTTAATAACTAAATACTACCCCTTACTTTCTCTCCTTATCTTATTTAATAATAACCTCTTTTTAATATTCTTATTTAATACGCTCGCTTACGCTCTTTTTAAGCTCTTAATTATATTATTAAGTCTAAGCTTATTTATACTACTTTATTATATCAAAAGGGCGTTAATAAAAGTAATACTTATTATAATATATTTATCCGTTTTTTATATATTAATATTATAAATATAGTATTTATTAAAGCGGTCTTTTTATAGCTCGGGGTTATTTAGTATAATACTTATAGGATCGAACTTCTAGCTATTAAAAAAGCCCTAAGGGTTAACGAGTTAACGTCTTAGTATTTTAATAAAGTGTGCTTAAGGTAAATAATTAGATAGTAATAGTAATAATAATAGCGTAATAGTAATAAATAATAAGAAAAGCGTTTTTAATTTTAATAAAAGAAACGAGGTAATGAATATATATATATACGAGTTAAAGTTAAAAGTATATAAGTTTTAAGGTAAATATTATAAAGTCGATATTATTTTTAATAATAATAACGAGGGTATTTTTAATACTATACTATTATAAGCTATTATTATTTAAAAAAGTAGCTAACTTAGCTAGGTACGTAGGTTTATAAAGTAGTAGCGTCGGGCGCTTAATATTATCGTTAATAATCCGTAGTTATAAACTTTAAAAGAGGGAAAGTTAAAAAGTTAAAAAATTTAAAAAAAATAGTTTAGCGAGATAGTATAAGTATTTACTAATATCGTATATTAATATTATATAAATAATACTGAGAACTACCTAAGTAGTTAGTAAAGGTAGAATATATAAATAAATAATATTAATTTATATAGTGTTTTTTTTTCCGGCTTTATAGGCGTAAAAGATCGACCTTAACGGGATTACGTTTTTAAGGGAAATTATATAATACGGTATACTTTTTAATTATATAATACGTATAATATACCCTAAGTACGCGCTTAACGTAATATAATAATTTTAATATAAAAACTATTATATAATTCGGGATAAGTAAGCTACCCTCTTTACTTACGTAGCGGCGCTAGTTAAAAAGGTTAATAGTAGAGGTTAGTCGTAAAAGTTAGAAGTAGCTTTCCTTAACTATAGAAGTTCTAAACTTTAATAGCGACGTAGAGGTTTTTAGAGAAAGGGCTAAAAGGGCTAATATTTAGCTACTCGTACTAGAGCTCGTAAAAATTCTTTTTATCTTTATTACTTTTAATATTACTTAAAGCTCTATTTAAACTAAATAAATCTACTAAATAAACCTATTAAATAAACCTATTAAATAAACTTATTAATATATAAACTACTACTCGTTAAGAACCTACTCTAAAGATGCCCCTTGATAGGTCCCCCCCTCTGGGGCTTAATAAATTAGGCCCCCTCGACGCCCTAGCTATCGTAGCTAACGTAAGTATACTTAAGGAGTGGCATAGTACTTTTTAATAGTACGGAATCTAGTTAAGTAATAGTATAAACGCCGTAAATAGCTAGGCTAATACGGACGTTAAGATTTAGTATATTAATATTAGTTTAAAAATTATATTTTATAGAACTAGAAATCCTTTTAATATGGGTTATATTATAAATATAAAAGAATATATAAAAGGTCCCCTAACCCTTAATAAAAAGGAATATATAATATAAGATCTAGCTACTTACGCGGGCTAGTACTAAGAGGTCTTATATACGTTAGAGTAGGTATAGCTCGCCCTCTAGATAGCTAGAACTTAGAGGACTACGGTAGAAGGTCGGGAGCTATTTTAATTAGTAATTAGGTATAGAGCGCAATATACCCAGTTTTCCCTAATACGTAATACACGGTACGGCCCCGGCGGATTGCTCTATCGGGGGGATAATATTAACTTATAAAAAATAAATAAATATATTATAATAAGCATCGCCCTTATTAGCGCCCTTTTAATATAATAAAGTAGTATTAATAAGCCTAGACTTAATAATATAATTAAGAGCTTAAAAAAGAGCGTAGGTAAGCGTATTAAATAAGGATATTAAAGAGAGGTTATTATTAAATAAGATAAAGGGAGAAAGTAAGGGGTAGTATTTAGCTATTAAGAAGGTAATTAATATATTATAGTAGCGGGGTTATTAATATCTTAAGTTTAGTTAGTATTAATAATTAGTAATAGCTACGGCCGGCTATAGTTAGTTATAAAGTTTTATTAAAGTATATAATAAAAATACTCGATATTAACTTTAATAAACTAGCTTATTTATAAAGGCGAAGATGGCACTTAATAAGGCGGACCGGACCCTAAAGGGAAGCTTTTATATATAAATAATAAAAAAAGGTCCCTTAGATAACGAATATAAATAAATAGACGAACCTAATAGTACTAAATTCTATTCTCTTAATGTCTAATAAAAAATCAGTACCTCTTTTAATACTTAAAAAGAAACATAGTACTGGGTAATTCTAAGGGAATCTAGAGGGGTCCTTTTTATACTACCTAAATTACTCAAATACTAAGCTCGTATAAGTATTCCACGCTAACGAATAATACGGCTTAAATATTTTCTAAGGAATTATCCTAAATATAGGGGTATTATAATAGTTAACTAAAAATAAAGGGTAATTTTACGTACTTTAAAAAATATTCCTAGTTATATTAAATATATTAATAATAAGTATTACGAGGATTAGCTTTGGTCTAGGTAAAAAAATATACGCTCTAGGTATAGTAAAAATTAATACACGCTTAAGCATAATAATCTTCTATATTCTACTTATTAACATACTATTTTTACCATGCCTAAGGGATATAAACTAGTTAAGAGTCTATCGAGACAGTGGGAGTATCCATTAATACTATGTATTAATACCGTGTAAATAATACCGAGAACCGCCCGAGCAACTAGTAAAGGCAGAACATAAAATCAAATAAAATCAAACAAATAAACTAGTTAAGTATTATATTTAATAATATAAGGAATAAGCTATTCAATAGTAAGTAGTTTATACTTATTAAAAAATAACAGGAGTATATATTTATAAAGCTCGAATTAGACATTAAATTTATTAACTATCTTATAGAGGGCGAGTTTAAGTAACTATATAAATACTTTAGCTACCCGTTAGTTATAAAGCTATATAACTTCCTTAAATAATCGGGGAACGATATAGGAATAAGAGCTCTAGAGTACTTAATAAAAATATATTATTAATACTAAATAAACGCCTAGAGCCTGCGCAAATTTAAGTTCAAATTATATAATAAGCTTAATTTTAACTAAGAAATCGTTATTAATATTTTCTATTTAAATAATCGCTTAGTACTATTTATTTTTATATTCTACTTTTACTAACTACTCGGGCGGTTTTTAATATTATTTATATAGTATTAATATACGGTATTAGTAAATACTTATACTATTTCGTTAGACTATTTTTTTTTAAATTTTCTAACTTTTTAACTTTCTTTTTTATAAAGTTTATAACTACGGATTATTAACGGCGATATTAAGCGCCCGATACTATTACTTTATAAACCTACGTACCTAGCTAAGTTAGCTACCCTTCTAAGTAATAGTAGCTTATAATAGTATAGTATCGGAAATACCCTTATTACTATCGTTAAGAATAATACTAACCTTATTAATATCTATTACACTTTTAATTTTAACTTATATATATATATATTCGTTACCTCGTTTCTTTTATTAAAGTTAAAAACGCTTTCCTTACCGTTTATTACTATCGCGCTATTACTATTATTATTATTATTTAACCGTCTACTTTAAGTATACTTTATTAAAATACTAAGACGTTATTAATCGCTCGTTAACCCTTAGGACTTTTTTAATAACTAAAAGTTCGATCCTATAAGTATTATACTAGAGGACCCCGAGTTATAAAAAGATTATTTTAATAAATATTATATTTATAATATTAACTTATAAAAAACGTATAGATATATTATAATAAGCGTCGCTCTTATTAGCGCCCTTTTAATATAATAAAGTAATATAAATAAGCTTAGACTTAATAATATAATTAAGAGCTTAAAAAGAGCATAAGCGAGCGTATTAAATAAGAATATTAATAAAAAGAGGTTATTATTAAATAAGATAAAGAGAGAAAATAAGGAGTAGTATTTAGCTATTAAAAAAGTAATTAATATACTATAGTAATAAGGTTATTAATATTTTAAATTTAATTAGTATTAATAATTAGTAATAGCTACGGCTAGTTATAGTTAGTTATAAAGTTTTATTAAAGTACGTAATAAAAATACTTAATATTAACCTTAATAAACTAGCTTGTTTATAAAGGCGAAGATAGCCCCTAATAAGGCGGACCGGACCCTAAAGGGGTACTATATATTATTAACGAGACTATATTATTCTAAAGAAAGTAATTCTTTAGGGATCTACTTATTAAAACTATCCAGCTAATACTTAAAAGAGTATAAATCGATATATACTAGAGGCTATTAAACGGGATTAAAACTAATATAAGCACTAGCTTTAAATTAGCAAATTTTAAAAATAATACTATTATATATAGTATATAATTAAAAATCGTACTTATTAAAGTATATTATAATATTAATAAATAAAAGAAACTTACTAATAACTAAAAAGAGCGTTTAAAATTATCTATAATTAGTACCTTAATACTATAGATAAAGAGTATTTTAAATAATATTTAAGTATTATAACGATATTATAAACCTAAAGGGGCTAGTTCTAATACTTCTCGTATTCGGGGTATACCTGAGGATAATAATAGCCTCGCTACTATCGCTAGACGTAGCTTAGTAAGCTTAGGTAATTAATAAAGTAATAAAAGCACTTTAAGAGACGAATATAAAGTACTAAATTAATAAGGCTATTATTACCCGTAATAAGCTAAATATAAGCCCTAACTTTAATATATTATTAAATTCGAATATTAAAGTCTAGAGGGATATTAATAAATAATAGTTAGGCCTATATAAATTAATCTCGGTTAATAAACGTTTATATATCGTTACTAAGAATCGAGACTAATTACTTAAAATATAATTATAATAATACGACCGTACTATACCGATCCTAACGAGGCGATTTTAACTAAATAAAAAGAAAAAGAGCTAGGAGAACCACCTTAGTAACCTAATAATAAGTAAAATATTATCCTTAATAAGATCGTCGTAGTAGTACTAATAAATAATAAAAAAGAAAAAAGTACTAAAAGGATACTAATACTACTAGTAAAACGTCGTAAAAGACTACGATAATAAGTACTAATATAGTAATTTATTACTAATAACGAGGTAATTAACACTTTTTATATAATAAAAAAAAAAGCCGATTTTATACTTATAGTCTAACTATAAAAAGATAATATAATTATAATAGCCAGGAGATCTTTTAAAAGATTAGACTTTATAAAAGTAAAGATATTACGAAATCGAGGGGTCTACTAATTTATCTTCTACGATCTATTTAAATACGTAAATCTATTTATTTATATATTCTGCCTTTACTAGCTACTCGGGCGGTTCTTAGTATTATTTATATAGTATTAATATACAGTATTAGTAAATACTCATACTATCTCGCTAGACTATTTTTTTTAGATTTTTTAACTTTTTAACTTTCCCTCTTATAAAGTTTATAACTATAGATTATTAATAATAATATTAAGCGCCCGACGCTACTACTTTATAAGCCCGCGCACCTAGCTAAGTTAGTTACCCTTTTAGGTAATAATAGCTTATAATAGTGTAGTATCGGAAATACCCTCGTCGCTATTATTAAGAATAATACCGACCTTACTTTAACTTTAACTCGTACATACACACATTCGTTACCTCGTTACCTTTATTAAAGTCGAAAACGCTACTTCCCTCGCCGTTTATCGCTATTACGCTATTACTATTACTATTACTATTTAACTATCTACTTTAAGTATACTTTATTAAAATACTAAGACGTTATTAATAGCTCGTCGACCCTTAGGGCTTCTTTAATAGCTAGAAGTTCGATTTTATAAATATTATACTAAAGGACCCCGAGCTATAAAAAGACCGCCTTAATAAATACTATATTTATAATATCGACTTATAAAAAATAGATAAATATATTATAATAAGCGTCGCTCTTATTAACGCCCTTTTAATATAATAAAGTAGTATAAATAAGCTTAGACTTAATAATATAATTAGGAGTTTAAAAAGAGCATAAGCGAGTATATTAAATAGAAATATTAATAAAGAGAGGTTATTATTAAATAAAATAAAAGGAGAAAGTAAGGGGTAGTATTTAGCTATTAAAAAGGCGATTAATATACTATAATAACGGGGTTATTAATATCTTAAGTTTAGTTAGTATTAATAGTTAGTAATAGCTATGGCCGGCTATAGTTAGTTATAAAGTTTTATTAAAGTACGTAATAAAGATACTCGATATTAACCCTAATAGACTAGCTTGCCCGTGAAGGCGAAGATAGCCCCTAATGAGGCGGACCGGACCCTAAAGGGATACGCAAATCTATATATCTTTAAATTATATATAGTTTAGAAAATAAAAAAAAAGGGCACTCCCTAACTATATAAAAAAAAAAAAATCGAAGTATATTATATAAAAATATAGTAACGTTAAAAAAGCGACGCTACTTACCTAGTTACTTATAGTCTAACGCTATAGCTAACGCCTTATAATAACACTAATAGTATCGCTATAACAAAAGGGGTACTAGATTTAAAATTATAATATTACGCAAATATATACTTAATCGGTAACTAAGCTTATAAAAAAGATCCTCGCTTACTTCCTAAAAAAAAAATAACTAATAAGTACTTAAAAAGTATAATTATTAGAATACTTAAGCCGTTATACGGCCTCTCTAAGTCTAGTATCTATTAATAAGTAATATACTACGATTTTTAGATTAACTAACTATTAATAATTACGTTAACTTACGATCCTTACCTCTCAATTTTTATATATATAAACGACTCCTTTAGTATTATAAAAATATAAATAAATAATACCCTAGGTTTATTAAATATTAAGTTTATAAAAAAGGAGGATAAAAAGCTCTAAAAAGCTAAAGTTATAACTAAGCTAAAAAAAAAACCTCTTATTAAAATCCCTATTAGTTTTTAATAAAAAGATTTTAATAATTAAAGGGGATAATATAATATTTTAATAAAAAGAGTAAAGTAAAAAAATTACCCTCGTTAACCTTTAATCCCCTAATTATAAAAAGTAATATAAAGCTAAACTTGCGTAAGGAGCCTATATTACGAGTATTTATTAACCTAAGGCTACTTTTAACTATATTAAAGTAGTATAAGTTATAAAGCAATAGTCTAGCGAGACAGTGTGAGTATCCACTGATACCGTGTATTAATACCGTGTAAATAATACCGAGAACCGCCCGAGCAGCCAGCAAAGGCAGAATATATAAATAAATAAGTTATAAAGCCTATAAAAAGTAATTTCGACGCCCTTAATTAATAATTATAATAATAATAAAAGAACTAAAACCGGGGTCTTGTTTACTAACTTATTAAGCTTATTTTAATACGGCTTTCCGTATTTATTAACGGGTTATTTATAAATAACGACGACCTAACCTTATAATTAAAATATATTATTATCCTCGTTAATAAGAACCTTAGTAAGGATAAACTTATAATTTAAAATAATATAAATTACTATTTATTAATAAAAAATAAGCGAATTATACGTAGTATACTTATATCTAACCCTTTAGAGTCCGGTCCGCCTTATTAGGGGCTATCTTCGCCTTTATAAGTAAGCTAGTTTATTAAAGTTAATATTAAGTATTCTTATTACGTACTTTAATAAAACTTTATAACTAACTATAGCTAGCCATAGCCGTTACTAATTATTAATATTAACTAAACTTAAGATATTAATAACCCTATTATTATAATATATTAATTACTTTTTTAATAACTAAATATTACCTCTTACTTTCTCTCCTTATCTTATTTAATAATAACCTCTCCTTATTAATATTCCTATTTAATATGCTTACTTACGCTCTTTTTAAGTTCTTAATTATATTATTAAGTTTAGGCTTATTTATACTACTCTATTATCCCCTTAACGGAGCAATCCGCCGGGGCCGTACCGTATATTACGTATTAGGGAAAACTAGGTATATTGCGCTCTATACCTAATTATTAATTAAAATAGTAGTTAACTAACTCGACTATTATCTCCTTTTTATTAATAGCTCTCGACTTTTTATTACGTAACTATTTAGAGGGCGAGCTATACCTACTTTAATATATATAAGACCTCTTAGTACTAACCTACATAAGTAGCTAGATCCTATATTATATACTGCTTTTTATTAAAAATTAGAGGACCCCTTATATATTCTTTTATATTTATAATATAGCCTATATTAGAGGGATTTTTAGCTCTATAAAATATAATTTCTAAGCTAGCGTTAATATACTAAATCTTAATATTTATATTAGCTTAGTTATTTATAATATTTATATTATTACTTAGTTAGATTTTATATTATTAAAAAGTACTATACTACTCTTTAGGCGTACTTATGTTAGTTACGATAGCTAGGGCGTCGAGGGGGCCTAAGAATTTATTAAGCCCTAGAGGGGGGGACCTATCGAGGGGTATTTTTAGTCCTAGTTCGCTAGTTATTAACTATATACTAAGAGAGTAAGTTCTTAACGAGGTAATAGTTTATATATTAATAAGTACGTTTAATAAGTTTATTTAATAAGTTTATTTAGTAAATTTATTTAGTTTAAATAGAGAGTAGCTTTGGGCGATATTAAAAGTAATAAAAATAAAAAGAATTTTTATAAGCTCTAGTATAAGTAGCTAGATATTAGCCCTTTTAGCCCTTTTTTTAGAAACTTTTATATTATTATTAAAGTTTAGAACCTCTATAGTTAAGAGCTATCTTTAACTATTATAACTAACTATTATAACTAATTATTATAGCTGACCTCTACTATTAACCTTTTTAGCCGGCGCCGCTACGTAAGTATATTACTTAGCTTATTATTAATAAGTAATAGGGTAGCTTACTTATTCCGAATTAAATAGCGGTTTTCGTATCGAAATTACTATATTACGTTAAGCGCGCACTTAGGATATATTGCGCGTATTATATAGTTAAAAAGTGTATTATATTATGTAATTTCCCTTAAAAACGTGATCCCGTTAAGGTCGATCTTTTGTGCCTATAAAGCTAGAAAAAAACTACTATATACTACTCTATTATATTAAAAAGGCGCTAATAAGGGTAACGCTTATTATAATATATTTATCTGTTTTTTATAAGTCGATATTATAAATATAATATTTATTAAGGCGGTCTTTTTATAGCTCGGGGTCCTTTAGTATAATACTTATAAGATCGAACTTTTAGCTATTAAGGAAGCCCTAAGGGTCGACGAGCTATTAGTAGTGTCTTAATATTTTAATAAAGTGTGCTTAAGGTAAACGGTTAAATAGTAATAGTAATAGCGATAGTATAATAATAATAGTATAATAGTAATAAATAGTAAGAGAAGTAGCGTTTTCGACTTCGATAAAAGAAACGAGGTAATAAATATATATATATATATAAGTTAAAGTTAAAAGTATATATTAGTAAGGTCGGTATTATTCTTAATAATAGTAACGAGGGTATCTCTAATACTATACTATTATAAGTTATTATTACTTAGAAGGGTAGCTAACTTAGCTAGGTACGCGGGCTTATAAAATAGTAACGTCAGGTACTTAATATTACTATTAATAATCCGTAGTTATAAACTTTATAAGAGGGAAAGTTAAAAAGTTAGAAAATTTAAAAAAATAGTCTAGCGAGATAGTATAAGTATTTACTAATATTATATAAATAATACTAAGAACCGCCCGAGTAGCTAGCAAAGGTAGAATATATAAATAAATACTTATATCTAAAGTTTATAGTATAGTTAATAGCGTTAACCTCGTTTACGTAATTTTAACTATACTTAAAAAAATTATAAATTAACTTAACTTTCTTACGATCCCTATAATCGATTATACTAATTCGTACTCGCTATATAAATACCTTATTAAGCTAAGTATTACGAAAAAAAAGAGGCTTATAATAGATATTATATAGTAGTTTTTTTCTGGCTTTATAGATATAAAAGATTGACCTTAACGGGATTACGCTTTTAAAAAAAGTTATATAATATAATATACTTTTTAACTATATAATACGCGTAATATATCCTAAGTACGCGCTTAATATAATATAGTAATTTCGATACGAAAACCGCTATTTAATTCGGGATAGGTAAGCTACTCTTTTTACTTAATCTCGTATTAGCTTTATATCTCTATTTTTTAAAAGATAAGGGAGGGGTACGTTACTTATTAATAATAGGCTAAGTAATATACTCACGCGGCGGCGCTGGTTAAAAAGGTTGATAATAGAGGTCGGCTATAATAATTAGCTATAATAATTAGCTATAATAATTAGCTATAATAATCGGCTATAATAGTCAGGGGCAGCCCTTAACTATAGAGGTTCTAAACTCTAATAACAACATAGAGGTTTCTAAAAAAAGGGCTAAATAAGCTAATATTTACTACTTTTTAAAGCTTATAAAAATTCTTTTTATCCTTATTATTTTTAATATTATTTAAAACTACTCTCTATTTAAACTAAATAAATCTATTAAATAAATTTACTAAATAAACTTACTAAATAAACTTATTAATATATAAATTACTATTTAGATAACTAATTAAATAACTAGTTAAGAAATTAGCTAGTTAAAATACTACTTTAATAAGAACCTATTTTAAAAATACCCGTTAATAAGTCTAACTTTCTTAAGCTAGGCGCCCTCTTTAACTAGCTCGACGCTATAGCTATCGTAACTAATATAAATACGCTTAAGAAGTAATAAAGTACTTTTTAATAATACGGAATTTAGCTAGGTAATATTATAAGTATTATAAATAGCCGGGCTAGTATAAATATTAAAATTTAATATATTAATATTAACTTAGTTATAATAATTATAATAAGCGGGCTAGAAGTACGTAGGGTTAGGGTAATAAATAAGCGCCTTAAATAGCTCTTATAAAGCCCCCTAGGTAACGATAATACTTATATAAAAAAAGAGATAATAGTAGACTTAGCTACTTATATAGGCTAGTACTAGAGGTCCTATGCGTATTAGAGTAAGTAAAGCTTGCCCTATAAACGGGTAGTAGAAGGTTAGGAGCTGTTAATAAAAGGGAGATAATAATCGAGTTAGTTAACTATTATTTTAGTTAGTAATTAAGTATAGAGCGCAATATACCTAGTTTTTCCTAATACGTAATACACGGTACGGCCCTAGCGGATTGCTCTATCGGGGGGATAATAGATATTATAGCCCTTAGGTAATTATATAAATAATAAAAAATCCTCGAAATCCGTTAAATTAATAGTAATAATAACCTCGCTAATACTTTTATAAAAGTAGCCCTTAATAAAGGGTTAGAGTAATTCGTTAATAAAAAAAGAGTAATAGTATAAATCAAAAAGTAGGTTATATAAAAAGAATAAAAAAAAGGGGTAAAAAAAACGACTTAGTAAACGGGCCCGAGGTTAAATTAAGGCTCTAATTATAGTAATAATAGTAATAGTAATTAAATTAATAAAAAAAAAGTTAGTATTAGATTAGAAGTCTAATTTGACCTCGGTATCCGGCCGAGGCTACGTAGGGGCTAATAAGGGGCCCTATTTATAATTACCGCAAACTACCTAACCTATAGTTAGAACCTCCTTTTTATACTTTACGTAATATATTAGACTAGTTTAATTAACTTATTTTGTTAAACTACGGTTCGAACTAATCGACCACTATCCCTATAATAGTAATACTAACAGATATCTTACTTATCTTTGCCTAAACATAGAGGTGTGCTTGCTCAAAGATGTACTCTGTAAGCATCGCTTGCTTTTAACGCACATACCTATTTAAATTAATTAAATAAATAAGTCAAACAAACAGTTCAATATAGGAATTTCAGCAAGTCAAATAATCAAATATTCCAGCCCGTATATTTGATATATTTAATCAATCTAGAATCTAAGGGTGGGCCCGAATATACTAATAATATACTGAGAAAATACGGAAAAAAGGGGCCGCCCGGACCCAGATTCGAACACCGGACCTCCGGAATTAAAGTGGATCCACCAAAAAAAATTCCGCGCCGCAGAATCCACTGTACTATTTATACCTCTATCAAATCAATCAATTATTTGTCAAATAAGTCAAACAATCAGATATGAACCTCATATTTGATTTGTTTGTTTGGGTATAAGCGCTGCTTGCTTTACAGAGTAAATCAGGGGCCGGTGCAGTACTGGCGTCTTTTCGAGTGCTTTGAGACACAAGGTTTATCAGAGTTCAATGGTTCGAGCTGAAGCAGTTCATTTCTTTGGCGCCTGATACGCAGTTCGGATGACTCGACGAGCTCTCAAAATATTGTTTCCTCTTTGGGAGAGGCGAATTATAGTGATTTGATATCTCAAGTATGCATCCATGATTCCTCGTTCTCGTGTAAGACCCGTAACGTTACTTTTGTTCCCGGGTACGCCTTGTTGCAGGCGCTAACAGAACTCGAGACAGTAATCTAGAAGGTTATTCTTGCTTGGATCTTGCCAAGTGTGGGTTTTGAATGCACAGACAAAAGTGTCCAGAGTGCGGGCTCGGCGTGTAATTTGCTTTTCGAGCAAAAAATTGTGTGGTGCGTTATTGTCTTGACTTTTTGAATGTATGGTGTTTCGAGACAACGCCTCAACAAATCCCCTTTCTCAAGCTATGCGGCTAGGCCCAGACTCTGGCTGTGGTTCATTTGACGAAGGTGTGAAGCTTTGTTTTCTTCGAAAATCATGTCACTTGCCGTTCTTTGTTAGCCCGAGGTAGGGAGGGGGAGAGAATGTGTCAAAGGAGCCAGGGGTATGTGATTGATATGTTGCTTTCACTGCATGATGCGAAATCAACGGCCCGAGAGTACTCGCGTAGTACTGCAGCATCCTCTTCTCATGATTCTCGATCTGCACTGTTGTCGTCGGCATTGTCAAAGGCTTGAATGCTAGGATTGGGTTCTATTGTACCAGCGGTTGTTGTTCTCAAAAGGGCGAATCAAAAGGTTCGAAAGCCTGCAAAGTCTTCCCGGAGCATTCTGTCTTGGATTGCACATCTGCTAGTTTGATAGAGGTCTGTTGTATCTTTCTGTTCGTTATAGATGCCAACATCCTGGACAATGTGAATCTGAGTTTGTATAAAGTGGATTGCAGCCACCGAGAACTCACCCCCTATCGCACCACTACATACAGAAGACACTCCAATGGATGGCCAATAGACTGGTCCTTGATTTCTAAGTCTTGCCGGATGTTTGAGTCGCATCTTGTTTCCCTTAATGCATTTGAACTCCGTCTCGGACATTTTGTCGGTTGTAACACTACGCGCCCCAATGCGTGCAATGAACACCAAATTGACAAGACCTCCTTTTGGAGATCTCTTTGGAAATACTTTGCTAACCTGTAGTCAGCCATAAGCCTGTTAATATCTTGTGGAACCCGTTAGTCTGCCGTATGAAAAGCTGCAACTCATTCCCTAACGAACCAAAGGAGCAAGACACACGAGAATTTGCGAGCTAGACCTCGAGGTCCCAGAGGCGTATGTAAACAACAACTATTAGTTCAACTTGTAGAGAGCTCGGGAGTACTTTTGCAAAGATGTGCCTTCCAGGGTGCAGGCTGAATATGCAGCGAGCGTGTGGGCCACTTATGTCGTGTCTAATCCTAAAGAGTCCCGGAAGAGCGAAGCGATATAAAGTGTAGGTTAGACAGTTGAAAGTGCGTTTCCGCACAGAGAGAAAGGGATAGTCTTCCGACTAAGAAACGGAAAATGATGGCCAATCGTCAGAAATAGCGTCCTTACACCCAGCTGCCTCGAGTAGATGTGCGTACTTTGCAGATTGAATAAAAATGGTGATTGCTGTGGTATTTCTACTTTTTAGCACGCATGATGCAGTTAGGTGGGGACTGGAGTTATGACAGGCGGTCCGGATGATAGAACTCTTAAGGTATCTAGGATTTATCCAAGCCGAAGTGAAATATGCGTGTTGATGATAGATTGGACATCTGACAGTCCCACTGTGAGAGGAGAGATAGCCTGATCGCAATGATATAAGTCAAAGCACCCACTTATGGGCCCCCCCCCCCTTTTGGGCCCCCTAACAAACATGGCATCAAAACATCGCCACCAACTACAATTAATTAATTAACTATTTTCTATTACTATAATAATATAGTCATTATTCTCCCTAGGTAATTCGACCCCTATAAGTTAATCAGGACTAACTAGATAGTCGCTAGAGTCCTCCTAAGCCTTTTATATATCCTAAATACTCGCGAACTTAGTATTTAGGTTTATTAATATATTCTTTTTTTTCCTAGGCCTTATGCGCTTAACCCTTACCTTTAGAAGTCGAATTTAGTACTGAGATATAGCTAAGTAGTAGGCCTACTTACTAAATACTTTTTTTATTTTTTTAAATAGTAATTATTAAGTATTATTATCTAGACTAAGCTTTATAAATAGTTTTAAGTAGTCGCTAAGCTTACTAGCCTTCTTAGGAGTTAATTAGTTAATAATAGAGGTTACTAATACTTAGTTAAGTAGTTTACTAGTATTATTAGTCGTTTACCCAGTTTTTATACCCCTTTTAAATAGTATAACTTATATAAATAGGACTATTAAGTTAAGAAGTAGCTTAGCTATATTAGGTAGCTATAGTCTAGTTACTTTCTACTTATTTCGTATATTTAATAACGTTAAACTAGCTAAATAAGTAAGCTAGTAGTAGCTTAAGAAGTACTGCTTTTTAATAATAGTAGAATTATTTACTACATCCTCTTTACTAAACTCCTTTTTATAATAGGATTTAATAGGACTAAAGATAGCTATATTTAATAGCTAGAGGATATAGGAGGTATATAGTAATAAGAATAATAAATAAACGTTATTTTTATAGTACTCCTATATAAATTCTATCGTCGTATAACTCCTATACTTATTTAGTACTAATAGTTAAGGCTAATTTAGCTTACTAAGCCCCCTAATAGGGGGGGTCTTAGTTTATAATAAGAATACTTTTTTTAACTAGTAAAGGGTAGTCTCGTTAGTTATCTAGTTATTATTTATTATTATAAACTTCTAATTATTATAAAGGTTAAGTTAAAGGAGAAACTACTACTACTATACTAACTTTCTTTTATAAATAACTAGTAGTTTAATAAATCTATTATTAATAAAAATATACTTAATAATCGTTACCTAAGTACGCGAACTAAGCTCTTTTTTTATACTACTATAGCCTCTACTATACTTAAAACTAGCCTATTAGCTCCCTTACTCTTTATTATACTAGTTTTATTTATATTATACTTATTAACCTATTTAATACTACTAATCTCTAGTATATTAAATAATCTAAACTATAATTTAATTATATTAGTTATAGCTTTATTAATATAGTACGAATCTATTAAATAACTTCTCTAGACCCTTATTAATAAATTCCTCTTAATAAAAGCGTTAATCTATCTCTTTTTAAGTAGTTTAGTATCTCCCTAAGATATTAAAACTCGTTTAGCGAATTTTCTAATTTATTAATAAGTTAGTATAATACTTAGGGTATACTAAATTTAAACTTACTAAGCTAGCTAGTCTTCTTACTATAAAAAAAGCTTCTAAAGGTCTACGAATACCCTCGCCCTCGTCTAGTAGCCTTTTTTATAATTTTAAAATATTACCTTAAGAATTCCGAACTTAACCGAGGCCTTTTTAATAGAGAGACCGTTCTTAATAGTATTAAGAGCCCGTTAGAGCTTATTTTTAGTATATAGGACTATTATATATCGATTAATAATTATACTAAAAAGAAATGCATTTGGACGATTTTTGTAATTGTTATAGTAGTTTGTACATTGAGGGTAGGGTTTTAATCGGGGGGCTGGGCGGGATTTTGGGGGGGCCCAAAAGGGGGGGGGGGGGCCATAAGTGGGTGCTTTGACTTAAAGTAGGCAATTCATGGATCATGCTTTCTTACAAATATTCCAGGAACCTCCTTTGGTAGCAAGGTTCTGTCGCCAATAATGCAAAAATAGAATGGAGATGAAGGCATCTAGGAGTCAGAGAGATCTACCAAAAAACGTTATCAAGCGAACGCATGTCAAGAGTGTCTGTCCCAAGCTCTGGCTCACTTCGACTACCTGGAAATGATATATTGGAGAGAAGACAGAGATCGAGGAGTGAAAACCGGATACGAGGGTCGGCTCGAACTCGCGACTTCTCGATCTCAAGACTCAGATTGGTGAGGTAGTAGATAGTAGCAGTTGGTACCTAGGGACTGTCATGAGGATGATGGATCCTGAGAGTTGCATGGTTCGTTCCATCACCAAAAATTACTAGAAGACAAATGTTCAAAAAGGGAAGCTGCCCGCTATGGCGTCACTTTGGGTACTGCTCGCCACTCAAGGCTGCCCATCTAGGCACTCTAAGGATAGAGTGTCAAAGGCAAAATCATACCGTTCGGCCGTCGTCTACAACGGGCGATGCTTCCTGGGAGGAGTAATTGCACTCCTGGTCCCTATAGGGGCTTTCCACCGCCCCATCAATCGCACCTTCTCTCAAATACGCAGCGGGCCTATGGTCATCTATTCATACTCGGTGATTCATTCCGTCACGGAGAAGAAAATGCTATTGGTTCAGCATGTGAGGCATACTGTGATGTTATTGACGGTTTCAAATTCTTTATACATCTTTCAACACCTACAATTCTTATGCCTATTGGCTACGAATCACCTGCCAGATTCACCTTTGTCGCTCCTCCCATCCGTACAACAAAGTTCAAGCAAAGTCGGCCTCATCAATGTTTCTCAAAAAGATGGTGTACCACTTGACGAGGTTAACGTGGCCCTTGACGCTAGTCTTCTCATCAACGGTATGAACTCCAGCCCACTCGTCGCTCTCAGGATCATATCCAGGAAGGAAGCGGAAAATGTGCTGCGTCAGGTCCCAGTAGTACCGGGTGTCCGTGTTACCCGTCATGATACCCGGCGAAACAACAATCTCCTCGCCGTAAAGGGCGCGCGTGGTGCCCGACAGGATTCCATACGGCGTCACGCCCTCCACCGACGTCGGTGTCACGGGCGCGGGCTCGAGAACTTTATCATTGCCCTTGAGCGTGATGCTCGACGGCGTCTCGGCCTCGTCGTCGAAGGCGTGGAGTGTGAGGTTGTACTTCTCCGCGACGGGGCGCACAATGGCCGCGAGCTTCTCCTGCACGCTGGACGTCTTGTCGCCGACGTTGACGCGGTGGTTGACGACGGCGCGTACGCGCTCCGGAAGGGCGTTGATCTTGACGCCGCCCTCGATGATGTCAGTCGCCACGGAGGTGGTGAAGAGGTACTTGACCTGAGGGCCGGCCTTGGCGGCCTCCTTTGCTAGGCGGTCCGTCTTCTTCTTGCACATCTGCTTGCTGGTGTCGGCGGGGAGAAGTCGGCGCAGGTTGTCGGGGAACTCTGGCGCGTACGAGGCGCCACACTGGAGCTTCTCGAGGTACGGGTTTCCGGAGATGAGCTCGGGGGCGTAGAGGTTCGCCTCGATGTGCGTGATGAGCTCGGAGAGGATGCCGATGCCGGTGTGCTCGGGCGGGATGGAGCTGTGGCCGCCGGGAGTGCGGACGATGACCTCGACGTCGATGTAGCCCTTCTCGGCCGTGCCGGGAATGGCAAAGGTCTGGCCCCACTGAGAGTCGAAACCGGATCCTTCGTCGACGATGATGGCGGCGCCATCCTTGCCGTAGCGCTCTAGCAGGAAGGGTGCGAGATGTCCCGCGCCGCGCTCGCCGGAGACCTCCTCGTCGAAGCCAAAGGACAAGACTACGGTGCGCTTGGGGGAGAAGCCGGCGTCGATCAGCAGCTCGACAGACTCGAGGATGCCGATGAGGGAGTTCTTGCAGTCCATGGCGCCGCGGCCCCAGACGTAGGTCCCGTCGTAGGCACCGCTCCAGGGCGGGTGCGTCCAGCTGTCGATGGTGGTGGGCGCCACGGGGACGGTGTCCTGGTGGGCCATGAGGACGGTGGGCTTGAGGCTCTCATCGGAACCCTTCCATGTGTAGAGCAGGCCGTGGGTGTTTACGCGCTCGAGGCGTAGGGTGTCGTGGACCTTGGGGAAGGTCTTTGCGAGGTAGGCGGAGAAGGGGAGAAGCTTGTCCCAGCGATCGTCGGCGCCGACGGGGCCGTAGTTGTCAAAGGACTCTGTGGGGATCTGGACGGCACCCGAGAGGCGGGCGACGGTCTCGTTGCGGAACTTGGGGCTGTCGAGGTATGAATCCAGCTGGGTGAGGCCAGACGAGTTCTGGGTCGGGAAGAGAGGGTCGACCTGGCGGCAGGCATCAGCGGCGGAAGAAGCGCCGCGGTGATGGCCGTGGCCGAGGAACGGGATGGCCGAGGCAGACGGCTTGTGAAGGTAGGCTAGAAGGAGGGCGGCGGGGATGAGGGACCACCACGCGGTCCGGCGGCGGCGTGGTTCCGGAGCTGTGAGCTCGGGCGCCGGGTGCGCGAGGGGCAGCTTCTCCGACATGGCGACTATCAACGGCAGTGTGAGCACTCAATTGAAACGACGCTGTGTGATGTGCCAATACTGTTTGCCGCTCACTTGTGTGCAGAACTTTGGGGGCGCGGGGTGGGAGGAGTTGATGTGAGTGAGTGAGAGCTGAGAGTGAAGATGAGAGTGAGGTTGAGAATGAAGAGGTGAAGTCATGGAGGAAGACGCGACGGGGTCCATCGGTGGTGTGCTACCCCATGAGTATGACAAATGAGACGAATAAGTGCACTGCGTGTCAATCAATGGCCTCCCCCCGATTTCCCCGCCGTTTCATCCGAAATGGCACTCAAAAGCACCTCGAAACCTCCGATCCTTCGGCGCCGCTATCGCAACTGGCGATGGACGGCATGACGGTGCGGATACCTCACCTCAGGTTGATAACGATATCGGGATTTCTGCCCACTCATCTCCAAGTCATCGAATCTTCAACTCCTCATGCGGGGCTCAAAGGCGTTGTGCAGCTTCCGGATTGGGACCTCGTCGGCTTCAATCGGCTGGCTTCACATACCACCCGACCGGGATGTTGCTGACCGGGCAGTGGGATCGCCTTCCTTGCAGCTTCTCCTCGGCTATTCGATAAAGCTGAAGTTTGAGCTCGGCTCGGCTCTTTGGCTGAATCCAGGATAGCTTCCATTCGTTGCGGTCCCCTGTATCGGAGCTTTATCATTCGAATTGGGATGTCTTGTGGGACTCGAGCGTTGAGTTAAACCTCACCAAATTGTACGGCATCACGGGTAAGGATACAGCGACGGCATCACCAAGCCGAAGATAACACTCTTCAGCAAATCATCATTATGGACGTAGAGACTGGTGGTACCTATGCAATCCGCTCATTTGCTGTTCTTCAGCCCCTCCATTCGCGTCCGCGCAGCTCTCAATAGAGCCCACGCAACCAGCCGGTACACAATCACACACCCAGCCAATGCCGCAATGTTGACGTTCGGATCCACGTTGAACTTGTACAATTCCAGCACGTCCTCCCCCGTCTCCACCGGACAACGTCCATCCGGCAGCCTCTGCCCGTCCTCGCACGTGAACGTGACCGACCTTAGGCTGTATGGCGCCAGAGCCCGCGTCCCGTACCTGATGGGCGAGAGGTAGTTGAAGATCTTGAACAGCTCCGGCATATCGATGGAGAGAACACCCGCCATAGTGTTGGCAACAGACAAGATCACCGATGTGAGGTTCACGGCGAACCCCGTGTGGTTGAAGAGCGTGTTGAACATGATGCCCACCGACTCACCGCACGAAACGATGCCAAAGCACGAAAACACGCAGACGAAATACATTGTCACCGTCCGCGGGAACCCCACCGCCAAATCCGCGAGCACGCCAAATATGAGGCAGCTGATAATCTCAAAGGGGAACTCGAGCACAGAGTACGCCGCCAGGAACGCCTCAACGCTGTACACCCCGTCGTCGTCCTCACGGTAGAACACGTCGCGCTCGGCGGGGTAGACGGCGACGTTTTGCAGCATGCCCACAAAGTAAAAGGCGCCAATCTCCTGCACGAAGCCCATGCGGTTCTGCACAGAGTAGTAGTCGTTCTTGAGCGGCGCGAAAAAGAGGGCGAGGACGATGCCTAGGCCCACGACCTGCATGATGCGTGCGAGGAGGAGCGGCGGTTGGCGGCGGAAGTTGATGAGGCCGCGGTGGACGAGGAGGGGGAAGGCGACGAAGAAAGAGGCGCGTTTGCGGACGAGAGCGCCTAGCTCGGCTGGGGTCGCGAGGTTTGCCTTGTTGAAAGCCAAGGCTTTTCGAGGGTGTCCAACGTTGGCCGGCCCAGTTGATGAGCGAGTGATTGCTTCATGCTCCTGGCTCTCGTTGATGCTGGGCAGCTCTCCCGTCGTCTTGACTGCGGGCATCTTTGCATGTCTCTGCCATGCGCCAATCAGAGCCTCGACCTTTTCCCTGCTCTCGGCCTCTCTTGTTTCTTGTTGCAGATTGATCGTGACGAGATCAAGCGCAAAGTCGGCCGGGTTAGTGTGAGCAGGACAGGTGAACCCCTGGCGCTCAAAGTAGGGCAGCATCTCCGTCGCCGATCCGGCATACGCGGGCGATCCTCCACGGGCAAGCAGCAAGACGTTTCCAAAGTGCTTGAACAAATCAGATCGCGCCTGATGAATCGTCAGGATCAGCGTCCGGCCTTCGTTGGCGAGACCTTGCAGGACCTCCATGATGGAGTTAGCCGTGAAGGCGTCCAGCCCGCTCGTCGGCTCATCCAGTAGTAGCACGAGCGGGTCGCTGAGTAGCTGTACGGCAATGGTGACTCGTCGTTTTTCGCCCCCCGAGATGCCCTTGACGAGCTCGTTGCCCACGAGGTTGTCCGCGCAGTCCTTGAGACCCATCTTCAGCAAGACTTCCTCTGCACGCTTGGATTTCTCGTCGCTGCTCATGTGGGCTGGAAGACGTAGCCCCGCAGAGAACCGGAGCGTCTCTCGTACCGTGAGGGACGGCAGGAGAGCGTCGTCATCCTGGCAGACATACGAACACACCGAGCGAATGACCGAGTTAGACGGTTGTGCGTCGTTGAAGGTGAGCTTTCCCGACAGCCTATAGCGCGTGCTGAGGCTGCTGGGAAGTCGCAAAGACATGGCATTGAGAAGAGACGTCTTACCACTTCCCGAGGGACCCATGATGACGTTGAGCTTTCCTGCCTCGAACGTCGTACTCACTGGATTAAGGATCGTCTTGGTTGGAAGCGTCTTGCCCGAAGCTGCCCTCTTGTCCAAGGCTAGAGCAAAGTCATCCAGCCCTACGTCGATAGTGCGAATCTCGGAGATGGAATGCGTGTTCATCTTCTCCTTGCCGGCTGATAAATCAGTGTCTGAGACTCTAGCACGAGCAATAGTCATCTCTTGCTTAATGTACTGGAGTCCGATGGCGGATAAGATGCAGAAGAAGACGGTAAACGCAACAAGCACGACAATGGGCCTCCATATCCAATTCTGCGGAAACCCGAGGGACTCCATAATGAACCGGCCAGTGTACTGCACGCATGCTGGGTTCAAGGCCCCGCCATCAACCGGGCAGTCGTAGAACGAACCCTCAAACTCGTTACCACAATAGGCGCCAAAAGTGTAGAACTGGACAGCATTAGCAAGGCCATGTCGGAAGCTCTGTTGTTTGGACCTACCGAGTATGTGATCCATTTGAGCCAGCGCACATACACTGGAATCGAGTTCGCTTGAATGAACATGCCGCAAGCCATGCTCTGCAGGGTAAATACCATGTTGGCAATCAGACTCGCACCAGGAAAGTTTCTTGACGCCGTGACACATGTAATTGCGCACGTCACGGCAATATAGTGATTCAGCACCGTGATGGCGAAGAAGATAAAGAACTGGCTGGCATCTCGTTCAAAACCGCCCATGAAGTAGAAGATAATGGAGAACAGGAACGGGACGGGCAGGTCTTCAGTGAACAGCCGCGCCAAGCGGCGAGAGAAAAGGAACGGGATCGCATCGACGCATGATTCGCTGTGCTCGCGATCGTAGGTTGGGATGTCGACCGTAAGTCGGTAGACCTCGAACATCAGAGTCAGGTATCCCTGCAGGCCTGCCGCAGTGTAGAGCGCGCCTTGGCGGGAGCGAATACCCGAGAGATCTCTGGGTAGGTTGTAGAAGATGTAACCCGTTACGAGGGCCATGAGAATCGCTTCCGTTGTTGACGCCAGCATTCCCATCGGGTCACGGTATGTGACTTTGAATGTTCTGTTAGTCAGGACTCGTAGTTGTCGGGTGTACGATGCGTGTTTGTTGGTCTTGGAGGTCGGGCTTTTCCCCGTCGATGTGCTCTCAATCGTCTTGTCTGTTGGCGCAAAGATCGCTTTGCTTTCGTGAATCCATGCTTGCTTCAGTTGATTGACCCGTTCCGTTGTCTCCTGCTCTAGTTCGGGCGTGCGATTGTCTATGGCAGCGATGTCGATGACGAATTCCGCCGGGTTCACAAAAGGTGGCAGCTTGAACCCCAGATCCTCGAAGAATGGCACGCAGTTCTTTGCAGGGCCCGAGAAAACCGGACTTCCCTTGGTGAGAATGATGAGGTTGTCGAAGAGATCCCATATTTCCGACCGAGGTTGGTGAATGGTGGTGATAATGGTTCGCCCCTTGGTGGCTAGCTTCTTTAGCGTGCGCATTAATTGAAAGGCACTCGTCGCATCTAAGCCAGTTGTCGGTTCATCGAGAAAGAGAACCGACGGGTTGGCCAGCAATTGAACTCCAATGCTGACTCTCCGCTTCTCGCCTCCAGAGCATCCCCGGTGCTGTCTATCTCCTATCCTTGTATTGGAACATTCCTTGAGACCGAGTTCCAGAATGACCTCCTCCACGATGCGAGCGCGCTCTTCAGCAGTTGTCGGAGGCGGCAACCTCAGGTCGGCGGAGTACTGCAGCGTCTCGCGCACAGTCAGCGAGGGCAGGAGAATATCCTGCTGCATGACATAGGCGTGCCGCGCGTTGTGAATGCCCTCATTGCCGTTGAAGGTGATATGGCCACTTTGGGCGAGACGCGCACTGATCATGCGCTCCGATAGCGTATTTAGTAGCGTTGTCTTACCGGAACCGCTACCGCCAATGATGGCTGTCAGTGTGCCCGGTTGCAGGGAAGCATTAACGTGGTAAATCAGATTTTTGGAGCTTGGTTCAGGGTTGAATTTTGACTTTGCCAGCTCGGGGTAGGTTGCAGGGTCCCACCACGAAGGTGAGGTGTCGACGGTGACAGTTAAATCGCGTATCTGTACATCAACTGCTTCGACGTCGTCGAGGGAGATGTGACCGGCGCCAGAGAGCGAGAAGCGCCCGGCGTCAGGTTGCTCTGGGATATGTGGAGGGGTCAATTTCTCGATGGAGCTTTGGCGGTCGAATTTGTCCATCTCGAGCCTGATCGCTCCGTCGTCGTTTGAGGTCGGATTCGATGTCGAAGACATGGTTGTGGGCGATTCAACCGCGGCGAGACAAATGATGATAAAAATACGGCCACTCCGAGCGCATGCCGGTTGGCACTGGCTGCGAAAGCGGACGACCGCTTCTGATCAGAATTGTTTCACTGCGACAAGTCGATGATAGATCTCTTGGGCCGTGCCAGAGCCTCTCTCTTGAAGATGCAACCAAGTTGACAGCGGTGAGCCGTGCAGAGACGCTCCAACGTATTCTCCTCCAAAGATCGAGGGGGTGGATATTAGAGGGACTAGATTGACCAGCGGGATCTAGATATCAAGCCGTGAGGCGAACGGAGTAGAGAGAAACGGTCTCGGGCGGGAAGTTGAGCAAGACAAAAGCCAAACGAAGAAGAAACGCCATCGTATGGGTGACGATGACAGACGCCACGAAGGGGATAGAGAGGATGACATGGACTTTTTCTTAGACGAGCGGTTCGGTGGACGTTGGGTCAAGTGCATGCATCCGCATGAGTGGCATGCAACCTCAAGCCGAGGGGTCCAAGGATCGCGCGTGCAGGACAACACCCACGCGGCCATGTCCATGCCCACCCTTCGTAGCGTAGCTTAAGCGTTCTCTCTTTGACATTCTGGCTAAGCGACCTTGGCCGGCGAAGCGAGGGCGGATACTCACGCAAGCGAGCCCAGGATGTGTGTTACTGCAGCTGCACGTTTTCACTAAACATCCTCCACAACCCTCCCACATTTCCCTCCCCCACCTGTCCCCGAGGGGTCAGACTGACAATTGTGTACAAAAACTTTCTGTACGAATATTCAAGCAAATATCTGTTCTCGCCTGATTTCGTGCTGATTCTTTGAAGGTTTGGAAGATTTGAAAGTTGTTTGTGAAGAATGAGTGTGATAAGTCTGGAGGCTGTGATGCGAAGGGTACGTACATCCTTGACTGGGTAGAGTAACTTGAGGTCATCGCATTCAACGAGGTCGGTTCTGGCTCTGATCGCCCCGTATGTCAATGCTTGCTGGTATGCGATATTGGTGATTGCCAGGCTTTCAAGCAACTTGTTACAAGTGCTTCGTATTGACTTGCCAATCGCCTGGATGCGCCAAGTGGGCGCAGGAACGAGCAACAGGGCCTGTTGAGCTGGAGCAAAAGATTCGGTTATTGGTCAGTAGCATTCGTACTTGAGTGTTTAGCGACATTTGATGGTGGAAGCGGAAAGCAATGGCGCTAGCATGGATGATGGGCGAGGCGAGTAAGAGTATCCGTACCGATGGTTCCAATACCGGTACACATCACCTCGTAGAGTCGTAGCAGGCCCTCTGTGCCTCTTCACTTCTCAGCTCTTAATCTCACATAATACCAACCCCGGCCGTTGATGCTTACGCCCTGCATCCAGATAACTCAACCGGCATCGCAAGTGGCCTGCTTGAGCGACATCAACTCCGGGGAAGTGCGAAAATTGCAGTAGCAAGAATAATCCTGGGGTCAAATCATTGGATGTCAACATGGAGTCGTTCTTGTGAACTTGGATTCTCATCTCGAAGTAATTTAAGTGTCAATTTGGGGACATGGGGGTCATCATAGGGGCGACCTTGGGGGGCCACGATGTCACATGCTTGTCAGCCTTGAAGGCGGCAAATCACAGTCCCGATGGGTTCCCGAACCTTACTGCGTAGCGCGCCAGGTTTCTTGACAACGATGCCGTAGGTAGTTTGTGATTTGTGAGGCAATATACATTGTTTGCTCATGGGTGTCTGTCTATGAGTTCGACGCTGTGGTGTTGTAAAAGACGCAACTTTCCACCTGTATCCGATGACTAGAGTTTATTGCTGGACGTTGAAAGATGAAATGAAACTTTGAACATCGGTATCCACTCAAATTAAATTTTTAGATTATGTCAGTGGGATATTTAAAGAGGCTGGTCGATCAATATAGAGGTACTAGAGGTATCACGAGTTATGGCACATAGCAATGGGCATACGGAGTATAGTAAAAGTGGCTTAACTATCAAAGTAAAAATAGATAAAAAAAAAAGGTCTATATACACGATATCTAAAATAAATACGTAATTTAGCACGTAACGGGCACTTCGTAAAATACGGATTACGTAATACACCCCCTAATTACTACTACTAGGGAGCTATTATACTTAAAATAGAATCTCTAAATACCCTCACAAAGGCCTAATTTAATTAAATGTAAATAAAAAAATAAGCATAAAAAATACGCATTTTTTAAACTACGTTTATTATAAATATATCCCTCCCCCCCGACGGAGTAATTTGCCGGGGCCGTACCGTGTATTACGTATTAGGGAAAACTGGGTATATTGCGCTCTATACCTAATTACTAATTAAAATAGTTAACTAACTCGACCGTTATCTCCCTTTTATTAACTCTTAACCTTCTGCTACGTAACTACTTATAGGGCGAGCTTTACTTATTTTAATATATATAAGACCTCTTAGTACTAGCCTGCGTAAGTAGCTAGGTCTAGTATAATCCCTTTTTTTATACGGGTATTATTACTACCTAGGGGGTCTTATAAGAGCTATTTAAAGTACTAGCTTATTACCCTAACTATATATACTTTTAGCTTATATATTATAACTATTATAGCTAGGCTAGCGTTAATATACTAGATCTTAATATCTGTACTAGCCTAACTATTTACGGCGCTTATAATATTACTTAGCCGAATTCCGTATTATTAAAAAGTACTTCGCTACTCCTCGGGCGTACTTACGTTAGCTATAATAGCTATAGCGTCGAGCTAGCCGAGGGCGCCTAGCCCGAGAGGGGTAGACTTATTAATAAGTATCTTTAGCCTACTAATTACTAACTATATACTAAAAATAGAGTAGGTTCTTATCGAAGTAGTAGTTTATATATTAATAAGTTTATTTAATAGATTTATTTAGTAGATTTATTTAGTAAATTTATTTAGTTTAAATAGAGAGTAGTTTTAAGTAATATTAGAAATAATAAAGATAAAAAGAATCTTTACGAGCTCTAGTACGAGTAGTAAATATTAGCTTATTTAGCCCTTTCTCTAGAAACCTCTACGTTACTATTAAAGTTTAAAACCTCTATAGTTAAGGGCCGTTTTTAACTATTATAGCTAATTATTACGGCTAATTATTACGGCTAACCTCTATGGCTAACCTCTATGGCTAACCTTTATTATTAACCTTTTTAACTAGTATTACTACGTAAAGGGCAGCTTACCTATCCTAAATTAAATAGCGGCTTTTATATCGAAATTACTATATTACGTTAAGCACGTACTTAGGATATATTATACGTATTATATAGTTAAAAAGTATACTATATTGTATAATTTCCCTTAAAAGCGTAATCCCGTTAAGGTCGATCTTTTATACTTATAAAGCCGGAAAAAAACCACTATATAAATATATCCCTTTATTTAAAATAAATAAAATCCTAACTTAGAATAGCGCGTATTTTACTATTTTTAGTATATAAATTAATAAGAACGAGGCTACTTAGCCGCCTTATATATATCTAAATTCTTATAGCGTCGCCTAGCTATTATTTTTCTTCTTCTTTTTAACCTCTCATAATTACTATAAGTACCCCTATTTACTATACGCACGCTTATACTATCGAATTATTAACTAATTTTATTTTAAATATAAATATCTAATATATTTAAAAATAATAATAAGTTTTATATAACTTTTATAATACCTCTTATATATAGATTATATAATTTACTAAGAGTTTAAATAAGTAATAATACTAATAAGCTTTTTAAAATTATTATCCCCTCCTACGCTTTTTAACTTACTTACTAAGGCCTAGTTACTAAGCTCTCTCTCCTTAGCTAAAAAAAATATTAAGGTTACTAATTAGAATACTAAAAACTTTATTAAGTTCGAGGCTCTTATTAATAATACTAATAAAAATAATAATAAAATAAATAGTAATAATAAAAGCTCTAATAAGCTTTTACTTATCCTCCCTTTAGAACTTAAAATAAGGATAAGTTTAATTTAAATATTAAGCTTTTTAAAAAGGGTATATTATATATTATTATCTTAGGAATTCGTATTTAATATTATTTTAAATTTTAAAAAACGTAAGGCTAGCTCTTTTTAAAAAAGTAATAAAAAATAAAAAAAAACGCTAAAAAGTAAAAGTACTCCCCGTAATAAGTATAGTTCTCTTTACTATTCTAGGCCTATTTAACGTATACTTAGTTCTTAAAAAGCTTAAAAAAGAGGTTCTTAAGGAACGGGAGATCTAGTATATACTTTACTTTTAAGTAGCCCTCTAGTATACTAACCCTAAGGATAGTAGTTATTATTTTATAAAAAGTAGTAGCTAGTATATACGCTACTTTAATAACTATTTAGCTACGTTATATATTAATATACTAATTTTTTTATAATTAATAGCCTAGGCCCTTATCGAGGCTATTATAAATAGCGCTCCCTCTTTTATAAGTATATTATCCTTTTTTATTATTAAGAAGCGCACTCTTAACTATAGTTTTAATAAAATATTACTAAGCTCTATAATATTATTTATTAAATAAATAATAATACTAAGATATATAAGAACTATATTAACTTTTATATAAATGACTTTTTTTTTATATACCCCTAGCCCCCTTTTTTAAGTATACTTATATTATTAATTATATTTATTATAGTTATTTATAACTAACCTCTTATTATACTACCCGCTCTCGTACTTTAAGTTATTAACTTAATAGTCGTTCTACTTCCCGCCCCCCCTAGTATCCTTATTATTTATAGTTTTAAAGACTTCGAAGTATATAAAGTATAGTTCTTAATAAGTATAACTAGTCTTTTTACTATTAATACTATAGTTTTAATAGTCTCGTACTTCTTAAAAGAGGATTTTAAATAATAAATATAAACCCTAGTCTTATTTTTATATATATATACCCTATAGGGCAAGGTTATTTTAGGAGTTTAGGCCTTTGGGCTAGGAAAAGTTCTATTTTATTTATTTTTAAACCTCTAGGCCGTACTCTAAGTTCTGTATATTATTTATTTTTAAATATTAAGTTTTTCTAAGCGTAGTCTAAATTAATTATTTTTAATTACTTTAGCTATTTATAATAAGTTTTTATATATTATAAAAGTTAAAAAGTATATAGAAATGTTCGAACTTAGCTTATAAAAAGTTTTTAATAAGCCTATTTATTAATATGTTTTCTATTACTATATAAATAACCTCGAAACTATCTTTAGTATACTCTTATTTTAGTTATATATTCTATATATTAATATAATAAAGTTAAATAACTATTTTTTTCCCCTCTTTTATAACGAGTTAAATCGTTTATTAATTATTGTAGTTAACTAACTATACTTTTCCTAAGTTAAGAGTAATATTTTTAAAAAGGCGCTTTAGAGCTATAGTCTCTTTTATAATTTTTTTAAAATAAAAAAGCTTAGCTTTAGTAATTAACGTCGTAACCGTTACTTAGCGTACTAATTTTTATTAAATAGGGTTATTAAAAAGGAATATTATATATCCCTAAGATAATCGTCGTATTACCTCGTTATTTATAAAGTTAGTATCTCTAGCTAAGAGTAATAATTACGTACTTAGTATACTACTATAATAGAATATAAAATATTTTATTATATAAAAATACTAGATATATTAGTTAATTACTTTAATATAGGTTACGCTCGGGTTAGTTAAGAACTATAATAATTATAAATAAGTAAAAACGATATCTAATCTAATTATAATAGCTATATAAAACACATTTCTAACCTTTTTTTAATAGCTCTTTATTTCCTCCTTTATTATTTACCCCTCGTTTAATCTAAACTCCTTTTAATAAAGAGGGGTAGCTAGATATAATAAATCTGTAAGGTTAAAGTACTTAATAACTCGCTTAATATATACGTTATAAATAAGGTAAATCTTATAAATAGCGCGGTCTTATAAAATCCGTATTTTAAAAAAGTAATTAATTAGTCCGTTCTTTTTAAGGTTAATATATTTTTTTATACTATTAACGATCTTCTAAGCCGCTTTTTAATCGTTTTAATAATATAAAATAATAAAGTTATTAATATAAAATACTAGTATTACCTTTTTATTTACGGTTTAGTAAATATAGATCTCTTTGTAGCTATATATTATATTTATATTACTAAGTATAAAAATAAAAGTTTAGAACTATAAAATTAGCAAGTCTTAGAGGCTATATAAAGCGTATTAGAGTTTATTTATTTTATTAATAACCTTATATCCCTCTAGGAGTTTAATAATTACTAGTTTCTTATTCTTAATAAGTACGTTAAGGAATATATTAATAATATTATATTAATTAGCCTTAAGGTTAAATTAAGTAGTTATTATTATTATAAGCCTAAAGGCTTTTATAACGAGTATTAAAGCGTACGTATTTTATAAGGGGTTAAGTAGTTATATATCCCCCCTTATATATATACGTACTTTTACCTCGTAAACCTCGTTATTAGCGTTATACTTATAAGTATATACTTATTTTAATAAAAATAGGCTCCTTTATTTAAAATTATAGTTAACTTTTTTTTATATACTAATATCTCTTAGCTTTTTTATTTTTACGTTTATAATATCCCTAAGTAGCTTTTATAATTACTATAAAAGATATTTAATATTACTAAACTTCTTTAATAAGCTTTAGAAATTAACTTTTATAAGTCGGGGTTTTTAAACTCCTCTAGAGCGCTCTAAGTAAGTCCTATAAATTACTCCCTTTACTACTTAATAAAGTGTCGTATATCTTATACTACTTTCCTTTATAGTTTTTTACTAATTAAGTATAAAAATAAAAAAAAAGTAGTCTTAGTAGTAGTTATAATAATCGCTATTTTTTATATTTAAATATTAAAGCGTTATAAAAATACTACTATTAAAGCGTTATAAAGGTCTATAGGTCCGGTTTAAACGTCTAGGACCTAGTAAAGCTTTACTTAGTACTTAATAAGGCGGTTTTTATAAGCTCTATTTTTATATAGTATTAGAGGTTTATTATAAGGGTTCTTTATTAATATTATTTTTAGTATTAAGAATTACTTTTTTATAATTAGTACTTTATTTATTATACGCTCTAGCGTTTTATTAGGAGCTATTAAGAATTAAAAGCTCGAGAACTTTTATAATATATATAAGTACTCGTAAAAAGGACTATAAACTACGTAGAGCTATTTATAACTTAGTTATTATACCCCCTTTTTTATCCCTACCCCCGAGCTTATATAAGGGGGTTATTTTAAGAGTTAATAATAATAATAAGATTATAATAACCTCTTTAATCTTATTAACTATACCCTATAGTACGCCTATTAGTTACTTAGCGTCCTAAATAGTTAAAAATTTAATAATAATATTATTTTTAACTATAGAATTATTTTAAGTACTAGTATTTCTAAAGTCTAAATTTACTTTCCTAAGTACTTAAACTAACTTATTATTAATGTTAAAGAGTTCTTATAGCTCTTAGATTACTAAATTTACTTACTTACTTATAATAACTTACTCCTCGTATACGGAATTATAAAAAACTTTTTTATTAAACTTAATATTCCTTATAATAAATACTTACTTAAGCGCGAGTACTTAGATCTTATATAAATTATATATTTTTAGTACGTATTTAACTAGGTATCCTATATACTCGTAGGGAAGTACTTTAAACTCTTTTTAACGTATACCCCTCTTACGATTTTTATAAAAAGGGTATATATAATAGCTATATACGTAGAGACTACCGAGATATAGGGTTATTAATTTAAAATCCCGTACTTAGTAACCTATTTATTATTAACGTTAATATTACTTTTACTAGTTAATTTTTATTATAATAAGCGAATCTCCGTTATTAGCCTCCTATAAGGTAATATTATAAATAAAAATTATTATTAATATTATTTTATCCTATAGATTTATAAGAAGTTTTATAAAAAAGCGTATTTTACGAGCTTTAGTAATTACTAATTAACTTACTCTTTTTATATTACTTACGGGTTCCTTTATATATAGAAGTAAAAGCTCTATTTCGATTCTTAACTTATTATATTATATTTTATATACGTATTTAATATTAATAATTAAGAGGGCGGTCTTATTATTATTTTTAAAAAAGTAAATTAGAGTCCTTTTTTAATAATAGATCGCTACTTTGAGGCTCTATAGTACGAAAAGCACTTTCTTTTTTATTAAAATCTTTAAAAAGAACCTCCTAAGTTACTTAGTATATTCGTTAAAAACTATAAGTATATACTATCGTTTACTAAGAAATAGCTCGAAATAAAATAGATCTTAGTATATATAGTACTATAGCTATAAGGCTCTTTTTAAAAATAGTCTTTTTAAAATTACTAACTTAGCCTTAGATAATAATATACTTTATACTTAACTTATAATAGAAGTTTAATACGTATATTACGAGTTTTATATAGTAATTAACGAAGAGTATTAGGTCTAAGATAACTTATTTTAAAGTACTATAAGAGCGCGCTATTAAACCTCTTATGAATACGTTAATATAAGTAACGGAACTTTCTTTAACTAATTAGTAATATAATACTAACTAAGCTTTATAAAATACGCTTAAGAGTTATAAAAAAAGGATAGGATTAAAAGAGCTTATATTCGAAAAAGACTAGGTTATTCTTTTAGATAAGCTACTTCTTAATAGTACTTTTTTAAAGCGTTCCTTATTATAAAATATAATCTAGACCGTAGTACTAGAGTACGCTTTTATTTAGTAAAGTTTTTAAAACTATATTAATATAAAATCCCTTAATATAAGCGATGTTCTAAAGTTTTAAGTTATAAGTTCCTTTCTTCTTAGGGCTATTTAGAACGCCCTTTATAATATAAGTACTACGTATAATAATAAGTAATATAGTAGTTCTTAATTTAATATAGTTATTATTACTAAATAATACGTAACTCTCGGGTTTAAAAAGGCTCTTATTATTAACTAAATATATTATTCTATAGCTATTTATTATTATACTTTAAAATAGAGGATAAGTGCTACTTATAAGAGTATTAAAGATTACGTTTACCTCTAAGTCCTAACCCTTTATAAATATAATAATTATGTAGTGGTTTTTTTTTCCGGCTTTATAGGCGTAAAAGATCGACCTTAACGGGATTACGCTTTTAAAAGAAATTATATAATACGGTATACTTTTTAATTATATAATACGCATAATATACCTCAAGTACGCGCTTAACGTAATATAGTAATTTTAATACGAAAACCGCTATATAATTCGGGATAAGTAAGCTACCCTCTTTATTACGTAGTAGCGCTAGTTAGAAAGGTCGATAGTAGAGGTCGGCCGTAATAATTAGCTATAATAATTAGCTATAATAATCGGAGGCGGCCTTTTTTAACCGTAGAGGTTTTAAATTTTAATAACGACGTAGAGGTTTTTAGAAAAAGGGCTAAAAGGGCTAATATTTAATAGAGCTCGTAAAGATTCTTTTTATCCTTATCGCTTCTAATATTACTTAAAACTACTCTCTATTTAAACTAAATAAATCTACTAAATAAGCTTATTAAATAAACTTATTAAACGTACTTATTAATATATAAACTACTATTTAAATAACTAGTTAAATAACTAGTTAAGAGATTAGTTAGTTAAAATACTACCTCGTTAAGAACCTCTTAGTATATAGTTAGTAACTAGCGGGCTAAAGATGTCCCTTAATAGGTCCCCCCCTCTGGGGCTCGATAGATTAGGCCCCCTCGACGCCCTAGCTATTATAATTAACGTAAGTATGCTTAAGGAGTAGCGTAATACTTTTTAATAATATAAAATCTAGCTAAGTAATAGTATAAGCGTTATAAATAACCGGGCTAGTATAGATATTAAGATTTAGTATATTAACGTTAATTTAAAAATTATACTTTATAAAACTAAAAATCCCTTTAATATAAGCTATATTATAAATATAAAAGAATATATAAGGGGTCCTCTAATTCTTAATAAGAAGGAGTATATAATATAGGATCTGGCCGCCTATACGGGCTAGTACTAAGAGGTTTTATATATATTAGAGTGGGTATAGCTCGCCCTCTAGACGGTTAGAAGCGGTAAAAGGTCGGGAGTTTTAATTAGTAATTAGGTATAGAGTATAATATACCTAGTTTTCCTTGATATATAATATACGGTACGGCCCTGGTAAATTGCTCCGTCGGGAGGATATAATAATTATATAGCCCTTATCGTAGTTTATTAATAAGCTCGCTTTAAGTTAGTTAAAAGATCTTTTTAAAAACCTAGGTTTTTTAAAAGTTTTATTATTTTTTAGCTATTTAACTTTTTTAAGCTTATTATAAAATAATTTCTACTTATTTAATTTAATAATAATAAAGACTTCCTCTACTTAGCTCTTTAGTATTTATATTAACGACTTATTAATATTTCGGCTTATAAGTACTTATTCTAACTTTTAGTATGCCGTTAGTTTTTATAAGTATATATAATTATAAAAGTATATAATATTATTCTTATTATTTATATTATTAGCTATATTAAAACGTTTTATAAAAATAAAATAAGCCCCTCTTTATTTTAAAAGTTATTTAGTATATACGTCTTAGGTTACTAAGCTAAATATATACGTAATCTTCTCGAGGGTTTTAGTATTCGTTCTAAAAGTTATTAACTTACTAAAGGTCTCGTATATATATTAACTTTATATAGAGTTAAGTCTAGACTTAACTATAACTAAGAAGTTAAGTACGGTAATCTCTTTATTAATTTCTAAAATATCGTACGATTTAGCTCGGAAGTAAATAGATTACTACTCCTTATATTAATATTATAAATTAACTCCGGTCTTTGCTTTATTAAGAGCTTATTAGTATTTATTTTAAATTATATTCTTAATTACTATTTTAAAAGGTTAAAGTTCTTATTTTAGTTATTTAATAAGTCGTTATATATTAAACTTAGAGCCGTCCTCGGTAGCTTTTTAAAATACGTATTTATAAAGAGTAATATTAACTAATTTTACTAATTACTAAGCGAGGAGTTTAATATACGTATTAATTATATTACGTTTCTAAGCTTTAAATTATTCGTATTTAGTATTAAGCTCTTATTATTTTTAAATACTCTCGAGTATATAAATCCTCTTTATAAATATAATATAAAGATAGATTTTTTAAATAAAATAAGTAGTAAAGTTAGTTTTATAAAAAGAAACCCGGCCTAGTCCTATAAGTTATTTATATTTAAAGAAGTTAAAAGAGTTATACTAAGAGTTAGGTTTAAAAGCTCTTATTAAAAGATTTTTTAGTTTTTTTAATTATACTCGAACGCTTTATAATATACTTAGTAAGCGTATAGCTCTTTTTTATTATAAATTAAAATTAATTATTTAAATTTAAAAAGTAAAATAAATATTATAAAAGGGTTAAGGAGTACGTCGGAGTTTAGAGTATCTAAGTTAATATATTTCTAAACCCCTATACCCTCGCTTATAGTATAAAAAAAATTAAACTATTTAATCTAACTATTATAACTAGTTAACTTAGCTTAGGCTAAAGTAAGTACGAGTATATTAATTATTTTAAAAAAATCGTAAAGATCGTATTAATAAGTATATTATTATAATATAAGGTCTTAATTAAGAGCTAGGTTTATAATTATTATAAGTTATAGTATATAATAATAAGTATATAGAGTATAGTAAAAGTAGCTTAATTATTAAAGTAAAAATAGATAAAAAGAAAAGGTCTATATATACGATATCTAAGATAAACACGTGATTCAGCACGTAACGGGCACTTCGTAAGATGCGGATTACGTAATAAGAGGTGTATAATTAGGTTCATCACTCGTGGTCATTCGTTTCCTAGGGCGGGCTTTCCTTCTCAGCTATCAATAGTGAAGTACGTGCATTATCGTTGAGAAGATCAGGCAACTGTGTCAAATATCTGCATATGGTCAACTCGCCCACTGATCTAGATTAGTCGGATCTACCATCAAACTGATATCATTGACATGTGGTTTGCCACCATTGTTATTATTCGCGTTGAGTGTTGCTTTTCGACACCTTTATTGAGCTCGCGTATACTGCTGGGTTGTCTACAAGTCACAACATCATTTAGAGGCTCAGTCATTCAAGCATCACTCCGAGAAAACACAGAGACGCCAGTGGGCACATGAGATGATAAGTGTACTGATCTGACGAAAAGGAGATCCTCACTGAGAGGAGCCTACACTGCCGAAAAATAGTCTCAATCAGTAGATAACTGGCCAGTCCGACTCCCACCGAATAAGATTAATACCCAACAGTGCAGCATTGGCGCTGTTGTAGTAATGGTACACAAACACATCAGCGTCCGCGTCCGTAAACACAGATGGGTGACCGGGCCCATAGATGGAGCCGTGAGTAGCCATCACCTCAGTACCGCCGCCATTCAACATGCTCACTCCGTTACGATCGGTAAATGGGCCCGTCACGCTGGTAGACCGGCCGACCATGGTGCGGTAGGTGCTCGAGGCGCCCTTGCAGCAGAAGTCGAACGACACCCACAGGTAGTAGTAACTCCCGCGGCGCGTGATAAAGGGCGCCTCGATGGCGCCGTCGTTGACGGTGCGGCGGGCAAGAGAGACGAGGTTGGTACCGGAGCGCTTGCCGGTGCTGGGGTTGATGGAGATCATCTTGATGCCCGTCCAGAAGGAGCCAAACGAAAGCCACCAGTTGCCGCTGGCGTCGACGATGAGGTTGGGGTCGATGGCGTTGTAGTCGACGGAGCTTGAAGATTCAATGACGAGACCCTGGTTCGTCCACGAGCCGGAGGCGCCGGTGGAGCTCGTGGCGAGGAAGATGGCGGACTTTTGGGAGCCGAAAGTGGACGCCGAGTAGTACATGTAGTACTGCCCGTTGCGGTAGGAGATGTCTGGGGCCCAGAGGTTGGTGTCTCCGCCCGTGTAAGCGGTTGTCCATGAGGCGCCGTTGGGGAAGGCAGCGCCGGCATCACGCCATACGGTGCGGTCGGTGGACGTCTTGAGAGCGATGTTAGTTCCCGTGTGGGCCATGAGGTATGTGCCACTTGACGTCTTAAGGACGGACGGGTCGTGGACATTGATGCTGCCGGAGACGGGACCTGGATTTGGGTACGCTGCGGAGACGCTCGGAACGGCTGATAGGACAGTGAGCAGGCCACCGAGAAGACCCTTCCATGTTGGCGCCATTGTGAATTGTAAAGCTCTTGTCAAGTCTCTCAGCTGGTACAAGTTGTTTGAGAGGTGGAACACCGGTTGCCAAGGCAAATCTCAAAGGTAATAGACGCCGACGCCGCAGGTTGACAATCTCAACAGAGACGAGTTACAGTCGCAGCTGCGCCCTATTTATTCTTCAATTCGAAGAGCGCGAACGAGGTCATCTTGGCTACCTGGGCTGTCTCTCCGCCCTACCTAGGCATGTTACATCGAATCCCGGGTCTGGCAGACGGAGTTTTGATAGGTGCAAACTACTTGGAAAATTTCCCATTGGTCCTGTTATAGACTCGAGCATGGGTGTCTGCCGGTAGTTGGTCAGATACGTGGATTTAGTCAACTTCTTATTTTCCGTGTGTTCTCACGTTGCCAAGGAGCCCCATCCTCTGGACTCCAAGCGCACCACGGATTAATCTCCAACCCCCGCGGAGAGTTTGGTCCCGTGATTGTTCTTGGTGTATTTAGGGGTCTTACCCCAAGAAGAAGAAAACCAACGCGTGGGGCGGTGGCTGATGACACGGAGTGCACCGTCTTTATGACAGAAACATTTGTGAATTGACGTGCTGTACTCAAAATTGTCTGTCGCTTTTACGCGCTTTTACGCGCTTGTATACTCGAAACTCTCCCTCGTAGCTGTTCATTTGAAGGCCTAGTGCAGACCCGTATGTTGCAGCTCATATTTATGATGCAAGTTCACATCGCTGGCAAAAGGAGTGGGGGGATATTACGGTATCGTGTTAACTGGAGGACATGCTGGTATTGCAGCAATGCTCGCTGCTCGTGTAAGCAAGTGAACAGGGTGTTTGGGCTACGACAAGAAAGCAGCGACACGATGGCACAACGAGTCATATGCTTGCATTTTCAGGCAAAACAAGATCATGTCATCAAAATGGAGGAAAGGGATTGTTTGAGGCACTAGTAGGTATTCAAAAGTGGCGACGCTGCCACGATTCGTCAGAGATTCCCTCCACTTCATCAACATAGAGCATTATTTGAAGTATTCAAAAGCGTGAAAATACAACCTTGAAGTAGTCATCTGCCCAATAACAGAACGGAGAGAAATCTCCAATGATAGAATCACCATGGCACTGTTGAAGCTATGCCTACATCACACCACTTCATATAGAAGTCATAGCGGTGTATTAACACGGGTTCTTAGTTTTCACGCGCACCTTTTGTTCAAACTTTGAGGCTTCCGGCTTGTTCAAGAACCTGCATGAAGTCCATATACTCCTCCCAAAGGCTACAGCTTAAACCGACACGTTCCTAGGTTATTTCAAAAAAATATCAGGTCGGTGGCGATGTCATAATCTTGTCTCTATCGTTGCCAACTCAATCGTCTTTAGAGTCATTTGAATCTTGAAACACACAGAAATCAAGAGAGTGGGGCGACGTTGAATTCTACCGGCCCTAGAGATATGATTCGGACTCCCGCATCGCTATAGCTGCCGAAAACAGAAGCTGTGTGTTCCAACGCGTACTGTGTATATGTATTCAATTTCCCGAAAAAGGAACGTCCTTCAACTCAAGCGTTTTCTGAAATAGAAAAACGCTGTCGATGCAGGCAGCACTATGGCGAGAAATACTTCATTACGAAACCCATCATAGAAGGTAGGCTTGACAGCAGATTGTGCAAGACTTTGCATAGCGATATCCTCCAGATGCTGGGGAAGGGAGTTTGCACCATGGTGTTCGAGCAGCTTCATTGTGTTTAGCACATTGACCATCTGCCGAGGAACCCAGGACGCGCTTGGCATTTGTGTTTTCTGGTGGCTTACCCTTTGAGAGCCGTCACGTGAGAGTATCTCGAGACTTGTTGGGGTTGAGCGACTGATTGACAGGTCTACTAACGGCACGCAGCTCGGTTTCAATGATATCTCCGGAGCGGGGCACGGAGGGGCCGTGCCAATGACTGTGGAAGACGGGACCCACATCACCGGACGCGCGGGGGCATCAATTTAGCATCACTGGACGCGGAAGCTGATCACACGAGCTTGATACCTATTTGGGGAACTACTGTATGTACTGTATGTATACTGTATGGAAGAAATGGTCGTCTTATGTGGTGCATCACTGAGGCTGTGAAGGCCATGGTGCAGCAGGTCTCCAAACAAGGTAGGTAGGTGGAGTGAGTATTGGTTGGGTCGCCAAGTCGGAATGACTCGGGCTTATTTGCTGCTGGAGAATGGGCGGTCTGTCTGTGAAACTCTCGGAGTTGGCATGGAAGAATCTTGGCTATTCCCAACGTTACGATAAGGGTGATTTGATTTCGCCTCGGATGTGCCGTGATGATGGTTTGTACGTTGCCTGTAAGGTAAGGAGGCTGAGGTAGGAGGGGCCATGCTGATGCTGTGCGACGGGGAAGAAGATGGCTGGATGGGTTGATGAAGCGAGCTTGGCTGGGCGGCAATGTCCACTCAGAATCGGTGGCTGGCACACATGTCCTGGCAGCCAAGACTCCCAAGAGCCCCAGACTGTGGAACTGTGGAGGAATTCTGGGTATGGTGATGGACGTTGATAGTGTGGGATATCCGCCGCGGACACGACCTCGGTGGTATACCGGGGAGAAGGCCGTTTGAACCTTGGTCCATTGTGATTCCAAAGCGAGCCACTAGGTAGTATGGAATGGAAGGCTTCCAGAACCGTTAGTATCCGTACGGATATCTACGGTGCCTAAGGGCCTTTAGTACCTAGTAGGCAGTAGTCTGTAGACCGATGCTGCCCAGGCTCGTGGAGGCCCTGGAGGGGTTCCCAAGACGCGCCACCGGCGCCATCGCCGTCATCGCCGGCTGCGCCCCAACCACGATGGGGGGAGGCACGGCGGGAAAGACCACCCCTCTCCCACAGTCGTTGCTTTCCGTGCTTTCCCCCGGGGGTCGCACTTGCCCCTCCCCACGCCCGCCCGCCTCCGCTCCTTTCCGGCGTGTCTTTCTTCTTTCCTCCCTTTGCACCGTCACCAGCACCTGCTTATTCGACACCCCGCACATGTGCAATGGCCCCAAGTCCCCGCCGTGCTTTCCCTACAAATTCGAGCGGACTTGGCATCTGACGTAATCGTTCCAATCGTGCACTTTCCCATGTCTGAATGCGTGCGACCTTCCCTGCCAGAAAGAGAAAAAAAAAAAAAGACATAACACGAATATCCGGTATATCCCCAGGTAATGCTGCACACAGCACGAGGGCCTGCCTCCGCCAAGGTCAGCCAAGATGGCCAAGCGTGATCTAATGCTTGATGGATGGATACACTCGCCGACTTCTGCACCAGTAAGAAAATCTTCGCAGACACAATTCCTGTCACCGTCACCATCTGTACCTTCCAGTATGGGGTACTTGCCTTACATCCATGTTCTGTCCGCGTACCTTAGGTACTGTGCCCCCCTCCAGGGCAGTCTTTCCTTGTTGTTCCTCAACTGCCGCGATACCGGTACCGTTCTTGCCGTTGCCGCACTCCATGGATTCCAATCGTTCTTGGCGATGCTGCCTTTCGCCCTCCCTCCTGCCCTCAAAAAGCAGAACGATGCCCCTTTCCCGGCCTCTGCCTCTTGACGTCTCTCTCTCACCAACAACGAACGCTGCAAGCCATCCAATGACACCTCAATTGACGACCTGCCTCTGTGTTGCCACCTTGACCAGTCCTTGCTGAATTCGTCCAGTTTGTCCAACTCGACCCATTTTAGGAATCTTCATCAACCCCCTCGTCTTTCTATCGCTGTCACTTCCAAGAGTTCAACTCTCTCTGGCATCATCAACTCTACCCCCTCACCCACATCACCTATTTTGAGCTCCCACACTCTGTCCCCCTTTGCCTGGCATGGGGAACCAAAAGGCCGCAAAGCCCGATGAGAATCACGTCTCGGGCCAATCCAACAAACCGCTCTCTCACCCAGCCCATGCCTTGTCATACCAGCAGCTGGCTGAGGAGCTCCGCGCCAACACACTCAATGGTCTCTCTGCTCAAGACGCAAAGTCCCGTCTCGACGAGTTCGGCCATAATGACCTTGGCGAAGCCGAGGGCGTTCAGCCCATCAAGATCATCATCGCCCAGATTGCCAATGCCATGACCATGGTGAGTTGCTTTCCCACCTTTACTCCAAACCCGCCCTTTGCTAACCTGTGCCTAGGTCCTGATTCTTGCCATGGCCGTTAGTTTCGGCATTGGCTCATACATTGAGGGCGGTGTCATTACTTTTGTCATCTTGCTCAACGTCATCGTTGGTTTCTTCCAGGAGTACTCCGCTGAGAAGACAATGGATTCCCTCCGTTCCCTCAGCTCCCCCACCGCCAACATCGTTCGTGACGGTGAATCCATGGTTGTTCCCTCCGGCGAAATCGTCCCTGGTGACCTCGTTGAGATCAAGACGGGTGACACAATCCCCGCAGATGTCAGGTATCCTATGCCATCAACAGCAACGTCAAGACCAAGCAGAGCAACTGATGATGCTACAGGCTGATCGAGGCGGTCAACTTCGAGACCGACGAGGCTCTGTTGACCGGCGAATCCCTCCCCGTGCGAAAGAACGAAGACGCAACTTTCCCCGATAACACCGGCCCCGGAGACCGTCTCAACGTCGCATACAGTTCGTCCAATGTCACCAAGGGTCGCGCCAAGGGCATTGTCTTCGCAACAGGCGTTTACACCGAGATTGGAGCTATTGCGTCTGCCCTTCGCAAGAAGGATTCCAAGGTCCGCGAGGTCAAACGCAAGCCCAATGGCAAGGCAAAGCCTCATCGGTACCTCGAGGCTTATACCTTGACTCTGACCGATGCCATTGGACGTTTCCTTGGTGTCAACGTTGGCACCCCTTTGCAACAGAAACTCTCCAAGCTCGCCATGCTCTTGTTCGGCATCGCCATCGTCTGTGCCATCATTGTTCTTGGCGCCAACAAGTTCGAGGCTAGTCAGGAAGTTATCATCTACGCAGTTGCCACCGGTCTGTCCATGATCCCGGCCAGTCTCGTGGTCGTACTCACCATCACTATGGCGGCCGGAACCAAGCGCATGGTGAAGCGCAATGTCATTGTGCGCAATCTCAAGTCGCTCGAGGCTCTTGGTGCAGTTACGGATATTTGCTCCGACAAGACCGGCACCCTGACGCAGGGCAAAATGCTAGCCCGCGGTGCTTGGTTGCCTGCTATGGGAACGTACACCGTCGAAAACACATCGTCACCAATGGACCCCACCACTGGTGATGTTCGCTACGACGAGCGGTCTCCTAGACACCTCAACTTTAAAAAAGGAGGTGACGCTTGTGGCACCATCATGAAGACCGACCAGCTGTTGCAAAATAGCAAGTCGGCCCTATCCGCGTTCCTTTACGTGGCGTCCCTGGCCAATCTCGCCACCATCAACAAAAAAGATGATCAATGGCTTGCCCGCGGCGATCCCACCGAAATCGCCATCCAGGTCTTTGCTTCCCGGTTCGACATGAATCGCCTCAAGTTTGTCAGTGGCAGTGACAGCCCCGAGTGGAGCGAGATTGCCGAGCTTCCATTCGACTCGGATGTCAAGCGCATGTCCGTCATCATGAAGAACAACGCCACGAGCGAGTATTTCGCCTACACCAAGGGTGCTGTTGAGAGAGTGATTCAGATCTGCACAAAGTACGCTCCCAGAGATGATGGCGTACTGGTAGACATCACGCCTGAGTTCCGTGAGGAGATCCTTCGCAACATGGAGGCCTTGGCGGGACTCGGGTTGCGCGTTCTCGCACTTGCGAGCAAGCCTTATGAGGGCACACCCAGCAAGGGCGATGAGGTTGAGCGTGCTTCGGTCGAATGTGACCTTGTATTCCGCGGTCTCGTGGGACTCTACGATCCCCCGCGTCCCGAATCCGCTCCTGCTGTTCGACAGTGCCACGAGGCCGGTATTTCGGTCCACATGCTCACCGGTGACCACCCTGAGACCGCAAAGGCCATTGCCATTGAGGTTGGCATTTTGCCCACTCGCATGGAGCGCGTCGCGAGGAACGTTTCAGACGCCATGGTCATGACGGCTTCGTCGTTCGATGCATTGAGTGACGACGAGGTTGACAAGCTTCCTGTCCTGCCGCTCGTCATTGCGAGATGCGCCCCAAGCACCAAAGTCCGAATGATTGAGGCTCTTCACCGCCGCAAGAAATTCTGTGCCATGGTATGTGGATATTCCTTCGCCCCATCTGTGTAATGGTCTTCTAATTTGGATAGACCGGTGACGGCGTCAACGACTCCCCTTCCCTCCGCCGTGCCGATGTTGGCATTGCTATGGGTCAGTCGGGTTCAGACGTGGCCAAGGATGCATCCGATATCGTCCTGACCGACGACAACTTTGCCTCCATTGTCGCCGCTATTGAAGAGGGCCGTCGTATCTTTGACAACATTCAAAAGTTCGTGTTGCACGTCCTTGCTGAAAACATTGCCCAAGCTGGAACATTGCTGGTCGGTCTCACTTTCAAGGACGCACGCGGGCTGTCGGTCTTCCCGCTTGCTCCTGTTGAAATCGTCTGGATTATCATGGCCACATCTGGTATGCCCGACATGGGACTTGGCTTTGAGCGTGCTGTCCCAGACATCATGCGTCGCCCACCTCAGTCTCTCAAGACGGGCATTTTCACCATGGAGTTCCTCGTCGACATGGTCTTCTACGGCCTCTGGATCACCGCTCTCTGCCTTTCAAGCTTCTCGCTGGTTGTCTACGGATTCGGGGCTGGCGATCTTGGAGAGAGCTGCAACGAAAGATACAATGACTCTTGCGACACAGTCTTCCGCGCCCGTGCCACCACTTTTGCCTGCCTCACATGGTTTGCCTTGTTCTTGGCCTGGGAGATGGTCGATATGCGTCGGTCATTCTTCCGCATGCAACCAGGATCCAAGAAATATTTCACCCAGTGGATGATTGACGTTTGGCGAAACAGGTTCCTCTTCTGGGCCATTATTATCGGCTTCGTTACCCTGTTTCCCCTGCTGTATATCCCCGTCATCAATACTGTTGTGTTCAAGCACAAGGGCATCACGTGGGAATGGGGCATTGTGTTCGTTGCTGCAGGACTTTTCTTCGCTGGTGTCGAATCCTGGAAATGGGGCAAACGCGTCTTCTTCAGGATCCGCAACAGCAAGAAGCTTGGTGTCGCGTGGAAAGACATGGACATTGAACAGAGAGTATTCGGGGAGTACCTCGGCTCGAGCGATGATGATCACCACACCGAAATCGGCGACGATGACATTGACCTGGAGAAGGAGAGGGCGGCCTTGGAGAAGTAGTAAGCGAGACACAAGTACCAGATTGTCAGCTCATGGAGAGAAGTGAGTGCGCACTTTGGAGCGGGTGAGCGAGACTAGTGCGCATGTTGTAGATGATGATGTTATGGTAACATCTGTGATAGTAACGAATCAAAAATCATTTACAAAAAGGTCGCTGAGTCTCTCTCGGAAGTGTGTCTCAGTCTGCTGCTGCAAGTCACCAGGCACCGATTTAAACCCCTGTTACCATTACCAAACGCGAGCCTACCCGGGCGAGACTATGCCCATTCCTTACGCAGATCAGCCCTGTATGTGGCCACAGTACCATGCCAAGGACACTGGACTTCCGAGGGTTGAGATCCTTCAGTGTGCAAACGAACACAACGAAGTAGCTACTTCTCGTGGTGCGGTGCCACCAAAGGATTGGTCGCCCCGCCGAAGCTGACAACTTTTGCATCACTGACTTGAAGGATTGACGTTGATGTATTGTTAAGACATTACTGTATAGAAGTGATGAATTCCCCTGGATTCCCACGTTGACTTACAACAATGAAATTGTTTTCTGGCCATCCATCTAGAAATCTGCCAAGATGCGCTTCACGGCACTGATTTCGTATATCCTCTCCGCGCTCTTTGTAGCGCAATTCCCAACACCAGCCCTCGCCATCCCGACAACCCGCCAAGCCGGAAGCCTAGCCTTCCTACCCGACAACCCTCTCTTTACGTTTTCCTATTCCACGCCAAACGCCGACGCAAAGAACTGGATCGGCCTCTACCGCGCCTCCGGCGGCGGACCCGAGAATCAGACGTTTGTAGAGCCGTCGCTGGCCTGGGGGTACGCGCCCCAGTCTAACGGGACGCTCAAGATTGAGAACGGGTCGGGGTCGGGTTTGGTCCCTGGCGAGTACCGCGCCTACTTCCTCGCCAAAGACGGGTACGCATGGCTTGCGCCGCCGGTGGACGTGAGGGTGCCGTATGCTTCCGGGCCGGTTCAGTTCCTCCTTGACGAGGTTACGCTGAGGAACGCGCGGGTCGGGGACGGGTACGAGGCGCGGGTTGATGGGTTGAGGAGCGGTGGCGGGAGTGCGTCCGTGAGCTTTCGTAAAGTCGAGGGGAGCGAATGGGTCAAGGTCTCGGAGGCGGGCGTCGTATCTGGCACGCCTGACGTCGCGGGGCCCTCTCACGTCACGATCGAGGTAGCCGTCGCAGCAGCAGCAGCTGGGGATGGCTCGTCTGCGCGGTTGGACGTCACCATCCCCGTCCGCCCCATCGGCGCACCGCTCGTGGACGAGGTATCCGTCATGTCTTTCAATTTGTGGCACGGCGGAACGCAGGTATCCGATTACCACGCCAAACAAGTGCGGTTTCTGGCCTCGAGCGGCGTAGATGTCGTCGGCGTACAGGAGAGCACGGGAGGCCATGCTACGCGGCTGGGGGATGCGTTGGGGTGGTATTCGTGGCAGGGCGGCGATGTTGGGTTCGTGAGCAAGTATCCGCTCAAGGACGCCGCTGCGCACGAGGGCGGGACGTATGCTGCGTCCGTGAGGGTTGTGCTCGATGGTGAAGGGGAGGAGGTTGTGTTGTGGAATGTGCACTTGGGGTACGACCCGTACGGACCCTACGACTTCTGCTTCGACAACATGACGGTGGAGGAGGTGCTGGCGCGGGAGACGGAGTCCAAAAGGACGCCGCAGATCGAGTCTGTCGTCCGGGCCATGGCGGGGCAGTTGGCGGAGGCGGAGGCGGTGCCTGTGATGTTGGTGGGTGATTTCAACGCGCCTTCGCATCTGGATTGGGTTGATGCCACGAGCGGGATGCACTGCGGACAAGGGGACATGCCGTGGCCCTCGTCAGTTGCGCCGACAGAGGCCGGGTTGGTTGATTCCTATCGGGTTGTGTGGCCAGACCCCGGGGCAAGGCCGGGGGTTACGTGGTCGCCTATCTTCTTGGAGAATGAGGGAAGGCCGGAGCCGATGGATAGGATTGATTTTGTGTATTTCCGGGGCGGGAAGTTGGAGGTCCTCGGGTCGGAGGAGGTTGTGGTGGGGGAGCCGGCGCCGGAGCCGGGGCACGGGGCAAATGAGTGGACTTCGGATCATGCTGCTGTTGTGACGAGGTTTAAGATGAAGAGTTAGTTGCATCTATGAAAATGCGTCGTATTGAATACTATCTCTAGAGGTCAAGTCTGCGTGAGTGGACATGATGTATATACTGTAAGGCAAATGATGAAATATGTGGCAGTCTGTTGGCCTTCGTGTCATAGTCTTGGTCACTTGCTTAGAGCCGCGACTTCTCCTCAGACCGCGATGTGCCCTCTACCACTGTTGATGAAAACAACATCCTGTGGCCTGTGAAACATCATAGGTGCGTACAGATAGAAATGGCCCAACAATTGCTATAGACTCTGTGCACTCGCTCCTTCGTCAATCAATGGAGAGTTTGCTGTGATATCGAGATATGCAATGCTTAAGTAAGGCACATTGGATTAATTCATTAGTTGAATTGTGCAATAACAATGCATAAAAAGCACTGACTAAGCATAGTGGGGTGCATTGCGATGACGTCGGTGTGGTTTGTGCGGAGCAATGATGTAAGTGCCCAGTGAGGTGGAAGGAGGACCGAAGAAGGAAGGAGGCGCTGTGCAATGTGGTCGACATCAGGCCACTCACCACACACTCACGGCAGGCACTTTGACGTTTGAACTTGTTTTCAGATTTTGGTATCAGGAAGGTGCACCTGCTGCTAAGGCCATGTACACAGTACTTACATAACCGCCTCCTCTCGAACCTGGACAGCCGGAACGTCCTTTCATCCCCATCCACCACAAGTCAGTTCTGAAAAGAAGAAAGAAAATCACAGCCAGACACCCAGTACTCGAACCGAATCGAGTTCCAGAAACCGAGTATCAAAAACCAAAGACGAGCAAAGATGCCCTTCTCTTTCACATCCTCCATTTCCTTTTCCTCCTCAATCAGCCACAACGGCAAGACGGAGGAGAGGCGCTGGGCCCGCAAGACGGAGCGGAGTCCCTCGGGCACCACCGTCCGGACAGCGTCCTACAAGACAGGCGAGCCCGTCTACCTCGAGCGCCGCGAGTACGATTCCGCGGGACGCGCCCTACCAGAGGGACGCGCTGTCAAGAGCGATGGGACGGAAAAGATTGATCGTCGCATCGAGGATGTTTCTGAGCGGGAGTGAAGGTGGGGGCTCCGGAATGGGATCATCAATATAATGGGCATGGAGTTTTGGGGTTTGTTTTGGGAGGTTATCAGTCAATGAGCGATCATTTTTCAAATCTTTTATGAAGAAGTGTCCTACAAATGCACTTGGTCTCGTGATGGCAGGTGTAACATGTTGTCTTGAAAGTCATCAACCACTTTGGTTAATCGTCGTACTACATAGCAACGACAGGGAGTTTTCACCATTTGATTTCGCAAGCATCAAATATACGTGACGGTCATAACTGCATTACACTACGCTCTCTCGCGCATTCTACTGCGCGGCAACCTCAAATCTTGATGACAACCTTGCCAAAGTGCTTCTGGTCCCACTGGTACTGGTACGCCTCCTTGACCTCCTCGAAGCCGAAAATCTTCTGATCGACAACAGGCTTGATCTTGTTGGCGTCAATCGCCTGGTTCATCTCCTCAAACTGCTGCTTCGAGCCCACAAACAACCCGCGGATCGTGCAAATGTTGGCCAGCGCGTCCAGCAGCGTCGGCTGCTCCCCCTCGGGCTTGTCCCCGTGCGACAAGAAGCCAATAATGGAAATCACGCCCTCCAACTTGACAGCCTTGAGCGACTGCGCAACCGTTCCCGGACCGCCGACCTCGACGATGTGGTCGACGCCCACGCTCTCCGGCGTCAGCGACTTGGCCACCTCGCCCCAGTTGGGCGTCTCCTTGTAGTTGATGACGTGGTGCGCTCCCAACTTCTTGAGCTGCTCGCCCTTGGCCGCCGACGACGTCGTCGCGATGACCGTCGCACCCGCTGCGACGGCGAACTGGATCGCCGAAAGGCTCACGCCGCCGGTGCCCTGCGTCAGCACGTAGTCGCCCGGCTTAAGGGCCTTGGACTGCAGACCGTACAACGCGTTCCACGCCGTCAGCGGCGCGCACGGGAGCGTGGCCGCCTCGACGGACGAGAGCGTCTTGGGGGACTTCACGACGCCGTGCTCAGGGAACACGGCGTATTGGCGGAGCGTGCCGTCGAGGGCACCGCCGAGGCCGGATTTGACGGCGAGAGGGGTGATGGGGTTGGATTGGTGGTGCTGGTTGAAGAGGGTCGCAATGTTGTCGCCCTCCTTGACCTGCGTGACCTTGGGGCCAACGGAGACGACGCGGCCGGCGCCGTCAGAGGCCGGGACGCGGGGGAAGCTGACGGGGAATGGGTAGAGGCCCTAGGTGCAAGGGAGCGGCGTTAGCGGGAGTGGCGGGCCGGCGTGTCTCGGTCGACCGGAGGTAATTCGGGCACCGGGCACAAGGGTTACAAGCGAACTTACCTTTGGGATGGCCAGATCGCGGAAGTTTAGGGAGACGGCCTCGATCTGCACGAGGACGTCGTAGTCGCCCAGCTGTGGCAGAGGCACATCCTTCTTGAGCTCGAGGGTATCCCAGTTGCTGCTGTCCTTGCCGATGCCGGTGATGGACCAGGCGTTGGTTGATGTTGGTGCCATGGTGAGTATTTGTGTATGTGTGATGATCAGTTATCGTCCGATTACCCTTTTAGATTCTTCAGCAGAACCATGTAGGATCTTGCTTCGCAAACCTGGCCTTTATGTATCGAACTCGCCAAGAAAAGATTTCAAAGCAATCGTGGGGTTTTCGAAGCTCCGAAGCTTCGAAAAGCGTCGACATGACGCAATGTCCACTCATACCGTCATATTGGGTCCGGCAATGCGACCTTCTTTTGCACTCGATTCCACTGACTCGAATGTCTTGAACCGTAGACACCCCAGCTTGGAGCTCTGAACCCCCTTGCCCGTGTCCATTGACTTTCCGCCGCTATTCCGCTTTTTGCCCCGGAGCCGCTCGGCATCGACGCCAATTGCCAGATGCAAGCCAGTATCCCGGGTGCAACTTAACCAGTTGGCAGTGGCATACGGCGGCCATTTGATCTGTTCCCCGATGGCCAACCCACCAAAATGCATTCAGGGTGTCATGAGAAGTCAACGATCGGACCATGGATGCGTTGGACGGCGTCGTGCTCACTGTTTAACTCCATCGTTTTGCATTACTAGAGGATTGCCGTAGTACGTATAGACGCTACCCTGCCCTCGAATTCCGCACTATTTAACCTCAACCCTTTTTATAAGTTACTTATCCTTTCCTCTATTCTACCCTCTCCCTTGTCAAAGGATCACTAGAATCGTAATTTTAATAACTTATTAATAAATTAATATTATTATTTAAAAATAAGTAACCTATTTTTATATATAAGTACTAGGAGTCTTATTATTACGGAAATAATAATAAGTATACCGGAGTACTCGAGAGAGCTTTTTAATAAACCTTTAATATTATTTAAAATAATAATCCTCGAGCTATAAAAAAAAGCTGAGGTACTATATTAATACGGCCCTATTTATCTTATTAGTACTAATAATAGTCTTTTTAATATAAAATATATTACTAATACTTTATAGCTATATTATTACGCTTTATAAATCGTACTTAATAATAGTAAGGGTTCTAATATTACTTTTTAATTCGTTTTATAGTTCGTTTATTAAAGTTGTTATTATAAGGTTTAGTTATTAATATCTTAGTAAGTATTTTAACTTAATTTAGAGGCTCTTATAGCTCTTAAAGAGAGGCTTTTAAAGGACTTATAATTAGACTTTTTACTTATTATAAATAAAGCTATCCCTTTGGGGTCCGGTCCGCCTTATTAGGGGCCATCTTCGCCTTTATGGGCAAGCTAGTTTATTAGAGTTAATATTAAGTATTTTTATTACGTACTTTAATAAAACTTTATAACTAACTATAGCTAGCCATAGCTATTACTAACTATTAATACTAACTAAACTTAAGATATTTAACAACCCCGCTACTATAGTATATTAATTACCTTTTTAATAGCTAAATATTACCCCTTATTTTCTCTTTTTATCTTATTTAATAATAACCTCTCCTTAATATTCTTATTTAATACGCTTACTTATACTCTTTCTAAGCTCTTAATTATATTAGTAAGTCTAGGCTTATTTATACTCTATTATATTAAAAAGGTATTAATAAGGGTAACGCTTATTATAATATATTTATCTATTTTTTATAAGTTAATATTACGGATATAGTATTTATTAAAGCGGTCTCTCTATAGCTCGGGGTTCTCTAGTATAATACTTATAGGATCGAACTTCTAGCTATTAAAAAAGCCCTAGGGGTCGATAATAACTAGGTGTCTCGGTATTTCGATAGTATATATTTAAGTAGATAGACGATTTAATAGTAATAAACGGCGAGGGAAGTAGCGTTTTTTAACTTTAATAAAAGAAACGAGGTAACGAATGTGTATATATATACGAGTTAAAGTTAAAAGTATATATTAGTAGCTTATAGAGGTCTATATTATTCTTAATAACGGTAACGAGGGTATTTCCGATACTATACTATTATAAGCTACTATTACCTAGAGGATAATAAACTTAGCTAAGTGGGCGGCTTATAAAGTAGTAGCGTTAAGTACCTAATATCGCTATTAATAATCCGTAGTTATAAACTTTATAAGAGGGAAAGTTAAAAAGTTAGAAAATCTAAAAAAAAATAGTTTAGTAAAATAATATGTATAGTGGTTTTTTTCCGGCTTTATAAGCACAAAAGATCGACCTTAACGGGATTACGCTTTTAAAAGAAATTATACGATATAGTATACTTTTTAACTATATAATACGCGTAATATATCCTAAGTACGCGCTTAATATAATATAGTAATTTCGATACGAAAACCGCTATTTAATTCGGGATAAGTAAGTTACCTTTTATATAATAGCGCTAGCTAAAAAGGTTAATAGTAGAGGTCGGCTATAATAGTTAGCTATAATAATTAGCTATAATAATTAGAGGCGGCCCTTAACTATAGAGGTTCTAAACTTTAATAGCGACGTAGAGGTTTTTAAAAAAAGGGCTAAAAGGGCTAATATTTAGCTACTCTTTTACTATACTAAAGCTCGTAAAGATTTTTTTTATTCTTATCGCTTTTAATATTGCCCAAAGCTACTCTCTATTTAAACTAAATAAATCTACTAAATAAGCTTATTAAATAAACTTATTAAACGCACTTATTAATATATAAACTACTACTGAGATAACTAGTTATATAACTAGTTAAGAGATTAGCTAGTTAAAATACTACCTCGTTAAGAACTTATTCTAGGGCCCCCTCGACGCCCTAGCTATCGTAACTAACGTAGGCACGCTTAAAGAGTAGCGTAGTGCTTTTTAGTAGTGCGGAATCTGGCTAAGTAATAGTACGAACGTTATAAATAGCTAGGCTAATACGGCCGTTAAGATTTAGTATATTAACGCTAGCTTAGAAATTATACTCTATAGAACTAGAAATCTTTTTAATACGGGCTATATTATAAATATAAGGGAATATATCCCTTTAGGGTCCGGTCCGCCTCATTAGGGGCCATCTTCGCCTTTACGGGCAAGCTAGTCTATTAGGGTTAATATCGAGTATCTTTATTACGTACTTTAACAAGACTTTATAACTAACTATAGCCGGCCACAGCCGTTACTAACTATTAACATAGCTCATCCTATTATTAATAATATAATATATTAATAACTTTCTAAATAACTAAAACCTACCTCCTATTTTCTAACTTATTTAATAACTCTAAAATATCCTTTTTAATCTCTCTAAACCTCTTATTTTACTACTATAATACTAAAGTATTAATTATATTTTATAATTAATTAAGTATTTCGTTAAAGCTATATTATATAAGTTAAGTATTAATAATAATAATACCTATATTAATATATATATTTTAGATTTTTAAATTAATAGTATTTAATTTATATTTTTTAAAATAACCTTATTATAGTTCGGGGTCCTCTAGTATAATACTTATAAGATCGAACTTCTAGCCCTTAAGGCATCCCTAGGGGTCGATAATAACTAGGCGTCTCGGTATTTTAATAATATATATTTAAGAGTAAGTAAACGATTCGATAATAATAGTAATAGGGTAATAGTAATAAATAGTAAGAGAAGCGTTTTTTAATTTTAATAAAAAAAACGAGGTAATAAATATATATATATATACGAGTTAAAGTTAAAAGTACTAAAGTAAATATCGTAAGGTCGATATTATTCTTAATAATAGTAATGAGGGCATTTTTAATACTACTATTATAAGTTATAATTACCTAGAGGGTAGCAAACTTAGCTAAGTAGGCATAGGCTTATAAAGTAGTAACGTTAAGTACTTAATATCGCTATTAATAATCCGTAGTTATAAACTTTATAAAAAGAAAAGTTAAAAAAATAGAAAATCTAAAAGAAATAGTCTATCGAGATAGTAAGAGTATTTATTAATACTATATATTAATATTATATAAATAATACTAAGAACCGCCCGAGCAGCCAGCAAAGGTAGAATAAAAAAAAATAAATAAGGGAATATATAAGGGGTCCCCTAACCCTTAATAAGAAGGAGTATATAATACGGGATCTAGCCGCCTACGCGGGCTAGTACTAAGAGGTCTTATATACGTTAAAGTGGGTACAGCTCGCCCTCTAAACAGCTAGAAGCGGCAAAAGGTCGGGAGCTATTTTAATTAGTAATTAGGTATAGAGCACAATATACCTAGTTTTCCCTAATACGTAATACATAGTACGGCCCCGGCGGATTACTCCGTCGGGGGGGTAAAATAATATAAGTATCTACTAATACTATATATTAATACTATATATTAATACTATATAAATAATACTAAGAACTGCCCGAGTAGCTAGTAAAGGTAGAATATATAAATAAATAAATAAATAAAGCTATTATAGTTAAAGCTATAGCGCTACTTATAGACCTCGATAGTAAGTAGTTAATAATATAATTATCTTTTTTTTATAATAAATTTAAAAAAATATCTCAATTTAAGTACTAAATAAGTACTATACTATTTTATTAAAACTATATTCTTGTACTTATGACTTAGAAAGAATTAACTTTCTTTAATAATAAGGTACTTAGACGGCGTCGTGCTATTTTTCCCGCGTCCACTGATTAAGAAGCCCGCAGCTCTCAACACCTAGGCTTGGCTGGGTCTGTGCCCACTTGTATCCATTCTCCAGAAGATTTGGTTTCTTCTAGCTTACTAATTCGATGATAACTCATGTGGTTGTCACTAACAAAGTGGAACGGTGAGGGCAGAGTAAGTAGTAACGAGACGGTGAGGAACGAGACAGCAGGTTCGGTGAGTGCACAAACAAATTGCGAATAGCTTCACTTTTCTCACTAGTCATGCTTGTCAGACACCGTTTAGACCTAGCAAAACACCCCTCCTTTTGATCCTCCGACAGGCGTTGTTAGGATGCATATTGACACGATGCATGGATTTTGGCCGCCTCCACCGCCCTAAGCTTCGCCCCTCGCAAATGTCCGCCTCAGCCGGATTCTGCCCAGTTGCTATCGAGCTGAACCATGCCGTACATGAGTGCATCTCCTAGGTGCTCCAACACACTATGGCGGGTCGAATGCGAGGAAACCTACTTACTCACTCGAGGCGGTCGGTCAACATCATCGAAATGAGCACAACCACGGTCCTTCCAGCGACACTCGTCTCCCCCACCCAAGGAATCCGATGGATAGATTTGTTTCCCGGCGTTATTCCCATGCAAAAAGTCTAGAACCCGCGGCCGACGCCGCTCCACAATCAAGCTAACAACAAATGAACCCCTCCAAGGCCCACCGTGGCACAATCCGACGTCTTCGGGTTCGCGGGCTGGAATCGAGACTGCTCCAGATGGCGAGGTTATTAAGTAGCTGGACGGGGGTCACATCAAAGTGTACAGGTGCGGGGATTGCTCTCAACATGAAGCTGCGTCCACTCTAGTTAGTTTACTACGCGATGTAAATCGCTGTTCCGCCTTTTGATGGGGGCCCAGTTCGTGTAATTATTTCCCGTCCGGGCCGGGGTGTTGCAATCGACGGGCGGTTTCAGATTGACCAAGTGCAATATGGTCCGGTATTTACAACCGCTTTATGGTCTGCTTTCTCTGCTTAATTAGATGCCCCTGCGTTCTCCACGAAATCTCATCAAAACTTCTCGGCAAGGGGGAGGAGGCAAGACTCCGTTTCGCCATCCAGAATGAAGTATGTATGTACGGAGTACTTGATAGATAATAGCAAGATATACTGCGTGCGGCCCAAATGTAATCCTATTCCAACATTCATTCCAACTCCTGCTGTCATTCTTTTTCGCACCACTGGCGGGTTGCTTTACACGGTCTTTACAGCGTCTCAATCCCAGCAAATCCAACTAGCAACGATGCATTTCACTCGCTACCTGGCCCCGGCCGTCTTCGCGTCCGCCGCGGTCGCCGAAAAGACCTTCTGCGGTGCCCCCAACGACTATGAGGTCCTCATGGGCACTCCGTGGATCGTCTACTCGATGAACTACGCCTACCAGGCCATCAAGGGATCGGCTTGCACCGGCTACTACGGCACGTCCGGGTCCGGCGACGCGCAGCGAATCCAATGGAGCAGCATCTGGGACATTGATCCCACGTACCAAAAGGACGTCGTCAAGGGATACTCCTTCATCGGCCTGACCCAGAACCTCGAGACCAAGCTCAGTGACATTCAGAGCATCCCCAGCACCTACAGCTGGACTGTCTCCAACTCTTCGGCCTACAAGGGTGAGTAGGGGTTCTACTTTGCATCACGTTCAACCTAGCGGTACTCGCCTGTACTAACCCAACCAACAAAGGCAACGTCGTCTACGACTTCATGACCTCCGACACCAAAGGCGACAGCACGTCCAGCAACGCCCAGGAGCTCATGCTCTGGCTCCGCTGGGAAGGCGGACAGGTGCCCATTGGCTGGGCCGAGGGCCCGACGGCCACGATCGACGGGCTCTTTGGCAAGGACGGGTGGAAGCTGTACCAGGGCAAGAACACCGATACCGGCATCACCGTGTCTTCGCTGCTTGCTCCCACCCAGTATGGCGACCTGGAGAAGGGCTCCTTCGAGGGAGACATCAAGGACTGGCTCCTCGCGCTCTCCAAGCAAGGCGTCTTCTCCGAGAGCACCTACGTCAATGTCGGAAATGCTGGTCAGGAGCCGTACTGGGGTACCGTCACGTTCAACAACACTCTTGGCTTGAACATCAACCTTTGAGGTAAAGGAAACGTAGTCAGGGTATCTGCGTGAGACAACTACCGGCTTCACTTCATGTACAAATTCATCTACATTGTTCATAAACGCTGATGTCCGTCTCGTATATGCTACTCAGACTGTTCATGACTTCAAGAAGATGGTGCCGCTCATGACCTTTGTGGCCGTTCCTCCAAGATGCAGCGTCTCCAGCTTTCGTGTTCCATCCGTGCCCCGTCCAAGCTTTGCGTCAACGTAAATGTCGCTTCTACGACCCATCTCGACTCCCTGAGTGATCTCAAAGCTGAGGGAATCTTCAGAAAACTCGTGCAAACTCAGGTAGCTCGAGAGAGCGCAGGCTGCGCTACCAGTGGCAGGATCCTCCAGATCGGGCTCGATCAAACGGGTTCTGATCTTGTGCACAACACGTCCATCGATTGTCTCGGCCCCGAGGCGCACAAAGTAGTATCGCGAGATGAACGTCTTGCGCCACCCTTCGTCCAGAAGCTCCTGCTGCCGAAACTCCATGGGCCCAATCTTTGCCGACGCCAACGATGCCAACGAGGGCAATTCAACAAGAGCAAATGTCATGCCGTTCACGATGCTAAAGACGGGCGCTTCGAGCTCTGCGTTGGCGAGTTCTGCCGCCGCATTGCTGTAGGGTCCGGGCCCAAGGTCCCTCAGCCGCTTCTGGTGAAGATGGGTGTTGTGCGGGATAGCGGCCCGTACGGACTCGGACCCCGTCTCTTCGATCTCGATGGGTCCGGCCTTTGCAATCAGCTTCTTGACGCCGCGGGACTTGAGAAAGATGGCTGTGCCGACGGTGGGGTGGCCCGCAAAGGGAAGTTCCGCGGTCGGCGTAAAGATATCGAAGCGGCGCTCCGTGGATGCGGGGTCGTCGACTTCGTGCACAAAGGTTGTCTCCGAGTAGTTGAACTCTCTGGCAATGGTTTGTTTCTGCCCCTGCGTCGGGGATGTCGAGGCCGGGATCGTGACAATGGCTAAAGGGTTGCCCTCAAAGGGCTTGTCCGTGAAGACGTCGACCGTGGTGTAAGGGAGCTCCATCGATGTGTCGTTCAAGGGCGGATCGCCAAGACGGTAGACGCAAATGAAGTATGCCAACAGGGCTTGAATGACAGTCAGAACGGGCCCACGTTCATACGGGCTGTCTAAATAGTGAAGCTGGTGAGCGATATATGAGTCACTTGCTGGTTCTAACACCTGGTCGAGGCGGAACTGTTTATTAAGCAGCAATTGCGAATCGATCGGTCAACACTTATGCGGCGTAGCCCGCGCCTTTTGCGCCCTTCCCCGACAGACGTCCCCACTTCCCGGCCCCTCACCTTGACGATTCACGGAGTCCACATTCGCGCTTCAACAATGCTCCCAACAACTCCTCAAGTTCGAGTGTGGCTATCTAATAATGGTGATCGGTCTGCGTTGGTACCATATACATCTAACAAGCCCTCATATACAAAATGTCGCATAAGGAACGACAAGTTCCCTCCATCATTCTCGCCATTCTCCGCGTCAGTTCAAGTAAAATTGTAGCATCAAGACAGAATCATAGTACTCAACCATGACGACCACACGCAGAAACGTGTACATCAATGACAGCACGGGGCCGATAAAGCCTGTATCCGATGCATCTCTCGCACAGGCATTCCACCAGCAGCTGCCCGCCTTCGCCAGAACCCCTCTCGTTTCTCTCGAGGATATCGCCCAGGAACTAGGCGTGAAAGCAGTCTACATAAAAGATGAGAGTAATAGGCTAGGACTCCCATCCTTCAAGATTCTGGGCGCATCATGGGGAACATACCGCGCCATCACGACTCATCTACACTTGTCCATCGACACGCCCCTCACCGACGTCGCAAAGGCTGCACAAACGAACAATCTTTCCCTCTACGCAGCTACGGAGGGAAATCACGGTAGAGCCGTTGCGGCCATGGCCAAGATTCTAGGCATCCCTGCGCACATCTACGTTCCCAGCAGTGTTGCCGGTGAGGCGGTCACCAACATCGCTTCTGAGGGCGCCAAAGTCATCGTGAGCAACTCCCACTATGACGACGCTGTCTTGGAAGCCTGGCAAGCATCAAAGTCAGTCAAGGGCGGTCTCTTGATTCAAGACAATGCTTTCGTGGGGTACGAGCAGATTCCTGCTTGGATTATCGAGGGCTACTCCACCCTCGTTCGCGAAGCCGAGCAGCAGGTGGCCGACCACGGGCTGAAGCCGACTTTGATGGTGACTCCAGTCGGCGTTGGATCTCTGGCGCATGCCGTCGTGTCTCACTGCAAGTCTGATGGACGAGATTGCGCAGTCCTATCAGTCGAACCCGATACCGCTCCGTGTCTATGGACGAGCCTGGCGGCCGGTAAACCAGTGACGGTTCATACCTCGAGAACCATCATGGAAGGGCTCAACTGCGGCACTGTCTCTCTGACGGCGTTCGATGATCTTCGTGCAGGCATTGATGCCAGTGCTACAGTCTCGGACTTCGAAGCCCATGAGGCCGTGAAGTATCTCCAGACGAAGGGGGTGGAGAGCGGGCCGTGTGGAGGTGCCACTGTCGCAGCGCTCCGGCGGCTTGCCGGAGTAAGCCCACGCCCAACCTGTCTTTCCAAAGACGCTGTCGTGGTATTACTCAATACAGAGGGTCCACGGAACTACAAGATCCCGTTGGACGTGTCCACGGATGACCCGGTCACGTTGACGCAGATCCTCACGTCAATCGACTCTTCCAACCCAGACTTATCCAAGGCTTCAGGTGCCGGCGAAGGCGAGATTGCGCACTACATTTCCGCGTGGTTGCAATATCGCAACTTTGAAGCGCACTGGCTGGAAGAGAGGCAAGGCCGACCTTCCGTGGTCGGTGTACTCCGCGGAACAGGAGGAGGAAAGTCCATCATGCTCAACGGGCATGTTGACACCGTCAGTCTTTCGAGTTACTCACCAGATCTGGATCCTCTAAGTGGAGAACTGAAGGAGGAGGTCGGAGGACGAATCTATGGTCGTGGAAGCGCGGACATGAAAGCTGGCTTAGCAGCTGCCATGGCGTCAATGGCTCGATGCAGCTCTACATCACACTCTCCTCTACGGGGCGATGTCATTCTCGCCGCAGTCGCGGACGAGGAGAACTTTTCCATAGGCACGGAAGAGGTCATCAGGGCTGGATGGAGGGCCGATGCTGCCATCATACCGGAACCTACCAACCAGGAGATGGCGATCGCTCATAAGGGATTCATTTGGGTTGAAATCGACATCCTCGGCGTTGCGGCTCATGGATCTAGGCCCGAGGATGATGTAGATGCCATCTTGCTCGCAGGCGCCGTGCAGACGGCACTCCTTGAGTACTCAAAGTCACTTTCCTCCGATTCTCGACTGGGGAAGGCATCTTTGCATGCCGGCCTCATTCAGGGTGGCGAAGAGCCTTCCAGCTACCCGGAACGCTGCACTTTGACCGTTGAGTTTCGAACCATTCCGGCACAGACTACAGAGAGGATCCTTGAAGACATTGAGAGCATCTTGAGCAGTATCGCCAAGTCCAATCCGGATTTCAAATATGCTGCTCCTCGAAAGACCTTCTCGCGGCCTCCGCTTGGGCAGAGCCCTGACGATGAGTTCATCAAGACCTTCGTCTCTGCTACCTCGAAGTGTCTAGGTGAGGCGCAAGAGCCTGTTGCATGTTCGTTTTGGTGCGACGCTGCATTGTTGAACGAGGTCGGTATCTCATCGGTTGTCTATGGTCCCAAAAGCTTTGGGATCCATGGCAAGGAGGAATGGGTGAGCGTGGAGAGCATTCGGGAAGTGGCATCGGTGATGGAGACCGTGATTCAGGATTTTTGCGCTTAGACATCGACCCTGGGTCATAGATACTTAGTAGGCTAAATGTCGACAAAAGAAGGCGAAATGAATACAACTGCATGTGCTATCCGAGTCTATTGCTCAATGGCTATTGCATATCTCGATCAACAAGCTTTTCCCTGACACCTCAGGGCTCTCGCTAATTCAATTCCCTCGTAGCTTTCAGAGTTCCTCAACGTGTGCTTATGTGTTCCCTGCGTAATCTCGTCCATTGCATTGTATCCAATCTCAGTCTCGTGAGCTCTCATGGCGGAGTTGGTGGCCGTCGATGGAGCTATGGCGAGCAGAACATTCCGGTTCGTCTCTTCTTCTATCTTCCTTCCCTCCTCTAGAGTGTTCATGCCAATTTCTGTTGGGAAGGCACTCTGTCCATCCGACTTCAAGTATCCATTTCTCTCGTCCGATCTCGACGTTGCGTACATCTCCGTAAAAAGGACTCGCAGAACGGGGATAGATGACGCAACGATTGTGACGTTGATCTCGGCTTGTCCCCATATAAAGAGCAGAGATAGACGATCTGTAAAATGATTAGAGACATCCACGTGGATACCGGGAAAACATTCCGATGCTCACATGGTATATCTGCGCCCTCGGCAATAGTCACGATTTTGATGACCTTGATCACCCCGACTAACCCTGCAATGACACCGAGGCTCATAGCTACAGCAACGCCAATCTTTTCATGGCGCTTCAAGCCTAGTCTCCATATCATTGGCCATGGAAGCAGCGACAAGATGAAGTCAACCAGTGCCGAGTATGCTGAAATCATATGTCAACTTGCTATTTGCAAATATTCAGCTCATTTCATCTGTTACTCACCATTCGACACCATGTGCATAATGACCGAATCCTCCACTCGCCAACAGGATCCGGGTAGGACAGCTTCATAAGAGTCTGACGGCCTGTCGCAGGCCGGCTTCCAAGCGACAACAGCGCTGGTTGCCAAGACTGCGTTCATGGATATGATCAGAAACCAAATGAAAACCTTCAGTTTTCCAGACGCAATGCGCAACATTGTGACTGCAAAGGACGTTTTGCTGAGGGCCAAGGCGACCTTATTCATGACGACGTTGACAGACGACAGAGTGAAAATGTGGGCTGAGAAATCTAGGGACTTTCCAAACCCGAGTCTCATAAGCTCTGTGGTGAGAGACGTCGAGACTAGCAGGAATATCTCCAGAGATGGATCGTCAGCAATGAAAGCTCCTCCAACGGTCCAACAAGTCTCTTACCCAAGACGCCACCAAGAGATAGTCATCTGTCCATAAGCCACGGGATCTGATCTTTTTGCAGTAAACACGACAAAACAGAAAGACTGTCGATACCGAAATCATGGCCCATATCGAAGCGACGACCCTAGGCGCCGGGTCTTTTGAAACGTCAATCACGAATGGCGCCGTAGAAGAGGCATTTCGCCCGGAAAGGCCTGCTAGACTCTTCGAGCTCATTGTGCGGAGATACGTGAGGACGCTGGAGAAAACAAAAATGGCAGACCGGAAACTTTTCACGCCAGTGGTTTTCACTGTTGGGGCTCATCTTAGATTAAAAAGGCAGATTTTCCGCTTCCGATGAAGATGTCAAGTCTTTTCGGGAAAAAGAAACACGTTCGCTTCCACTACCCCATCACACGTCAGGGCCGAAGCTCAAAAAAGAAGGATACAGAAGACGCCATCCGGCAACATGTTCTGAGGCAACCGAGCGAACTCTTGGATCATGTTCGCGTAGGGGGCCAGGCCTCGGTGAATCAATTCAAGGATGCCATTCACATCAAAAAAAGAAATACCCTCCCAAAATCTGGGATAGTAATCCTCGGTCGCCCCGCACGATGTGAGTGACCATTGGCCACCACAATTATTTGAGTGACCAAGCCTCCCGACGGGGACTAGTCAATACTAGGGAAGCTGCGTGCATCACAGGCTTGACATCGAGTGTTTGATGCCATCTCGTCTCGGACTTCGAAGTGAAACAAGGTCTCGAGAAAACTAGAAGAAAATGACAGCAGTTCCATGAAAGACAGACTTTGATGGCACGCTGGGCATGATAATCATAAATCATAATACGCTTGGGCAGATTTTTGACCAAGCTAACAAGGTTTTCACCATGCAATTCAGCCTAGAGGCTGTCATTAATTCCTGAAGTGTCAGATCGTTGGTTGGTGATGAGATTCTCGACGAGACCACGAGTCCGTAGAGATCCCGTAAGATCATCTGTCATTGTTGCCTTGCACTTATTAGCGTGATGAAGACGCCTTTTGGAGGGTTGCATGTCGCACCATTGAATCCTTAAGCATCTTTGGCAGTGCACTGAGGCGATGCAAGATCGCCCCTATGGTTCACGAATCATTGGGACAATCAGCTTCCGTACGTCTATACTAGGTAAGATCTTAGACTCCCGTCGCATCTCATTAAATGGTCCCCGGATGCTCCGTCCCGGCAGGTTGGTCTAGAATCTCTCTCTCCGCTGATGCCTTGCGTCATGCTAGGTGCATTGCTAGTCTCAAGCTAGTCTTTTCTGGCCCTTCAGCTTTGACAGGCTATTCGCTGGCTTTTCTGGAAGTTTTTGCAGGACTCGAAAAAGGAACTTCTCGAGAATTGACCAACCACTCTACTCAGTGACCCTTGCAAGTGGCGGCTGAAGTTAGACACACCACGCACGTTGGGCCGTCAAAAGTACACTAGAGAAACGTTGATGACCAATTTGCTCAGTTGCTCGTCAATTATCACAAATGTTCTCTCTCCGTCATAGCAAACTTTCCCACGTGATAGGATGCGCACGAATTGTCATTGAATGGATGCGAATGATTGGTAACGTGCCAATTGTCCTTATGCCAGTAGCAAGTTTCTCTTCAGAGGCTTCCTCAAACACTATGCTCTCCGGTTGAACTGAGGGGCAAGCGAGGTTGGCCGGGTTTTCTTGGACTAGCGTGACTTCCTTGCATAGTACTACGAAAGATCACGCAGAAATGCATGAAAGATAGCCTTGAAGTCTGGCGTTTCTAGATCACACACAGCTTCTTCAAGAAAGGCCATTCCATATGTTCAGGTCTTTCATCCGAAGGTGCGGAGCCGAAAGATTTCCATTGAGTTCTCGGCCCCACTACGGGACCGAGTGGAGTGTTTATCGATAAGCTCGGCGGACCCGAAGCTGGCGGTAATCGTCGGCAGAATATTTGCTGTCTGAATTGCGACACTCGGGTTTCTCTTTAAGCCCCCAAATGCACGTCTCGCACCACGAGTTTCCGTTATTATACCCAAATGCTGCTTTGCTTGCGTCGCACGTGGGTGCGGCGTCCTCCCTTACAATGTCTTGCGCAGACACCCGGTAGACGTGCTGCCGCAACGAAAGCCACGATCGCCCAAACCGTTCTGAAGGAGACAACCCCGACGGCGTCAAGGCTGGCTGAAACGGGACTTTGGTCGATGCCATCACGTTCCAAGAAGGCGGGAAAGAGTAGTACTGATGCAAAAAAAGCCAAGCCGAAGAAAAAGGCAAAGGGCGACAAGTCGCGTGTCAATATCGTGGACGAGAAGCTGTGTGGTGCGTCCGCAATGTCCGTACTCAGTCGCATTACCGACCAAGATGCTAATTGGGATCGCCACCAGATGATATCCTCAAATACATAGGTCCTACACTCGAAAGACATGTTGGCTGCGACTTGGTCGACATCAACCCGGGCGCCGGCGTCTGGAGTCGCAAGCTCTCAGAGGTCCTCCAGCCGCGCACCCACATCCTCATGGAACCCGACGAGGATGTTTATCGACCCTTCCTTGAGCCGCTACTCGAAAACACAAATACACAACTGATACCTCAGTCCGGAATCCTCTGGAACGAGCTGAACGAGGTGCTCGGCCATATTCAGAACCAGGTCCCTAAGCCAAGGGGCCCTGGCATCGAGCCTACGCGCAACGACACCCTCCTTGTGACGGCGAACCTCTCCTTCTTCCCCAAGAAACGGTATCGCAACTTTGATAGCGTCGCCGCGATGGTGCTCTTTCAGCTCATCAGCAGCATCCGCACCGGCACACTTTTCCAAAAATACGGCCTCGTGCGCATGCTGGTGTGGGCCAACAACGACGATCAGCGCTCGTTCCTGGCAAGGAACATTCAAGGGCGGCGCAAGTCGGCGATTGAGGCCGAGTTTGCGTGCGAGTGGCTCGGCGTAGTGGCCGGCACGGAGGCGCATTCGAATTCGGACTCTAAGAGAGATGTCTGGCACGTTCGCGATCGATGGATTGATATCGACAGTACAAGGGACGCACTGGAAAGGATGAAAAAGAATGGGCTGGAGATGCCAGAGGGACGGAAGTTGGAGTCTACAACGCAGGCCGAACGAGGAGCTATCGGCCCTGGGCGCCACGCAGGCGTGCAAACGCCGCATCTCAGCCGGCCCTACGTGGCGGAGCTGAAGGAACTCGAAGACGAGTTGGCGGCCGGCACCATGGACACGTCGAATACATCAAAGTCTTTCAAGCGCCTGAAATTCCTGCGGCACACGCTAAAAACACAAGAGGAAGACGCCGAGAGCAATACGGCTCTATTAGCGGAGATGTACGAGCTCAGCCGACTGCGTGCGACCAAAGCCATCCCGGACGCGGAGCTGAGAGAGCGCGAACAGGCGTGGGAGGCCAAGGTCTCGTCAATGGGGAAGAACTTCCTCATCGACTTCCGCGTCATCCGGGACAACTTGCACATCTTTCGGCAAGACCCGCCGGTGATGCTTTGGGACAGGCGACCCTACGAGCCGCTCGCCGTCAGCCCCAACGAATTCTTCCCCAACGTCGAGTGTTGTCTATTAGATATCCAGCCCAAAGCGATGTATCCGCTCCTCCGGCAGTCCGGGCCGGGCACCTCGCGAGCGGGCGACATGTTTGAGCTGTTCCGGAGTTCTATGCTGGCACAGGGCCTGGAGCCCGTCAGCAAGTCTTTGGAGCGCATCTGGCCCGGGGCGGCGGAGGGCATCTTGCCGCACTGCCCCAGCCTGCGGGACCCAGACCAGGGCGGCCTGACTGGAACGGGGCACGCGGAGCTCTGTTCTAGAGTCCTGAGCGAGAAGCAGTGGATGGAGCTGATGGAGGCCTTCATGGCATGGCCATTCCACCCAACGTACGAGGAGATGATTGGGCGATTGGCGGACGACGTTGAGCCCTCCGACGATGATCACAACGCTGGCGGCAGCAGCATGTCGACGGATGCGGCATTGGCGTAGGAGGCTCCATGAGAGAAAGCAGGCATCTCGTGTTGTAATGGCCTTGGGGGTCCTGCGGGGGCCGCGGGCAGCACTCATGATTCACTAAACCTGTATAATTATGTACTAAACCCCTCTGTATCTAGTATCATGTATATCGTAGGCTACATCCATCTGGTATATTAATGTACTATCACTATGTATGTGGTATAAATTTACAAGAAAGAAAACGGAGGTATATGCGGAGTAACCTGGTAGGTTGTTTCCCGATCATACATTGACGGTAGATGGAGAGAATTGTCAAATTTCGGGAAACTTTTCGTCAACGCTTAGCCCCTGACCCATGAATATGTTTGTGTAGTCAAAGACTCGTAGTTGGCCTAGGGCCGCATTCGTTCTGCGGCATGACCAAGGTGAAGACAAGATTCGTCCGTAGTGATCACTTGGGAACAGTATATGTGAAGCGCAGTGCACACCTGCCTTGATGCATCTAGAAACGACCGAAGCTTTCAAAATCAACAATGCTAGTCAATATCAGGGGTCAAGGGTCGGGAACCACCCAGAACAGCTTTCGGGAAGAAGCGCAAGGGATGCATGATGAGCCGCGATGAGGGAGTGCGGGGGCTGCGTAAGCTGCGTCGCGGGTGAATAGAGGTTAAGGGCCAGATAGATGGACCATGACGACACTGGACAGCGCTGGACGGGGATGAGCTTGTTCAAGCTTTGGAGAGTGAAAGCACGGCTCTGGGTCTCCTAAGAGCGATGTCTGGGATCGGGAATGACGAGCAGGCGGTTTGATGAAGGCTTGCGCAAATATATGGGGAATCGTGTGCCCGTCCGCCAGAGTGTGATTGCAACGTGGACTGAGCAGGTTCTGCAAAAGTTGCGAGAGGCTATGCTCACGACTTCCTGGGTATGTCTTATTATGAGTATATGCGTTCGCCGTGCATTTAATTACATGTTGGTTTGCTTTTGGTTCGTGATTCGCGGATAGACAGATGAGCAACATGGGATGAATGTGGTCACTGGTAGCACTGTAGCACAAACGGACTGACACGCGTGTCTTCTAAACATTGCAAACTGATCCCACGTGGGGTTTCGAGGGGATGGGGAAGACCCGCACTCGGTTTCTCGTCATCTCATACGTTATACACACAACTGTGAGATGACAAAGACACTTCACTGACGAATATTCAGAATTTCTGATGATGAACTAATCAATCAAGAGTCAGGACTGGGGATGAAAGGTGGAGTTTCGGCTCTTTGTCACACCTCAATCGGGGTGGCAGTGGGACTAGATGCCCGTTCCCCATTTCCCGTTTCTCATCTCATCTTTCATTGCCATCCGTCCATCATGATCCAACGGCGCCCTCTCCCAGGGTTACGGTTGTCAATAGCGACAGCCACAGCCAAAGACCCGTCTGTAATACGATGACGTGAGGTGGTGGACGTGTGATGATGTACAATCTCAATAGTGGATGAAGACTCAGATATATGAGTACATAGACTACTCCGTACCGATACGTGTCCTCAACATCTGTCCAGAGTTCAGACTCATAGGTATCCGCAATGAAGACAGATTCGTTAGGACAATGTATTGGAGAAAAGACATATATCCGTACCACTCACTGTACTGCGTGTATGTGAGGGCCGATGTGCTCAGGGGTTGAGTCGCACAGCAGGAGTGCATGCTGTGTAAATGCTGGACCGTCGGCCCCCCTGCCTGTCAGTCTAAGCGCTAGAAGAATCGCTAGCTCAGGAGCTTAGCACCAATACCGAGCGCCGGGCAGCACGTTGCCCCTTGGGCTAGCAGAGGTTGGCGCGGGCGCTGAAGCTGGGAGAGGTCTCGTGGCTTCAGATACAGGCGCACTTGTTCTCGATTGAGATGAGACACGCTGTAGCTTTGACTTGGCGTTGATGGCGAGGAAGCCAAAGTACTTCTTTCTCTGTACTGCACAGTACAAGTACAGTAGTAAAGTAATGAATGTAGTACAAATAGCGCGAATGTCCTTCCCGCAACCCCTTACCCCTGGACCCTGGCGACAGAGTGATGGCTCTTTGTCCAATTGTTTCATGTTTTCTCTGGAATGCACAGCAACGGTTTTTTCTGTGCTTCTTCAAGTGACGTGCGCCCGACATAGTCCTCGTGTAGAGTACGGATACTGATGCATGGTGGTAGAGAACTTGAAGGTGATTGCGATAGGTACGTATTTAGTAAGGCACTCGTGGTCAGCAAAGTGAAAGTATTGCATACTTGAGGTAGTTAGTCATATCCCTACACCAAGGTGAACTCGAACATGTAGATATTCATGAGGGTGAAATGCCTAGACCCCTATTTGTTTTTCGCCAATAATGTTGTCGTGACACACAGAACGGTTCCTGGATGGCGCCCCCTTTTCGACGTTTTCACTTCCACTAAGGCCAAGGCTAAGGTAAGGTACCTGAGCCCGTCAATTTAGTCAGGTCGTGATAGTAGTACCGATACTCGTCGTTGCGACAACTAGGTACTTACCTAAGGGAAGTCAGAACTTCTGCTATTCGTACGAACCGAGTGTTATTTAACCTCTGAAACTGTCTACTACATAGTAGGGGAAAGCAAAGAAACCCACGTCAACTGCCGGAGAACCGAAAGACTAAAGTGGCTCAATCCGCTGCCTGCCACCATTCTCCTAAGGTACTATAGGTAGTCTAGAGGTAAGTACCAAAGACCACGACTCTGGAGTCTGGACTTCAGCGAGACCAGACTTCAGCGAGACACAGTACCTAGTGAAAGCAAGCCCATTCAAGAAAAAGAAACGAAAAGATAATACTCCGTCGAACCAAACCACACATACTGAGTACATTACCTGCCTTCACTCCGTCCAGACTCCAGACTCCAGAGTACCTACCATCTGTCCAAACCTTGGGATCTCCCATGCTTACTTGAAACTTGTCTGGGCGTCACCTTCTTCCAAGTTCCCCCACCCGCACAGCCCACGGTCCACAGTCCCGCAGCCCAAGCGCTCGGCAGCATCTACGCAAGACACAGTACCTGTACATCATCACCACAATATTCCAGGTTCATCATCAGCATCAGCATCAGCATCAGCATCTACATTCGGACCTGCATCAAGCCTCTGCAGCCCCCGTTCGAGCACATGTCTACCGCCCCCATCCGAATCTTCCAGTCTTCTCCCAACAACCATCAACTTCTCCAGCTTCCTCCGATTGACCCGGATCTCTCATCTTTCCCGTCCTCCCGTATCTCGACCGTCTCATCCCATCCCATCCCGTCCCATCCAACTTCACGGATATCCACACCTCCAATTGCGCAGTCCACAATCCACATGCGCAGAACGGATACTCCGTAACACCGCCCATCCATCCATCCACCTGCCTCAGACATCATAGGTAGCTGCTACCTTGCCCCATACCTGCCTCAGATCAGCATCTCCACGTTGTCGCCCATCTCACTTTGCTGTCACTGCGCCTTCCCATCTGCCGTACTCTGCGTACCGCGCACTCCCGCCTTCCTATCCGAACAAACACCCGCTGTCCCCGTCACTTTGGTCCAGTTTGCCTTCCAATACCTACAGCACCGACTTCCAGTCTTCCTCTGTTGGCACTGAGGCCCCCACGAACCAGTTCTGTGCACGAAGCCGCCTCTTCCCTGTTTCGACGTCCAATCTCGACCTCCTCGTCCTTCAATCCCCCTTCAATGGCACTGTCCTGACCAGCCGCCCGTCTTCCTTCTTGAGCACTTCTTCTTTTACTTCTTCTTCCGTCATTCCTTACCTTTCTTCTTCCTCCAATTCATTCCGTTTCACTCGGTCGGCTTTCTTCTTCCTTGTAATCTCTCGTGTTCCAACTGTCCATAGAGCTTGGCACCGTTGGGCCCTTCGAATCCCCGACAACCACCTCGAATCGTGTCTCGCGATTTTCGACTGCAGCACCCGACCGACCAACAACCAAGCTCCTGCTCTCCGCGCCTCGAGCACCCCTTTACCCTCTTCTCGATCGCGGTCTTGCGCTGCCGCTCGCCTGTTGAACAGGCCTGGCTGAGCCGGCCGCCAGGCCTCCTTCATCCGATATCCGAACTACCCTTCCACTCGAGTCCATCGTCCATCCCCCCCGGGACCGACTTGCGACGATACCCTACCTCACTACTCCATCCGACGACCCCGCGACCACTCTACACCATGGTGAAGCTCATTCCACCATCGTTTCCGCCCCGGCGGCCTTCGAGCTTCCTCCGCTACGCCGCCGCCGTCATCTTTTTCGTGGCTCTCTTCTACTACTTCGACCCGCGATACCCAAGAGAACCTCTGACACAGCTTCAACCAGAGAAGCCGAAGCAACCCCCGCAAACACCAGACCCGGTGGCTCCGGCACAGGTTGAGGATGTCGCAAAGCCGACGGCTCAGGCCGAGACGACACCGATACCTCCGAAAGCCGATCAAGCATCGTCGGGAGCTAAACCCCCCTCAGCGGGCAATACCAAGGTTGAAGGCGGTGTCGATCCGTCAAAAGGACATCCCATAGATGCCTTGATCAAAGAGGCCGACGAAACGTTTGATAAGTTGTTGGAGAAGGAGACCAAGACGCTGCCCGCCGCGGCCAAGGCCTACCGCGAGCGACGTGGTCGCCACCCTCCCCCGGGCTTTGACGCATGGTTTCAATTCGCCCAGGACCGCAAGGCTGTCATTGTGGAGGACTTTTTTGACCAGATCTACCACGATCTAAAACCGTTCTGGGGCCTCGAACCATCACGCATCCGAAAAGAGGCGGCTGAATGGGAGATGGTGATCAAGGTGCGCAAGGGACGAGCCACCCGTATCAGCGACTGGTTCTGGACCATTCACTGGACAAACATGCTCAATACCATTGAGCACCTGCTACCCGACATGGACATCGCCCTGAATCCGATGGACGAGCCGCGCATGGTGGTGCCGTTTGAGGATATGGAGCAGCATTTGAGGGACGCTGCCCTGACGGAAGGGATGCCCGAACCGAAAAAGGTTATGAACACATTCCAGGCCCTGCCTAGTAGCAAAAAGGAGCTCGACCGCAACGTCAAGGTCAAGAGCAAGCACTGGGATAAAGTCACGAGTATGTGCCCTACCACCTTTTCTTCTACCCCACCCACCTACATACTCCTTTTCATGGGACGAACAACACCCGAATACTAACATCCGTCTGCAGAACAATACTGGCTCATTGCCCGCCGTGGGTGCCCTCCCGACAGCCCTGCTCGACTGGCAAAGACGCAAAGGACCTTTAACCATGCCCCCGCCGTTTCGACAAAGTATGCCAAGCCGCATATGCGCGACGGTTTTGTTTCCAACTACACTCTCTCGACCCATATCTGTCACCAACCCGACCTGCAAGGCCTCAATGGCATCTTCATTGAGCCCCTAAGCACAGCTGCCACGCCTGTGCTGTTTCCAATGTTTGGCGGTTCCAAGCTGGCCGTCAACAATGAGATCCTGCTTCCTGCAGCCATGTACTGGACAGAGGAAGAACGGTTTAGTGGCGGTGGGTACCATGGGGGCCGCTGGAACACGAAGAAGGACGCGGTGCTCTGGCGCGGCGTCGCAACGGGTGGGCGCAACCGCGTGGATAACTGGCGAGGGTTCCAGCGCCACCGGTTCGTGGCCATGAACAACGCGACCAAGGTCACGGGCGCCGAAGACGGCACGATGGACCCGATCAACTTTTCCCTGCCCGACAAGATGTATAATATTGCAGCGCAGGCGGTGGGCGGGCTGGGCGACTGGATCAAGTCGTGGGCCAATGTTGGGTTTACGGATCTCATGTGCGAGCCCGAGGGCAAGGCCGGAACGTGCAACTACACGAGCCCCTATTTCAACATCACCGAGGGGGTTATGCTCTCCGAGATGTACGACAACAAGTACCTCCCCGACGTTGACGGCAACAGCTTTTCAGGCCGGTACCTCGCGTTCCTGGGCAGCACGAGTCTCCCCATCAAGTCGACGCTTTGGCGGGAATGGCACGACAGCCGCCTCGTTGCATGGAAACACTTTGTGCCGATGGACACGCGGTATAATGAATATTACGGCATCATGGAATACTTTTTGGGATATGGTGACGAGAGGCCAGGCCACGACGCCGAAGCGGAGAAGATTGCCATGGCGGGCAAGGCGTGGGCCGAGAAGGCGCTGCGTAAGGAAGACATGCAGATTTACACTCTGCGGTTGCTTCTCGAGTACGCGCGCGTTACGGACGAGAGAAGAGAGAGGATGGGCTGGGTGCATGACTTGCTGGCGGAGCAGACATCCAGTTGAGAGAGCGCGAGGAGGCAGAAAGGATTGTTGTTTCGTCGCATGGATACCACACCGCGGAATACGGGAAATCAAAAAGGGCATGGCGTTATTTTATCTCTATTATAGTGTTCTGGTCCGTCTCTTTGGGGAGTTTTTGGTGTAACTCGCAAGGGCCCCTACTTGTCAGCCTTTTTATGGGTGTTTTGAGACTTTTGTCTACGGATCCTACCAGAACCGACTCCCTCGAACGGGAGAATGAGGAAGTATGAAATCGGCATCATTCTAGGTATTGATAAATAACATAGGTCATGTATGCTGCATGGCAACTAGTACATACCACTGCCAGGTTTAGCGGCGCATCAAAGTGCCATGTGCATGTGAATGTGAGGGTGGTATTGCATGTTGTGAAAGTGTCGGACGTCGGTTCCGGATCTAAGTTCTACATGACGTGGAAAAGGAATGGCTCGGGCTTCGGAAGGCAATCCCGCAGACCGGAGACGACGTCTGCCGCCTGTTGCCGTTCGTAGGCGAGCTACACACGGAGTTATGGAGTAATGATATCTTGAATCTTATCCTTCAGCCGTCGACAGCCCAACCAACTGGTCCGTGTACAGCAGAATAAAGTCATTTGATCACTTTCACGAGACACATGGCGGGAGGATTGGAGACGCGGCTACGAGTCATAATCAAGTCCAACCCGCCAATGTATACGTTTAGGGTGCAGACGATTACGCGATGATAAGGCAATTTCGAGACGAGAGAATGCGTCTCTTTTACGTAAAGCCAGGGAGCGACCTTGCTTCGAGGGCCTTGGGCAGGTGAGGGGTATAATCGGGAGAGACAATGGAAGCAAGCGGACGAGAGAGTTCTTGTGCTACCTACTCAAGCGCGGGAGCTAGCGGATGACAAGTGACAGCGTGTTTGCGTAGAGAGTTGAACCCATTTTCAGTCTTTCCGAAGGATGGAGCTATATCTGGGAATCGTGGACGGGGGTAAGTCGAACAGGCAGGCAGGCGGGTGGGCTAGGCCCCGGATAATGGAAGATGGGAAGGACGTCATGCGGCCACCCCTGGAACTGATTGATAACAAGAAATGTGGAAAAGACAAGGTAGTCAAATGGGCGTCGAGAATCTGAGGTGAGAACATGGGAGTCGAGGGATGCCGGCCCGGGCACGAGTCGCTGAGGCTTTCAGTGTGAGATGAGAATCGAGATGCTGCAGCAGCGGTGCGGGTCCGTGATGGGCAGGGCCCTGCTGCCCTGACGGGTGACTCGTGGGAGGAGGGGAGGGCCTCGAACCGCAGTAGCACAACTGTGACCTCGGGTCTAGCACACATTGTACGTAATTGAATGTACGGATACTCTGGGTGTATCAGACTCGGGAGGACACTTCACGGCCAGATAAGAGGAACGTCTGATAAGAGACAAGACCAATCGATAAGGCAAGAAAGGTGCGAACCTCGGAAAATCGACACCTGGCTCTCTTTTGGTTGTACTGAAGATAAGGTACCTTACCTCACTACACCTTTGTAAGGGAGGTAAGGCAGGGAAAGTCAGGTAGGAGAAAAGAGAACATAATGGAGGGAAAATGATTGCAGTCCGGATACCTTCGATTGCTATGCCTTGGAACGGGTGGTGGTGGTGGTGGTGGTGGTGGTGGTCCGCATCACCCCCTCTTTCTCAACAAAAAAAGAGCAGAGAAGAAATGAGAAAAAAAAACTCTTTCTTCTCTTCTCTCTCCCGTATTCCGAAAAGGCCGAGCTTCCGTCCGTGGTTTTCTTGGTTGTGTGAGTGTCGGGTGTGAGACTGTCATGCGCCTTCGCGTCGCCCTGCCATTAGGGAACATCACCAAGTCCCGGAGGCGGTGATGGTGGTGAAGTGGACAGCGGACGTGGGCGACGGGCCTCTTTAAATAATGCCTCGCGCGTTTTTCCGCCGGGTCACCTGCCGTTAAGTGGCACACCTCCGGGCGCGCCAGACCCCTAAGTGCAGGTGCTCCAGCGGTGGCCCAGCGGGCCCCAGCGATGTGCGGCGGGGGTCTGCCCCTTGCGGCCCCCTGGCTCCCTTCTCTTGCGGCGCCACGCCCGCCGACCGTGGGCCCCATAACTGTCCGGGGCTCCACTGATGTTCCCCTAAGTGCAGGTCTACCCGTGGTGGGGATGTTCGGGGGTGGACCGTCGACCTTCGTGGAGGGGCCCAAGGGGAGGTTCAGGGGTCCGCAGCCTGGAACACGCTGGTGTCATTGCCGTCCAGTCGCCGTCGCCGTCGCCGTCGCCGGTCTTCAGTCTTCAGTACCTAGGTAGCTAAGGTGCTCCTGCGAGGTGTCTTACTGCGTACATTCCTCACCTTTCCATTGTGTCCGGTAGCGTCTTCTACACAGCTGTACAGCTACGCAGCTACACAGCTACGCAGTAGAAATCTTCCGTCTTTTCCACAATCCACCCCGTCCTCGTCTTCGTCCCCCCCTTGGCCAGGAATGCGCGCGAATGCTTCCTTTCCCATCAGCCCTAGGCGCGCTAGCCATCCCATGACTGAGGCGGCCATGGTCATGGATGATGGCTGTACGGAGCCAGGTACTTCGTGGCCCGGAGCCCTTGGTGTCGCCGGTGACGGAAAGGCTTTAAACATACCTTGATCGCCCGTCTTCTGCTGATTCAAGACTCTCTACATATAATACTCCCCAGCTTCTACCCTCCTCTTGACTTCTCCTTCTTCTCTTCTTCGTCTTCTTCTTCTTCACTTCAATCTCTTACCTCGATTACCCGCACATATCTTGTCACTGAACCAAGGTCAGCGCCACCATCGTCAACTCTCACCTACCACCACATTCCCCTCCTCCTCCACCACCCGTAATCACAAAGTTCGCACCCTCGGCGCATCGCAACCATGGTCCAGAACACATCAATGGTCACCTCCAAGTTCCTGAGCAACCCCGAGGACCTCGGCGTCGTTGCCGTTGGGTTCTCTGGCGGACAGGTAAGCATCGCCAATAGCCTACCCTCCCAAGGCAACATAGAAATCTGACCCTCGCCCGCCTGCAGTGCAAGAAAGGCGTCGATGCCGCCCCCAAGGCCCTCATCGAGTCCGGCCTGCTCACCCAGCTCCGCGACGAGCTGGGCTACAAGCTCCACGGCGACGATGAGGTGCACCTCTACACCGACCTCGTACCCGCAGACGACCCTCCCTTCCGCAACATGAAGAACCCCAAGGCCGTGTCCTCCGTCACCGAGCGCATCGCCGACCAGGTGTACCAGCAGTCGCGCCTCGGTCGCCTGACCCTGACCCTCGGCGGTGACCACAGCATTGCCATTGGCACCATTGCCGGCTCTGCGAAGGCCACCCGCGAGAGACTCGGCCGCGAGATTGCCGTCATCTGGGTCGATGCGCACGCCGACATCAACACCCCTGAGACGAGCGACAGCGGCAACGTCCACGGCATGCCCGTGGCTTTCGTCACGGGCTTGGCCAAGGAGTCAAGACCCGAGTACTTTGGCTGGCTCAAGGATGAGCACATGCTAAGCATCAAGAAGCTGGTGTATATTGGTCTGCGCGACGTGGACGCAGGCGAGAAGAGGATTCTGCGCGAGAATGGCATCAAGGCGTTCAGCATGTTTGACATTGACAGGTAGGTCTCTCCTCTTCTCTTTCTTTCCGCATGGCATGGCCATGATAGACTTCTGACCGTTATGACTAACATCGTTTTCTTTTTAGATATGGCATCGGACGCGTCATGGAGATGGCGCTGGCGCACATTGGCAACGATACCCCCATTCACTTGTCATTTGACGTTGACGCTCTGGACCCCATGTGGGCGCCGTCAACGGGCACCCCTGTCCGCGGCGGTCTTACGTTGAGAGAAGGTGACTACATTTGCGAGTGTGTGCACGAGACTGGCAGCCTTGTCGCGCTGGATCTGGTCGAGGTGAACCCGTCACTCGCGGCCGAGCAGGAGGGCGCGGCGTCCGAGACGGTAAGAGCTGGCTGCTCGCTGGTACGTTGCGCTCTGGGAGAGTCATTGCTCTAAGTTGGTAGCTTGAGCGCGCGCGAGACAGAAGGGAAAGGATGCGGTCACAAGGGATTCTCGACTTCTGTCAGAATCATGGCTGCTGACGGAGAACGGCGAGGGCTGCCTATCTATGGTTGCGGGAACACAGGGAAGAGTAAACGGTACACGGAGGCAAAGTGAATCTGGCGTATAGCGCAATAGAAGACGGAACAAGTGAGGTGGCCAGGGAAACTTGGACGGAGTCAGACACGGGGTTGAGGTAGATATATACCAACGAATAGAATTATGAACCGACCTTTCCTTGTCATGATTGATGCTAGGTAAGGTACTTTGATACGAGGTACCTTTGGTAACTCAGTAAACCAGCGATTATTTGAACGTATCCGAACTTTACAGCGCACTCCCGTGGCTCAATTCCAAGGTCTCAACGACAACACAAAGTTCAATTGGGCATAAAGACGTGTGAAGTGGAAGGCTGAAGTCGTGAGGTGGTTCGGGTGTATTGGACTTTGAGCCTCGGAAACCTGGGCCGTGGGTGGCTGGCAGTGACAGCACAGAGGACCCCACTTTCCTGCTCACGGATGAGATGTGTCGGTACGGAGTACCTTACGTGCTTACCTAAGGCTAAGGAAGCGACGGAGTCGGGATGCCTTCCATTCGCCCAGCCATCGCCATTTCCAAATGGAAGGAGAGATCAATTAATGTACGGTGTATCCGTACCTTACCTTGACTAAGGCAAGGTACCTACCTATTCCCTATTCGCAGATGAGAGAAGGCTCGCCCCCAGTCATAATTTTCAAATCTACAACATACATACATTCCATAGAACGATTGCTCGAATCGCAGTACATAATCTTCCCCGTCTAACCATCAGGTAACTACGGCGTAAATACGACATACTTTGGTTTGACGTGGCACCCTCCAAAACAGCCGCCGCGCCAACACCAGGGCAACCCACACCATCCATTCGATCCGTACGCCTACCTTACCTTGCCTTGGGTATTGTGCAGGAGTCAGGCCGACTTCTACCTGATTGCGAGGCGCTCGAAAACCGTTCCTGCTACCAACCCTGCCCCTCTGATAAGACGAACTCTTTGGCACCCGACGAGAGGAACCGAGCCCACCTTTCCGCTCGACGCAGGATACCTAATCGACGCGATTGCCGCACGCGCATTGGCGATAGCATCCTACCCAGCCTCGCCGAACGAACAGAACCCGTAAATTCGGTACCCAACGTTGCCCATTGCGCTACTCGCCCCCGCCGCTCATCCCAGCGAAACCCCAAACCCATCGGAAGACCGAGAGCATCGAGCACAATCGATTGAATACCTATATTAGAGACACCTCTCCGTGCCCCATTCCGAGTCTCAGCGACAGTCGGAATACCTAGGCGACGCGATCTCACCTGACCAATACCAACTCATCGTCAACGAACCGAGCTGTAAATAGCAAATATAGGCACAATGGTGGCGTCAACACTGACGGGCAGCTCCCTCTACGAGAGGCGCGTTGTCGAGCGCGTCCACCGCTACCAATGGCCCGGCATTCAGCTCAACCTCTGGATCCTCGTCATGCTTGTGGCCGCCTGCCTCATCATCGGCGTTTTTGCGTCCTTTATCGAGACGCAGCAGCAACTGCTTCTGCCCATACCCTGGTGCGTGATTCACACTGCTATCTCTGCCTCGTCCTCGCATTCCGTCATGTTGCCATATGCGCCTGGCCAAATGGCATGCCACGCTTCAACGACTACGCAGAAAGACGAGGGTTCCCGGCCAAGAGATGAACTCCGCGAGACGATGCCAATGCTAACATGATGAACCATCTTCCTTCCGCGACAGGTACTTTCCCTACTACATCACCGTCGCATGCCTCGTAATCCTCTTCATCGGCCTCCTCCTCTGGCTAGTCTTCCAGCGTCGTCTCCTCCCAGCCATTGTTATGATCGGCGCCTTCATCCTCTTCATCCTATGGTTCGTCGGTCTTGTTGTCGTGAGCATTCAGCTCTGGGGACCCGACGGGTCCGTCTCTAGCACGTGTAACCTCGCCGTGTTTAACCGGAGCCCGACGGGGCAGAGTCTAGACACCCTCGCTTGGCTGGAACAGAGGAGTATATGTGCGTTCTCTCCTTTCCCCTACTTGCTCTCTTCTTGGTGTGATGCCTATTTGTTTCTTCTTGGATTTCGAGAAAAGACTTTGTGAACCGGAGGAATGCTAATATTCGAGATCGTGATGTAGGCCAGGCGTGGCAGGCGGTGTTTTCGTTTGCGCTTGTTGGTGCCATTTTCCTGCTTTGGATCATGGTCATGGCCTACCAGGTGTTTGCCAGCTCGTGATGAAGTTGGGCTGAGGCACAATTGTCCCGGGAATTATTATTCTCGTATGGACGTATTGCTGCGTAGTGTCGACGATGAAGACGCGAGTCGCATCCCGGCCGCAACGTATTTTTTTGACTGTATACAACTGCGTGAGGGATACTCGACATACTCAACCATTTTCTGGAATAATCTTTTTTCGGCATTGTCCAACACAACTCGACATATATACGGAAACATAGACGGTATCTAGCTTCGACCGTCTTATCGGCCGGCATGGACATACGGCCAGTTTTGCTACAAGAGACGAATTTACGAGTATGATCTGATGGATCTAATGGCTAGAGTCGCCGTCGAAGAGGGGTGTTGTCGTTCTCTTCCTTGGTTTCGGGCAATTGCACATATAGGCGTTTGGTGATTTTGGACGGAGGTTTCGCACCAGCTATTGTTTTGTGACTGGACTGCATGAATGTGTAACAAAGGCGCACGAAGATGAGTAAAACGTAAGTATCCAGAAATGACGAATTGGCACCTATGGACAGTCAAATGAGGTAGCACAAGAAAGCAAGGCAAGGTTGGATGGAATGACAACAGTATAAGGAATTCTGCATTGCGTTGTAACCGGACTGTGCATACATTCGAGTCGTTGTCTGCTCTTGGACTGGATTTGACGCAGTTCACCCATGGAGCGATCTTGTATGGAGTACATGTTTCCAGTCTGCATTCGTCAACGGGACCCAAGTATTCAGGTACATACCTGCCTGCATGTAGCCCGGTCCCCGTAGTCCGAGACCGGCATTGTTCAAGATCAACTGCATTTCGTCACTGAGATCGTCGTCACATGATGACTCTGTTGCAAGAAGTGAACGTGGGCAGGTACCTAGACGGTTCGCATAGGTAGGTAGGTATACACGTAGCTTTGACGGGAGCGGCTCTTGCTGGCGGATCGAGGCCTGGGCCCCCATGTTGATCTGACATGACGTAGCCAGCTGGCGGGGACAACTGGTACACACACCCAAACACGGTCATACAGAGGCTCAGATTGAATCTCGAGACCTTTCACGCGCATCCATCTCGAGTGCCCTGAGCAAGTGCGTGCGTTGGTTTGCCGTTCAGCCGGGTAGGTACCTCGGGAATGTCAGCCAGGTAAGGGTACCTTAGCTCGAGAGATAGACTCGATTTTCAGCCTGCCAAGCATCTTGGACTGGCATCCTCTCGGGAGAAAACAAGCCATGATGGCAGGAACAGCCAACGGGTGAGGACCCTGATCAGACCTGCTTGGCATTCCGGCTGGGTTAACTTGACTGGAGAAAGACGACTACAGATTGTGATAAGGTGCCTGCCTACCTAGGTAGATGAGCAGACTCAACATCCGGTTTCTCTTGAACGACGGGTCGGGAGTGCATAAGGTCGCGGTACCTTACAGTCTTGCCTTGGGAACTGCCGGCGAATGACGTAGGCAGGCAGTTCGCTATCTGACTTTGTTCAGATAGGTCAGAAATGGGAGTTGGAACTGGGAATCTGCGTTGCGTGGCTGCCAACTTGGGGGTGAGGGCATGGATTAGGTCATTGGACCCACGGGGACGCGGGTGAGAACTGGGAATGTCTGACGCTAAGGGTGGAAAGCGGGGGAGGGGTCCTTCCTCTAACAAGGTACCTACCTCGTGCCGCTCTGGTTGCCTCCCAAGCTCGAAGGTGAAGAACAGGATAGGAAAGGTTCTGTTGGCTGGTCTGAGGGAAGGAGACTAGATGTATAAAGTGCCCAAGCATTCCTCTCTTTTTTCATCGATTTGAGTCACTCCCATATCCAACAACAAGCCATTCATACAATCCTGTTCTCCAACGACTACCACCTCAACCAACTGCCACATCACATAAACTACAAACCACCACTATCAAAATGGACAAGCTCAAGAACCTCGCCTCCGGAAGCTCTGGCAACACCGCTGCTGCCCCAGGCCAGCAGAAGCAGGACCCTGTCGATAAGAGTAAGTGCATATACTCATCACTCCCCAAATGGGTCGAAATCCTCTAACATACTTGTAGTCTTCGATGCTGGCTCCAAGAAGGCTGGATACGACTTCTCTCCCAGCACGGACGAGAAGATTACCGATGCTGGTCGCGGAATCTACGAAAAGGTGACCGGAAAGAAGGTCAACCCCAAGATTTCCAACTAGTTGTGCAACATATGTTTTGATCACGACCCTTAACGACAATGGGACGATTGCGGCTATGATATCATACCTCCCATATAGCTTTTAATGAACCACATTACCATTATGCCTTTACTCTATAATGCCCATTGGTAGTACTCACAACAGCCGCAAATTTCATGAATCCGCAAACGTACCCCCACTAGTATACGTACTATTTGCATTCATTGTATGGACATAGTGTTTGCTACCCTCACTGTAACAGCCCAACTGCAGTGGAAGCAGCGGACAGGATGATAAACGGCGATGGCTATTAGCTATGTAGGTAAATTTTAATCCAACGCAGGACATCAATTTCGATGGAGGCCATTTTCAATGTCACAGTAGCTACCTGAATCCCATGAAACCGCCCAAATCTAGTTGGATCTTGGTGCAGGGGGGCGATCATAGCAGCGACCTGACCAAATGAGAATGTGCATGCCGTGACTGGAAATAGCTATTGTTGACCTTTGATGCTATGGAGATGGTCAGGACCTTCTCGTCACCTTAGGTAAGCACTCGCTACCTAGCCGCCTTACGTGAGGTTGCCAGCGGGGCAGGTATGGCGGGATGTGAAGACCATAGGTACGCCGTAAGGTAGGTACCTAAGGTAGGGGGTCCAGACGGGAGCATTGGAGGCACCCGGCCCCCATGTGAGGTGGACCAGGATGTACCTAATCTGTTGGTGGGTGCCCTGCTGATAAGGTCTCTCTAAGCACCTAAGGTAAGGTAAGGTACGTGCCTACCAACCAGTCCGCCTAAGTTTTTGTTTGTATTCATTTTCGCGGATCAACAGTCCGTTCTTCACACGTTCTCTAGCATCCCCTTTAGAGGTGCATATCTAGCTTCGATTGAGAAGCAACTCTAGGATTTTGTATCGTCCCGGCGTGCATCTAGGTACAGCCCATCACGTCTTGCAGCATCAGCCAACACGTTCATCACTGCAAAACTTCGTGTTTACGAGGAAGCACGTAGGATAGAAATTTTTGCTGGTGCTTCCTCGTTGGTGGTTGCGGTACCTTGGGGAAAAGGGTGGTAGGAACACCACCAAATACCTACCTTAAGGTAGGCAGGCAGGTACGTGCTTTCTTTCATGATAAGGTAAGGTAAGGTACATCGGCGTCCTGCATGCGCGTGCGCGCCAGCATCCAATCCTCGACGCCCGTCTCCTGCCAACGCACATGTTTTGTGCGACACGTTGACTTCGCCATTGTTGCTATCGCTCCATCCCGATGCCACCACAGACTCGCGACTGACAAGGAGGGAGAAACTCTGACACTTCTTAGCTCAATCGGTTTCTGTTACCTCCAGGTCGTTGCTTCTCTCATCTCTCACCGATCATTCATCACCAGCGCAACTTATCCTTCGAAACGCCCTTTGAGCGCCCACCATCCCCAGGCTCGAGCCCCCCTCCCGAAACCGCCAATCATTCCCTCGAGGACCAACGACGGGTGAGACAAAGAAAAATCCACGTCCCCAGCCAGCCGAATGCATCCCCCCAATCGCCTAGCCAATTCCCACCATGGAACGTGATGAGACCCATCACGACGACTCCCGTCCTACTACTGCCCGTCGGGTCGACGACGACGGTGATGATGACACATCGCGGCTCAATCATTCAGGAAGCGCTACCGTTGACGAGTCGCAAAATACGCCGACCAAACCCCCTCCTAACGAACAACCTCACAACCACCAACTAGGCCGCAGTACCCCGTCCGGCTCCCATGCCAATATCGAACCCCAAAACGAATCTATGCTCCCTCCACCGCGACCCCAGACCTCCGCCGTACCGGACACCAGCTTTGTCGAGGGCGCTACCTTTGACGACTCCGACCATGGCGATTCTTTGGCCGAGTCTGCTGTTCGCGCACATCTCCAGGACGTTGAATCAAGCTTCGTCTCTCGTGTATCCCCGATCCCCACAATAACCCACGAGGGCACCGACGACACTTACCTCTTCGATGGCGCGGCCGCTTCTTCGAGATCCCCTGCCCCAGCCAGACAACCCCCTGCGAGCCCCAGCCCCAGTCCAAGGCCGAGATTCGATGCGACCCCTGAGGAAGACTCGGCCATCCACAACCTTCCCGAACTGCGACCGCAAGACTCGGCCTCTGCCGACGTCTCCAATACAACTTCTGCCCTGGAAACTATGTCCTCCTCGCCCGCCGCCGCCGCCGCGGCGCGAACAATTTCCAGGGCCCTTTCCAGCGCCAGCAATCGGACCGACAAGCAATCGGGGGAACCCGCTCCGGCTGACGACACCGAGGATGAACAATCTCTATCTCGTGCGGACTCTGCTGCCGAATCTGTGTCAACGACTCTCCGAAGCAAGCGCTCCGACGGCGGCCTTCAAGGGGGCTCTGTGGATGCCGGCAGTACACCTGGTCATTCTCTCCGCTACGGCACGCGGCCAAAGTATCTGCGTAGCCGGGGCGCCAGCCAGCGATCCTCCGTCTCGTCTTTCATCACCAACCCCGATACCCACGATGAACTTGAGAGCGAAGGCACTGCGAATCTTGGCGCCGATTTCGCCCTGCAATCTGGAGGTGCAGCTGGCACGCTGAGCTTACCCCGCAGTCTCAGCAGCATCCTGTCGCGCTCCGTGAGCATCGGCAGCATGGTCTCGGGTTTGGACGAGCCCGAATCGCTACCTAGTCAGCTTGAGACACTTGAAGAGGACGACAACCGGTTCTCGCCACGCCGATCAGCCCGAAACGAAGATCTCCTGGCTACCCCGAAACCCTCCAAGGAGAATCTAACTGCGCCCACCGATACTGTCATCGCCCGGCATGTTAGAAATGTGCAGGTCCCTGAGTCGTTGGCCATGGAGTACAGGACTAAGAGTGGCTTTGTGACGCCCCGCAAGCCCTCAGACATGCCGCTTGGCGCCTCCACGAGGTCGGGTAAGAACCTGACACTCAAGGAGCAGAGCAGCACCATTGAGCGTCTGTCCAAAGAGAACTTTGACCTCAAGCTGAAGGTCATGTTCCTCAGCGATCGCCTTGACAAGCTATCCGAAGAGGGTGTTAAGGAGATGATCTCGGAAAACGTGGAACTCAAGACGAGCCTCGCCGTCATCCAGCGTGATAACAAGGCCTTGCGAAGGCGGGTCAAGGAGTTGGAGAAGCAGTTGAAAGACGACCAGGACCGCCCCGGAACAGCAAAGAGTGGTGGATCGTCTAATGACACCTCCTCCAACCTGGATGCTCAGGAACGTGAGGAGTTGACATACCTGCGCGAGCGCGTCGAAGAATACATCACTGAGATTGAGAGGCTTCGGAACGATAACATGTCAAAGGAGGCAGAAAAGCGTAAGCTCAGTGAGGTGGTCAGGTCGCTAGGCGAGAGAACCAGCGGCAATCTTGGCAGTCAGGAAGAGGCCGACGTATGGAAGGACCTTCTCGAGCAGGAGACGGCTCGACGCGAGCAGTCCGACGAGGACAACCGTAAGCTGCGTGACGAGATCTTCCGCATGAAACAGGAAGCTAGTGGCGGTCACGGTGGCATGCACCACACCACCAACATTTACAACATCACCAAGAAGCACAGACAAGTCTCTCCAAGTCGCCCCGTGTCTGGTCTATCCGGTGATCTTGAAACGAATGGTGGCTTTAGTGCGGCAAGTACGTTGGTGGATGAACTCAGGAGAGAAAGTGAGCAACTACGACACGAAAACGCCGAGCTGAGGCGCGAGGTAGGAGCGCAGACATCCATGCTCACGTCGAGGAACCGTGAAAAGGAGCGATTATATCAGGAGATTGAGGATCTGAAGATGGCGCAGCGGCGAGGAGGACCGGCACCATCCACGGTGGACTCCCTGCTTGAGCGTTCGGCATCTCGCGCCGGCGCCCACCACCGGTCGATGTCAAGAGTCAGCGCCAGTAGGACGCAAATGACAGAGATCGATGAGCTGGAGCGCGAAGAGTTGGAGAACAAACTCGCCGAAACGCGCGACAAGATTAGCGAGATCAAATTACAGAACCAAGAGCTTCAACGGGAGCTCGAGGGATGCATGGCAGACTTTGAGACAGCAGTCGAAGGTAAGGGCCAAGCTGAGGAAATCGCTGCCACACTCCAGGAAGATCTCGACAATGCCATGAACGACCTCGTGGCTTTGCAGGCCGAGAGGGACGAAGCACTCAGGGAGCAGGCGGATATGGAGACGGAATTCGAATCGTTGCGGAAAGAAGCCCAGGAAGAAATCGATGCTTTGGAGGGCGAGGCCGACCAACGAAACGACGAGATACAAAGGCTGCAGTTTGAGCTCAATGACCGCACAGAAAACTTCGATGCCCTGCAGGAGGAAATGCGCAAGATGAGCGAAGCGCTACTGGGATTGGAGGACGAGACAGCAGCCAAGATTGGCAGGATCAAGCAATTAGAGCAAGAACTCGCAGAAGCCAACAAGGAGTCAGAGGAGCTCGAATCCAAGCTGCTCGAGTCCAACGACAAGGCTCAGCGGCTCAGCGTACAGCAAGAATCCAGCCAGGGTGAAATTGCTTTCTTGCGTGAGGAGCAGGAAGGCGACAAGATCCGCATCGGCGATCTCGAGGCGGCTCTCGCTAATACCGAGCAGAGCTTGCGCGACGAACGCGACAGGATCAAGGAGCTAGAGCAGCGTCTTGTTACTGAGCGTCGCCAACACGAGATGGTTTCCAATCAGGAGAAGGAAGAGGTGACGCAGTTCGTCAACGAGCTTAACCGCGAGATGTCGGCGGCCAAAGACGAAGCCCGGAGGTTGCGTAAGAGTCTCACCTCTCGCGAAGTTGAGGCGACCGAATGGAAGGAGCGGCTCATGGAGTTGGAGAACAATCTTAGAGAGGCACTGGGCGATCTTAACGGGACACGATCCAGCCTTCTCAAGGTAGGCTAGGCAACAAGCCCCATAAGAGACACAGGCACTAACAGACATAGTCGATTGCAAAACTTCAGCGCGAGTTGGAGAACACCGTTCGCGAGCTGGACACCACCAAGGCATCGCTCGTCGAGAAGGATCGTATCATCAAGCAGCGCGACGCTTTGCTTGAGTCTCACGGCCTGGAGTCTCGCAAACTTGGGGGAGAGCTCGAAAAGGAGAGACAGGCGCACCGGACGACGAAGAACCAGTTCGAGACATTTCAGAAGACACACTTGCATGTGTCGAGAACTGTTAGCACACAGGACCTACGCATCTCGGAGCTCGAATCCTCGCGGACCCAGGACAAGAAGAAGATTTCGCATCTCGAGGCGACGTTCCGAGACCAGCTCACTGAGCGCAACAACTTGCTGCTTGTCCTGTGGACCCGACTTTCGGCCCTTTGTGGCACTGACTGGGCGCACGACAATAGTCTCATCAATGGGCGTGCGCTGCCTTCTCTGGAGGCTGTGGCTACTATGCTGCCCGGCTTCAGCAAAAACTTGCTGGGCGCTATCAAGATGATCGAAACCATGGTTGGTGGGTTCTCGTCTCGCGTCAAGGGCGTGGAACGGGACTTATGGCGCGAGTATCAGAGCCTCGAGAACAACCTCGAGATCCGGACTAAGAAGCTGGAGCGGCTGGAGACGATTGTACGCAACAGCATAGCATCGGGATCCCTCGGGTCCTATGAGCAGGCTAGGATGGAGCGCCTCGAGGACGCCTACCGCCAACTCAAGGTTGAGAACGCAACACTACGAACCGCTCAGGACGTCAGGAGTCGGGCTGCCTATTCAGCAACCAACGACCCCAGCGCGGTTATCACTGAGCCCGGCAGTGGAAGCCCGTCGCCGTCCATTCCCACAGGACCGAGAGAGCGAGAGAGGAAGCCTCGCAAGGGCGAGAGAACGTCGACGATGACACGGAGCGTTTCCAGCCATACGGTGACGACGCCTGGGTCAACCAATCACAACCCTTTTGAAGCCACGTTGGCGGAGAGGGACCCAGCAGACAACCGGTGGATTTTCAAGCTCCGCGACCTCGAGAACAAGCTAAAGGCTGAGCGCGAAGGCCGCTCGCAGGACCGTAACGCGGCAAGACAGCGGCTGGGCGGACTCGAAACAGAAAACCGTGATTTAAGGACAGAGGTGAACCGCATACGCAGGGCCAACGGACAGTTGGGGGACAGCTGAAAAAGTAGAGTTGGCTGGGATTGCGTTGCGGAGGTTTCATTTGTATTCGCTCAACCTCTTGTACCAACAGCAGAGCCGGAATGTGTGGCTCAACGTCTCTTTTGTTTTTGTATTTCCGTTCTTCTCAGCATTTGTAATTTCAGCGGCGAACGGCCTTTGCTAGGGATCTGGAGGAGTTTTGCGGACAGGCCGCCTTTTGGGTACAACAGTCTAATACCAAAGCCTCTCTGTCTGGCGTTGTTTGTCAGCCTTGCCTTACAGGACACCCTTGTGTCATCCATATTATATCGTGCCTAGTTGTAAAGCGTTGTGTGGCTGACGGTCTGATAAACAAACTGCAAAAAGATGAAGATCTCGAAGACGAGTTCAACAGAGGCCAATGTTTGGCTTCTCTTGTGTGTCGGGGCTACGGCTTTGGACTTGCCATTTAGCGTGGGGCTCCTCCGACTCTCCGCCCCAGTCCCGCACTGTTTGCGGGGTTCCCTCCGCCTTCACTTGCAAGTCTAAGCAACCATCTTAGCTTGGCCTCAGGTGTCCGTCCCGTAATTGGTGAATGCTTACTGGTTGCGATTTCGAACTTCCGTCGATCGCGCGGAGAGCACAACAGGACGATGCATGTCATTATGCACCTCAAGACTGACTGGAGCGGGGCAGAGCGGGGCTCCGCATTGATCTTGCTCGTTATGGATGTCCGCCTCGAACGCTGGGGATCCGGGGTGTGATCTACGGATGGGAATGCAAGCTAATTCCACGGTCTTTCTCTTGATTGATAAACTTGGTCTTGCGGCATTACCAAGTTGAGAAGGCCGACCACGTCGAGCTCGATGTCACGAATCGAGTGATGGCATTGGGCTTTCTCATTTGGTATAAGAGGCCAATCGGGCCTGCTTCTGTTGATGATTCTCGTATGCATCATCATCGGCGAGGTTGACGGGACCAATATTTGAAGAACAACATATTAACCCAAGTTGAAAGTGAGAGCACTTCTAGTTTTCGGTACTTTCACATCATCTCTCAAACTGGGCAACTTCACCGTATGAGATCCGCTACCTTGGTTCTTGCAAACTCACAAAGGCCCTAAATTCGAGACTCGTCCGGGAGAAGCCACTACGTCTACATCATCAACAGACCACCAAAATGTTCCGCCTCCACGGCCTGTCCCGTTGTCGGACACACACCCTCCTCTGCCTTCCATCATCACAATGCCGAACAGTCATGATGGGCGCCGCAGGGCCAAAGAAGGAAGGCGACATCTCTTCCGTCTTCGTCTCTCTTTCCGGCGCCGCCCGTGAACCGCTCCCGGACCGCTTCCGTGTGCTTAAAGAGGATCTCGTCGCGGGTCACGAGGATGCCGTCGTTGCGTCCTGGAACCGGCTTCTGCGTGCTTTGCGGGAGGAGAATCAAGTTATCCGGGAAAAGGGACCCGCCATCATCCCGAGCGTTGAATTCAAAGACTTGGAGGGCGATATTGAGAGGCTAAAGGGTGATATTCGCAAGCGTGGCGCCGCTGTCGTTCGTGGTGTCGTTGATGAGAAGGAGGCGAGAGGATACAAGGAGGAGGTTGAAGCATATGTCAGGAAGAACCCATCCACAAAAGGTAGGCTATCCACGGCCATGTCTATTTTCCCTGCAAATGATTTCATAACTAACCAATTCCTCATAAAAAAAGCTTTCCCTGCAGACAACCCTCAAGTCTACGAGCTCTACTGGTCTCACCCACAAATCAAAGCCCGCTCGCATCCCAATATGCTCAAAGTCCAGTCGACCCTCATGAGCTCCCTCTGGAACAAGTCCCCCTCGGCCGCCATCTCTCTGCAACCCCTGACCTACGCCGATCGCCTTCGCATCCGTCAGCCCGGCGACGCAACGTTCGCCCTCGGCCCACACATTGACGGCGGGTCTGTGGAGAGATGGGAACGCGAAGGGTACGGCAAGGCCGGGACCTACGATGCCGTCTTCCGAGGCGAATGGGAGAAGTACGACCCGTGGGACGTCAGCGCCCGCGTCGAAGCTGTGCAAGACTTGTACAATGGTGCCGGCGCATGCAGCATGTTCCGCATGTTCCAGGGCTGGCTGAGCCTGAGCAACTGTGGGCCGAGGGAGGGGACCTTGTTGGTGAACCCGTTGGTGCAGCTCTCGACCGCCTACTTCCTCCTCCGGCCGTTCTTCCAGCCGCGTAGGGAATTATTTGCGAGTGGCAGCGGGGCCGTCGCGGGAGAAGGCGAGGAGTTCTTGCGAGAGGAGAACTGGGCGTTTACGGGCGGCGAGGCGATGAGTAGCGAGCTACAAGGGGCAACACCGGGACACGGACAGGAGCTCAGTGAGGCGCTGCATCCGCATCTGCAACTTGATGGGACAATGGTTCATATCCCGCGCATCAAGCCTGGGGACTTTGTCGTTTGGCACGCGGACCAGATCCACGCCGTCGATAAGGTTCACCAGGGACAGGGAGACTCGAGTGTCATGTACATCCCTGTGTGTCCGGCGACGGATTTGAATGTCGGATACTTGGCGAGGCAGAGGGAGGCGTTTCTTGAAGGGCTGCCAGGGCCGGATTTCCCCGGCGGAAAGGGGGAGAGCGAACACGTGGGGAGGCCTGGAGAGGATGCCATCGAGGGGGTGGAGGCGAGGCGGGCGATGGGGTTGGAAAAATTGGTCGGCGCTGGAGATGGGCATGGAGAGAGGGATTTGATTCAGAGGGCGAACAAAATCCTGGGGGTTTGAAAACCAAAAGAAAAGGGGTATCTGATTTGGTAGAGGTCTTGGCTCAAACATCAAGCTAATGGGAAGAAGTGAGCATATATGTTTGACCCATCACCTGAACCACCGCACACGAAGATGATGCTTCCTGTCTTTTCCCTAGACCTACCTATATGTCGTTTTTCTTCTTCTTCTTCCTCCTCAGTATGAACCCATAGTAGTCAAACGCACTCTCCCCGCCAGAGAGGACATCCATGTCCATGTCCCAAAGATCATCGGCATTCAACAGCGGCCGCATGAAGTGAGGCTGTCTGTAAGTGATGTACAGAAACACCCCGTCGTCCTTGAGGGCGCGGTGGACCTCGCCGAGGTACTTGGCCGTGTTCTCACGAACGTCGACTGGAGGCGACCACGGACTCCCATGGATCATGGCGTCGAGGGTGCTCTTATCAAAAGCGATGTCGACAGACGCAGTCGGCGCGGCATCGGGCATGTCGCGGACGTCGGCCCATTTCCACTCGATGCCGGCCAAGTCAGCGTGTCGTTGTCTCATGAGGTCGACGACGACGGTGGAAAAGTCTAGGCAGAGCTGGTTCTTGTAACCGCGTGCCGGAAGGTCGGCGGGGATCGTCTATGGTGGAAATGGTGAGTGGTGGATCTGGGCCAGAGGTCAAACGTGTGTGAGTGTTGAGTGAAGGAGAAGTAAAGGTGGCAGCCAGGGTGAAACGTGAGCAAGTGATAAACAGGGCGAGAAAGCAAAGTGACTTTGGAGGCGAGGGGCACAAGATACATACACTATCCCCGGATCCGAGGTGCACAATACGCGGGGAGGTGTCAGGGCGACGCTGGGAAAAGAGATGCTTCTCAAAGAACGGCTCGAGGGCTTCGAATGTGCGGAACCATTCGTGGGTCGGATGTGAGCCATCCGACTTGGTACAACGCCGATTCCAAAACTCGGGGGTGGCCAGAGCCTCAGCCTCGCTTAGTTCTGCCATACCTATGGTGCCAGATGTTACGGAAATCCGGAAGATGATGAGATTGTATCACAGTTATCGGTGATGTGAGTTGACGGCGGTGAAGGAGACATATACAAGTTGTCGGAACGAGATGAGATGGCAGGTGTATGCGTATGCAAGAGAGTAAGGGTGCCAATGGAAGTAAGACCGACTGGTGGTGTAAGTGAGGCCTGGGTGAGATGAAACAAGACACCAGGCGAGTGAGCGAGAAGATGAGAGCTGGTCGCGTCGTCGAGGGGCCGAAAAAGATTGCAGCCCCGCGACGAGACGAGCGATGGTGGGGGCGGGGCACTGGCAAGCTCGAATTGAGGATTCTCATTGGTGAACGGCCACCTTAGCTAATCAGCACACATGTCCTTCGCCATGGAAATGGAAATGAGGGGTTCACTCAACTCAAGAAACAAACCCTTTGCGCGAAAGGTATGGTAGATGAAGCTCAAGCTCATCAATTTCATCAAATAATGATTGCACATGTGACGTGTCAAAGTGAAATAAATGCTCATAAAGCTCGTTCAATTCATCAACTTTTTGTGAACCCAAGACATGCCCATTTCTAGCCCGATTCCAGAGTACCTCGAACACCATCCTGTGGCAATTCAATCATGTTTCTCTCACCTCATCATTGCCGGATTCTTCTGACATCCAGCCCCCTCCGAACTCATCGAGTGGGACACCATTGCGCCTTACTGTTGCTGCGTGATAGGAGCCGAAAAGGGAGTGAGGTAGTCGCCCTTGCCGATCTGAACGCCCTTGGCGCGGAGGATGCCGTAGGCCGTGGAAATGTGGAAGAAGAAGTTGGGCATTCCGTAGGCGACGAGGTAGTCGCGGGCCTTGATCTGCACCTCGCCCTTGCCGAAGCCGAGGCCAAGGGGCACGAGGGCATCGGTGCGAGCCTCGAATGTCTTGGGGTCGGCGGCCTTGACGATGGTAATGGTGTGCTCGACGCGCTGGCGCAGGTCGTCGAGGCTGGCAAACTCCCTGCCCAGGGCCTCGGGCTCGGTGCCCTGAACGCGGGCGACGATCTTGATGGCGCAGTCGGCCACGACGAAGAACTGGAAGCTGAAGGGCAGCATGTCATCCGCCAGCTTCCAGTCGAGAATCTCCTTGGCGTCAATGGACTTTTCCTTGGCGTACTCCTCGGCCTTGGTGATGATGTTAAGGAGCGAGTTGAGACCCGCAAGGAGGAGGGGAACGGAGGCGTCGTACAGAGTGTAGGCCATGTTTGCGGTTGTTGGTGGATGAATGTTGATGTCGACGATCGGTAAAGGGCTGCGTTTGTGGTGCTTCAAGACTTGCGAGAATGTCACTAGGTCTGTGAGGGGCCAGAAGCTTTATACATCCTCAGCAAGCCATCCACTTGACAGCAGAACGCAGTCCCACGAAAGAGCGGTGGAAGCATGAAGCGTTTGGAGCTGATCCAAAGCCCCTGACCTGGTGCAGGTAGCTGGTGATCGGGCGTTTCTGTCCAGTTCGACGGGCGGGTCTGCTTGACTAATGCGTCGGTGCGGGTTGGAGTGATGTCGTACCGGGGAACTCAACACAGCAACCGTCATGCTCACATACCAATCTCACTCTGCAGCCCTCGTATAATGCTATCGAAACTCTGGCCCATTTGCGGCCCCTTGCGTTTGCGCGTGGGCACTCGCGCGGCCCATGCCGGGGCTTGTTTCTCAGTCTTCCACCTGATAGGCAAAGTTGGCTGATGACCTGCCCCCCATCGTGAGTGGTGAACGACTTACAAGGCCGGTCTTTACCACAGTATACGGATACCCAGGCCGAGGGGTGCTACCTTGCTTCGGAACTCGGGCCAGAGAAGTGCCTCAGCGAACAGCGCAGAAAGGGCGGCGGGGCCCAGAAACGGAGCCCCCGCTGACAAATGCCTCTTCCTCGTCTTACTTGGTCAGGCTTTCCTCACCCATCCTCCGCAGTACGAAGCCCGAGTCGCGGCAGCGGGCTGCGGGGGCTGAGTGGGAGAGCCATTGGCATTCCCGTCCTTGTGCATGTGCCTCGGGGCTAGTTGCATCCGAGCTGTTGCAGATCCTTGGTTCTATTGGCACTGAGAGTCGATGCTTAGAAATCCAAACGGTCGCAGCCTGGTAGGACAGTATCCATCAAGGTGAAAGGATTCCAGTCGACTAGATATGTTCAGTAAAGGAATGAAAAGACCGATGTAGAGATACACTTCAAGATATGGGACATACAATTACTTCACGAGCCTCAGATGGTAGATCTGATATTAAATAAGACAAGAACCAATCGGGACTTGGATGTAGACAGCGGCCCCAGAAGCTTAAATGGACGAAGACACCTCGCACCCTGCAAATGAAGAGATGGGTTCGACATTCGTCATAAAGCTATGCTATGGCGTGCTTATCAAAGAGAAGCACTCAAATCTTGTAAAGCCATCATAAAATCATGCGCGTGTGTATGTGAGTGTGTCTGTGTGGATTAACCAGGCGGGAACTCTAAAGGTAGCCTATTCCCGGCAGAACCATGACACTCTTACGCTAGACCAGCAGTCAGATCCAGATTCAGAAGGGAAGACGACCGGCTGCTGAGCAGAATAACGCTGAACATATCTTCGAACTCGACCGAGTCGACTTGCCTTGCTTGCTAATCAGTTTTGAAAAGGCCTTACGCAAGCATTCCAAGCGGGCTAACTCTACCCCGCCAAGTCCGGCCCGGCCCGGCCCAAACGAAGCCAGGAACACAAACCAAAAGATGTGTTGTGTCTTCTCTGCAATCCTGGCGAAACATAACGACGGGTTTTGCAAAGAAAAGAACCAATCATTGACTTGACTTCATTGTCTCTCTGCCACTCCTTACTTTGTCCTTCTCGCCCGGGCTTGAGGCACTTCATAGACGTGCTACTCAGCCTGAGGTCAGGCAGTGGATCACATTGCAACAAGGCCGCTCTTGGGCCGAATAACTTTTCCAAATGTCTGGCGTGACTGTCAAACAGGTCGCCCCAAATGCGTTTCGAGCAGGAGTCCTGGGCGCTACAAGCGTTGATCCAGCGTGTATTTCTTTTCCTTTTTACTTCTTGTCGGCAAATTCCAACTTCAATCTGCATATAGCTCCAACTTTTAAAGATGTTTTTGCTCAGTGTCCCACTCCCGTTCCCAAATTTCGTCAATAATATCACCGCTGCCTTTGACACACTTCCAGTGCCCCATTCCGTACTCTTTCGGTGCCACTCGGCAACCTCTCCCACCTCCACCCACAATCAAGTTTCCAGGTCTATACTTTTCGTCGCGCTCCATCCGTCGTATCACGCTTCCATGAATTCTGACTTTGTCCGGAACGTCCCGGACTTCTCCCCTTGGCAGTGGCCATCTGATTGGTTTCCAACTGCCATCTGGCCTAAGATCGAGTCTTCTAAAGGGGAGATACTCCATCACCCGCCACATGAAGACACTGGCACGATGCATGCCACATCTGAAGTCAAGCGAGTCGTGTATCTTGGCTTCGTGGGCTGTCTGCATCATCACGTTGAATGACAAGGCCGTGCAGGTGTGCGTTGATGTGCCCGAGTTTGCCGCGTTTTCTGTCGCGGAAGCGGTGGGTGATGAGGGCTGGAAGTCGATAGTAGGGGAAGGCGCATCGACGTGAATTTCCGGGACTGCGATGGCTCCGTTCAGCATAGTAGCCGTCGACTGTCTTGCAGTTCGCGTGTCTTCTCCGGCTACTGATTCAACACAGCCGAGGTACTCGAGCTGGTCGAGATCAAATGTCAACCCTGCTCGCATGGCTTCTCTCACCATCCACACGAGGGGTATGTGACTGGCATTCTTTTGGCCAGGAACGGCGTCCCATCCTCCGCCTATATCGCCATGCCCTCCGGAGAACCATACCTCATCAACGTCCTGGTCAGCTTCGTCGTCATCCGAGTCGTAGGTGAGATCTTCCATGGGTGGCTTGGAGTTGATAGACGAGGCATCGTGATCCGTATACGCGTTGCCTGTTCGTTCGGTTGCCCTAGATCTGGACCTGGAGCGACTACGGAAAGGAGCCGGATGGTCTGCGTCTTCCTCTTGTGGATGCACTCGGCGCCTACCACGGTCTTCTTTCGCCACAGCGTCGTCAGGTGCAAGTGTTGATCGCCGACCTGGACGATACTTTTCTTGGAACTCCTGCACTTTTTCGTTCAAAGGGTGATGGTGTTCCATCAAGCGCTTGGCTGCAGTTCTCCTCCGAGACTTCTTGGGCTCTTGATAAATGAGATCTTGGCGAAATTTGGCGCGTCGTTCATCAATACTGACAGCATGCCTGATGACTTTCGCAGAGCTTCGCGCAGTGTACGGGAACTTGCTCCGCTGCATCCATGCCGTTTCGAAGCGCGGCACGCTGTTCACGGTGTCGAACAATCCCAAAAAGCGGATTCGTCTTATCGGTCGCGAGAATGTTTCTCTGAAGCCTTTGAGAAACTGATACATCTTCTCTCTGTCTTCTTTGCCCTCCGTTGTTGAGTTCGTTCTTCTGCATTGCCACTGGGAGAATGAACTCCACGCGAAAGCGACCATTTCCTCGTTGCCATGGGCAAGTAGACCGACAAAGTCCAACATCTCAGCCAGGAACCTAGCAACATAGGCACCTCGAGAGAAGCCAAACATGTAAATTTCGTCTCCTGGCGAGTAGTACCTCATCAAGAATCTGTAGCCGCCCACAACGTGCTGGTCAAATGACGAGCCGACTGCAGAGTCCTTGGCCATCTGGTACCAGGACTTGCATTTGGCTCTGACACCATTATGGGTCAAATTTTCTGAAACAACATATGTCCCTATGCCGGCTGTAGGAATACATATTCTTAGTGACATGAAGCACAGATGCAAAGGTGGCAGCACTCACGTTGATAGTAGTGGTCTGTAGCCTCTGTCAGCCTCGTCATCCCGAAGACGATTTAATGAATGGTGCTTAAATCTCACATTGATCATTCGCATTGCTGTCGAGCATGCGGAAAATTTTGAGAATGTTGCTGTCGCTGTCATCTCCACGAAACTTGTTACCAGTACCGTCGAAGCATAGGATCAACTTTCTACGGCCACCACCGTGCGAGCCTCCTTTACAAGTTCCGTTGGCACATTGGCCACTTAAATCTGGTTGATGTCGACTGTTACTTGAGGGATCGCGTAAGTAAGCTTGCATTGTTAGATAGGGAGAAAAAAACGCAAGATGAAGGAAGACTTTGTCCGAAACGTAACGAGAGTCTAATGCTCCTGGTAGGTGTTGGATCAAGGTTGCCCTTAGTGTTGGCGAATATCAAATGTCATATACAATTATCTATGCCCCAGAAACCTTGGCACGACGACTAAGATTGAGACATTTTGTAGCCCGTTACGTATGGACTGAATGACAATGTTTACCCAGGAAATCTGTCTGTTTCTGACTAAGGACCAGCGTAAGGTGCAAACGGATGATTCGGACCTGATCTGCGTAACCAAGCCGAACTTGGAACTCTGTTTCACTCACGCGGCTAGACAACATGCCGAATTAGTAGATTGGTATGGTAATTCATATGCCCTACTTTGGTCAAAATTTCTCAACCTCGCAAGTCGGCGAATCAGCAAGAAAATTCAGCAGAGCAGGTCCGGCATCGGCTGCAGTCTCTAAGGGTCACCCAGATTCTGCCTCATGAGATCAGCTTGAGACAGGTCTAACACTCGTGCTCAAAAGAGAAAAGACAATAATGAAATACGGCAAGCTCGGACAAATACTTGAGGCTTGCCAAGGGGGAGTTCCTGGAGTAGAGTGAGACATAGCCGATTTCCATATCTGGATAGAAAGGGAGATGTGTTTCGACCTTGGCAGTCCTCGAGATATGACACCAGAAGCGGAAAGTGAAATCACGAATTACGCCCTTGTTTCGGACGCGGTTGTTCCGAGACCTGCTTAGACGCCCCATTGCCCAACTGCATATGCCTACGTGTTGCCAAATCCCTGGGAAAACATGTGGTTATGCGATAAGGCGCGAGACATGAGTGCGCCAAGTCTCACAAACTGTTCTGGCATCCCGTGCAAGACAGTCAAGACAGTCCATGTAAGTAGCTAAAGCACCTAAGGATAGGATCGACTCGATATTGATGACGCATAACAACTATTGACTGATCTGCAAGTAAATCATTACTGAGACACAGCCGATCGCTCGTAAATCTCTTTTAAAGTTTACTTTCCCACCATCGTTTTGCGCCAAGGAACTCAAGTTTACATATCTAGATAGCCAGCACGCCACTCACATGCCAATCCGTCCAACGATGCTCCCTCGAACGAGCGACTACTTGCAACTGCTTGCAGACCAGCAAAGTTCGAAGTTACAATGCCTGTCGCACAGCATACACGAACACCATTCATGTCTGGTTGAGCACACGTGAAACGTTCTCAGGCGATGTGCGAGTTGCAGTTGCCCAGGCAGCTACCACAAAGCATCCAAACACCAGTAGCTTCCTCAAATGAGAAATAGAGGTCGGACGCGGATTATCGTGGACGTTGTATAACATCACACCCGGTCGTTTCTTCGCCCCGCTTTCGTTGAAGGATTACCCACGTAGCGGCACACCGGTTCCCAAATGCACGTCTCACGATACCAAACTAGCGCATTGGAAAATGTCGTAAGGGAATGGGCGGCAGCCAGGTCGATCGCTTTCTCTAACGCTGACTATACCCTACTTAGCATTCTAGTACCTATGAAAGTCACACGAACGGAGCTTTGGCGGACGGTTGCAGCCGCTTATTTGACTGATCTACCGTAGGTGTAACGCTACCAGCCCGGGGCCGTTCAAGTGGAACATGGTCTTAGACATTATCTGAGACTGTTCGAGACAATCGCAGGGTATCTATCACACCTGGTATTTGTGCTCATTATTCACTCTCCACCAAGACGGTGCTGAGAAAGTAACAATGCCCATTGGCTCGAGCAATGGATATGAGATGTCAGTGTGGGCAGTTGCACTCTCTATGGTAGAAGCGCAAGGTATAATAATTGGGTGTGGTTTCCTTGGTTTTCTTACCGAAAGTTTTCCCGATCGTGAGTATCCTTTCCCAACTATTGCTGTTAGTTGCCTACCTCATGATGAAGACCTCCAGGAACGGAAGCAATTCAAGTGCTGGCGGCGATACATACAAGCCTACCACTACTGGTACCAGCATGAAGAATCCTAAATCTGGCCCAAGTCGAGCAGACCCACGGTACGGTTCCCATGATGTCAAGAAAAAAGGGTTCTCGGATGTGCGCCAGGCGTCTAAGCGACCATTGCCCACGCAAAATGGCGACGGAACCTACCCCTCAGAACTTACTCGGCCTACCATGGTTCAGAATCTGAAGGCCCTACAGGCCGCAGGTGTGTGAAAAGCTTTGCCATAGACGAAGAATTTGAGCAGATACTGACGGCGAGAGAAGATCTCAAGACACTCGTTCAGATCATCAAATCCAAGATCAAGGGGGAGAAGATCCAAGATGACAAAACCATGATCATGGAACGGACAATTCAGATTGTTGCCAAGCTCCCACACAACTCTCGCCTACGAGAGCAACTGACAAACACTTTCATTGAGGAGCTCTGGGGGTCACTCGACCATCCTCCGATGCTTTACATGGGCGATGAATACAAATACCGCCAGGCCGATGGATCTTACAATGTCAGTCAACTGGCACTGAACGCTTATGTACACATTCTAACGAGAAAGTTCACAGAATCCAATGCTTCCGAGGCTAGGAGCTGCCGGAGGACCATATGCCAGATCTGTCAAGCCTCGTATTGTCACCCTCGGCGCCATGCCGGATCCTGGCTTGATCTTCGATGCCGTGATGGGGCGCACGAGCTACAAGAAACACCCTAACAACGTTTCGAGTATTCTTTGGTATTGGGCAACCATTATTATTCATGGTTAGTATAATTTCCCCGTGGGGACTCTGAGGACGTAAGTGTTCTGACGAATGGTAGACCTCTTCTGGACGGACTTCAAAGACGTGACGAAGTCCAAAACGTCCGCGTATCTTGATCTCTCGCCATTGTATGGAAGCAATCAGGAGATGCAAAATTCAATCAGAACATTTAAGGATGGCAAGCTCAAAGCCGATAGTTTCGCTGACAAGCGTCTGATCGGAATGCCACCCGGAGTCTGTGTCCTCTTGATCATGTTCAACCGATTCCATAACCATGTGGCGGAGAATTTGGCTGCTATCAACGAGGGAGAGAGATTCACACCGCCAAGCAAAGATCTCAACGAGGAGAAGACAGCTGCGGCTCTGAAGAAGTACGACGAAGACTTGTTCCAAACTGCGAGACTTGTGACATCTGGCCTCTACATCAACATCACATTGGTCGATTACGTACGAAACATCGTCAATCTGAACCGCACCAACACGACTTGGACACTCGACCCCCGACAGGAGGCTGGTATCGATGCCGGTACACCGGATGGTGCGGAGGCAGGCACTGGGAACGTCAACTCCGCTGAGTTCAATCTTTGTTACCGATGGCATTCGTGCATCTCAGACAAGGACGATAAGTGGATCCAAAAGTTCTACGGCAAGCTCCTAGGTAATAAGGGCCAGATGTCCCCCCAGGAAATGGCCTGCGTTTTCGGGCAATTCGAGAAGTCTATCCCAGATGACCCTGGCATGCGTACTTTTGCAGAATACGAAAGGGGCGAGGACGGAAAGTTCGACGATGACGACCTTGTGGACTGTATCAGCTCTGCGATTGAAGATTGTGCTGGAGCGTTTGGAGCCCGAAACGTCCCTCAGGTTATGCGACCTGTCGAGATTATGGGCATCTTGCAAGGACGCAAGTGGAATGTCGCTGGTTTGAACGAGTTCCGCAAGCACTTCGGCCTCAAACCCCATGAAAGTTTCGAAGACATCAACTCGGACCCCGCTGTCGCGGATCAACTGAGGAACCTCTACCAACACCCAGACTACGTTGAACTATACCCTGGTCTCGTCGCTGAGGAGGCAAAGACTCCCCTGACACCTGGCGTTGGCATTGCCCCCACATACACCATCTCTCGCGTCGTTCTCTCGGATGCTGTCTGTCTGGTTCGCGGCGACAGATACTACACCACGGATTACAACCCCCGGCACCTGACTCAATGGGGCTACAAGGAGGTTGACTATGACTTGAACATCAATCATGGTTGTGTTTTCTATAAGCTGTTCCTCAGAGCTTTCCCCAACCACTTCAAGGGCAATTCTGTTTACGCCCATTACCCCATGGTAATCCCACCGGAAAACCAACAGATTCTCACGGACCTGGGAAGAGTCAATCAGTTTGATTTTGAACGCCCCAAGCCCATTCCAACAAGGACTAACATCACGTCTTTTGGCGGTGCCAAGTACGTCTTGGACAGCCAAAGTCGGTTCAAGGTGACGTGGGACGAGGGATTGTCCTTCTTGATGGGCAAGGGCGGAAGCCGCTTCATGCTTTCCGGAGACACTGACTTTCATAAGGGCCAGAAGAAGTGCATGAGTGCTCAACTCTACCAAGACAACTGGAGTTCTCACATCAAGAAGTTCTATGCCGAGATTACGGAACAGCTACTTCGCGAGAAGTCATACAAGCTTGCCGGTCAAACACATGTTGACATCATTCGGGACGTAGGCAACATCGCCCACGTTCATTTCGCCGCCAGAGTGTTCAATCTCCCTCTGAAGACACACAAGAATCCCAAAGGCGTCTTCACTGAACAGGAGATGTATCAGATCTTGGCAGTAATCTTTGTCTGCATCTTCTTTGACATCGATCCAGCCAAGTCTTTTCCCCTTCGCCAAGCCGCGAAGGAGGCAGCGCAGTCGCTGGGCAAGCTTATTGAGACGAATGTCAAGATCACTACGAAGACAGGGCTTCGTGGGATCTTCACTGGCTCAGCAGACAAGCAAGACCCTCTCGCATTGTACGGAACCAACATGATTAAGGGTCTCGATAAGGCCGGTCTGAGCACCTACGATATCGCTTGGAGCCAGATTCTGCCTACATCGGGAGCGATGGTGCCGAATCAAGCTCAAGTCGTAAGTGGTCCGTTGGTGAACTCTTCATGCTACTGTGCTAATTCATGCCTACCTTAGTTCGCTCAAGCGGTTGATTACTATCTATCGCCCCCAGGGTCGAAACACCTAGATCAAATTCATGCCGTTGCCAAGGCACCCTCTACCAAGGAGTCTGATGCTGTGTTGCTCGGCTACGCCATGGAGGGCATTCGACTTGCTGGCACGTTTGGTTCTTACCGTGAGGCGGTCCAAGACGATGTCATCGTGGAGGATGATGGTCGAGAAGTGCCTGTGAGAAGGGGAGATAAGATCTTTGTTAGTTTTGTGAGTATTCGTACCGCCGACTGCGACTTGTGACTTATCCTCTGATTGACATGACTTGCAGGTGTCCGCCGCCAAGGATGCGAACCATTTCCCTCACCCAGAGGAGGTCAACCCACGGAGGCCGATTGATTCATACATCCATTACGGCCTTGGCCCTCACTCTTGCCTGGGGCGCGATGTAAGCCAGGTTGCTCTCACAGAGATGTTCAGAGCGCTCTTCCGGAAGACGAATGTCAGGCGAGTGCCGGGGCCCCAGGGACTCTTAAAGAAGGTGCCAAGGCCTGGCGGTTTTTTTGTGTACTTGAAGGAGGATTGGGGCCAGATTTGGCCGTTCCCAGTCACCATGAAGGTCATGTGGGACGATGAATGAATTGCGTCGTCTACTGTGTACGGATACTCTACCGATACTATAGATCTGTGTTCCATGATATGACTCGGCGACGGATAGCTTGCCGACCGTGGAGAATGGAATCGAATTTTCCAATCAGGTTTCTCCTTACCTGAATCAGTCAGCAACATTGACTTTTGGGTGAATGGAATGAACTTCCTGCTGCTGTGAAAAATCGGGCTGCTTCAGCTGAGGCCGACCCTTCTCGGAAAGTATCCGTGGACCAGCGTCACAAGTATCGGCATCTCCACCTGGCACCCCTGCATCGCCCTGGGAATTGAAGGGGGATTGGCGAAGGCCAGTTATTAGTGGCATTCTCTGTTTCGCCAGCACGGAAGAATAGTATGGAATCGCCAGTGAGCACATCATCCCTTGACAGTACAGCCGCGGTGGGCAGACGGTAAGACACAAATTTAGGCAAGTCTATCAGGGCCATCGTTGGAATTAGGCATATCTTAGATAGCAGAGAGTGTCGTTGTCTCATATGTTAACAAGTATCCCTTCGCATGCGATACTGAGGGAGGAGAGCGGATGCCCAGCGCCCAGACAACTGCCGCGCGGCTTTGAACTAGTCGTGGATTTTTGATCCAGGCTTCAGAATGTTCTGACTTCTAACCTGGTACTGAATCTGTCAGTGATATTGGTGGTGTTCTTGCTATGCCTAGTGAGGAGGTGCAGTTCTATTGAAATGCACGTGTTCCTCTTTCGTTGTTCGTGCGCTTATGAACTTCAAGACTTTGCATGTAAGCTAAGACTTCAGATCTGCTAGGACCGGATTGGATCATTGGGCCAGGTAGCTGGAAATCCCAGTTTCTGGATATATCCGTTCGTGGCACCCAGCATATCCGCCTGGAGGGGCCAGCAGTGAGGGGCCGACGCACGTAGCACGTAGCATCGGAAATTAAGGAGACACAAAGGCGGTGGGTGGCCCCAGCGTGCCTGGCGGTTGACAGTTTTAACAATCTAGGAACAACTTGACAGCCGGCGGCTTTGTGAATGAGCAGCCCGTGCTGTTGGGCTGAGCTGACTAAATCATGCGCGCGGCCCATGGCACCCACTCCCACGAACACACGTCTATTTCCAACCACTTTCCTGGCCTCTCCCTTGGAATGCGTGGCCTTTCGGTGAGGAAGAATCAAGACCAAAAGAGCAAAAGTGAGACTGCGAGAGAATGCCTGATTTAGGCAGTGGGATGCCGGAGGTGGGTAAGTGTTTTCCCCCCATATCCCCCTTTCTGCTATCTAAGTACCTTGTTATCGAAGAAAGTTAATTCTTTCTAAGTTATAAGTATAAGAATATAGTTTTAATAAGATAGTATAATACTTACTTAGTACTTAAATTAAAATATTTTTTTAAGTTTATTATAAAAAAATAACTATATTACTAACTACTTATTATTAAGGTTTATAAATAATATTATAGTTTTAATTATAATAGCTTCGCTTATAATAAATTAAAAGTTTAATTATAAATCCTTTAAAAACTTTTTTTTTAAAAAACTATAAGAGCCTCCGAGTTAAGTTAAAATACTTATTAAAATGTTAATAACTAAACTAACTTTATAATAATAATTTTAATAAAAAACTTAGTAAATAATACTAGAATCCTTATTAATATTAAGTACAATTTACGAAATATAATAATATAGCTATAGAATATTATTAAGATATTTTATATTGAAAAAAGTATTATTAGTATTAACGAGATAGATAAGGTTATATTAATATAGTACTTTAGTTTCTTTTTATAACTTGATAAGTATTATTTTAAATAATATTAGAAATTTATTAAAAAGCTCTTTTAAATACTCTAGTATATTTATTACTATTTTTATAATAATAAAACTCTTAATACTTATATATAAAAATAAGTTATTTATTTTTAAATAGTAATATTAGCTTATTAATAAGCTATTAAAACTATAATTCTAATGATTTTTTAATAAGAGAGAAGATAGAATAGAGAAAAGAATAAGTAATTTATAAAAAGGGTTAAGGTTAAATAGTACGGAATTCGAGGGTAGGGTAGCGTCTATATATACTACGGTAATCCTTTAGTAATATAAAACGATAGAGTTAAATAGTGCCCTTTTTTTTCTATTATCTCTTTGTAATAACCGCAGTCTAATTGGATAAGAGGAGTCGAGGACTGCTTTTGGATCATTCTTGGACCTCGGACGATGGAACCCCCACCTGCGGCCCTGATGTTGGCCAGTGATATTTGGTTGCGTTTGTTAACTTCGGACGGCGTTCGCGTTTTTTCTGTTTCGCATAGCCAAACAACCCTGCCGTTTTAATATATCTGGGGTACAGCAACCAACCGCGCTATCCACTCAAGCGCGTGGACCATCAAAGACCTTGCAGATGGAAGAAAACGAGAAAAAAATAAGAATGGAAAAATTCTAGACGCTCCTAGCTGGCTGAGGGTCAGCCTCGCAGACCCCTGTTCATCCCAGGGGGCCATGTGTTGCAAGCGCATCGCCCAGCCTGTCATGTCGTAGAAGGCACTTAATCCCGGGCCGTAGCACCGGCACTGCTTGCCTAGCTCGGCCGGGTCTGGATCGTGCTCCGGGATAGCCCTCCGAGCGGACGTCACCCGACGGGCCTCGCTCTTCTATCCGAATGGCTCGTTCTACTATTGAACATTCCCCTATTCGCTCAAGAGCGTCAATGGCGGTGGCTCATCTTTCCATCGTCAGGCGATGATACCAACCTACATCACTATATCCACGCTGCCGGGTCCCGACAATTCCCACAATCTTGGCTGGAGCAGTGCGGATCTACTCCGTACAACATCAGATGCATTTTACTGACCCCCCTCCGAATGGGGCTGGAAACTGGGGGTAGTCATGGCACCTCGAAGCCGTCTGTCCCGATTTGGGTCTTGCATTGCCATGGGTTGTTGCTGAAGGCAAGACATATAATGGTTGGCACACCTCCTCCGACAAAGTCTACCTCTCTTTGGACCTTCTCTCCAACAACTTCATTTCTGTTCCCATTTGCGCTGGTTGCTCTTCCACTTTCTTTTGCCCATCTGCGACGGGTGTACACTCTCTTTGACACTCTCGTGTTCCATTCATTTCCCACCAGACGCATTTTCCGCATACCGACGACAGATTCACACATTCACTTCTAGGTCATCAAGCCTCACAATCATTCACCATGTTCAAGTCCCTTCTCACCACGGGGCTTTTGGCTGCGGCCGCCGTAGCCCAGCAGACAACCTCATATGTCGACTCCGCAACTGGCATCACCTTCCAGAGATACACCGAAACCTCTGGATTTTCGTTCGGTGTTGCTCTGCCTTCGACTGTTGGCAAGGACTTTATCGGCCAGATCTCTGCGCCCATCACCGCGGGATGGGCCTCCGTCTCTCTGGGCGGTCCCATGACCAACAAGCTTCTTGTTGTTGCGTGGCCCAACGGAGACTCTATCCAGACTTCCATCCGCAAGGCGTCAGGATACTCGAACCCCGACGTTGTGACGGATTCCGGCATCACTCTCAAGCCTATTGAGTCTGGCACCTCCGTCAACGCCACTGCCTTCACTTACACCTTTGTATGCGAGGGATGCATCACCGGTGACACGACCACCTTCACTGGCACTTCTGATACCACCACCTTTGGCTGGGCTTACTCGACCACTGCCCTGTCCGACACCACGAGCGCTTCCGTCGCTCTCAACTACCACGGTGCTGGATTTGGTCTTTTCGGTGCAAACCTCGCCTCTGCCAAGTCCGCCGATTACGCGACTTGGGCCGCGAAGGCTTCCGATGCCGTCTCCACTCCCGGCACAGGCAACGGAACCTCCCCGTCCGTCCCCGCTAACATCACGACCACGATTTCCAACACTACCTACGATTACATCGTCGCCGGTAGCGGCGCCGCTGGTCTTATTGTTGCCGAGCGTCTGGCTGAGTCCGGAAAGAGCGTCCTTCTCCTTGAGCGCGGAGGACCTTCGTTGGCGTCCAGCGGTGGCAAGGCTACCGTCGACTGGAACAGCACTGTCACGCAGTACGACGTCCCTGCCATGGGCTACTACCTCTCGACCGCCAAGGAGACCAGCGAGTACTGCACGGACACCGCTTCTCAGGCTGGCTGCATTCTCGGCGGCTCTACCATGGTCAATGCCATGATGTGGGTTAAGCCTCCCGCTCACGACTTCGACGACAAGTGGCCCACGGGCTGGAAGTGGAGCAGCGTTGAGGAGTCTGCCAACAAGCTCTACGAGCGCACCCCGGGAACCATCCTCGCCAGCAAGGACGGAAAGCGTTACGATCAGGGCGCCTACGATATCATGTCCCAGTGGCTGGCCGGCAATGGCTTCAGCGAGGTTGACGCTCTTGCCGAGCCCGACAAGAAGGAGGCAGTCTTCACCCACCCTCCTTGGTTGATTGAGAACGGTATGCGTGGCGGTCCCGTCCGTGACTACCTGCCTCTTGCCCAGGCTTTGCCCAACTTCAAGCTGCAGCTTAACGCCAAGGTCATCCGTGCCATCCGCAACGGTACCACCATCTCTGGTGTCGAGATTGAGACTGCCACCAACGTTCGCCAGATCATCAACCTGAAGTCCGGCGGCGCCGCCATCCTGGCTGCTGGTGCTCTCTCTTCCCCTCGTATCCTGTTCAACAGCGGTATTGGCCCCAAGGAGCAGATCCAGACTGTTCAGAACGGAACCGCTCAGGTCACCCTCCCCGCTGAGGCCCAATGGATCGACCTCCCCGTCGGCCAGAACCTCAAGGACCACCCCATCTTCACAGTCAACTTCAAGACCAAGTCCACCCTTAACTCTCTGGCCAGCACTGCATTCACCGCCCCTAGCCAGACCGACGTTGACCAGTTCGCTCAGGGATCCGGACTTCTGAGCCAGGCTGGACAGCGCCTGAACTTCTGGACCAGTGTCGAGGGCTCTGATGGTGGCAAGAGATACGTCCAGGGCACTGTCAACTCTCCTGCCAACGACACTATCCGCGTCAAGGTCTACCTCACCCACGGTCTCACCTCCGTCGGTGCTCTCGGCATTTCTGCCGACGGCTCCACCAAGCTCACCACCGAACCCTACCTTACGACTACTGAGGATAAGGAGGCTATCACCAGCTTCATGAACCAGCTTATCCAGTACGCCTCCAAGTCCAACAGCACCCTGACTCTGTCCGGCAACGTCACCGCCGAGAGTCTCATCTCCGAGCATACCACCGGTAGCCACTTTGTCGGCAGCGCTGTCATGGGCTCCACCAACGACGGAAACAGTGTCGTCGATACCAAGACCAAGGTCTGGGGCACTGATAACCTCTATGTCGTCGATGCCTCCATTCACCCTGACTTGCCCACTGGTAACACCCAGGCTATTGTCATGGTTGCGGCCGAGCACGCTGCTGCCCAGATCCTTGGAGGAGCTGGTAGCGCTACCAACTCTGGCTCTGGGTCTAGCTCCGGTTCTGGTTCTGGTTCCGGCTCCGGCTCTGGCTCCGGCTCTGGCTCCGGCTCTGGCTCCGGCTCTGGCTCCGGCTCTGGCTCTGGCTCCGGCTCTGGCTCTGGCTCGACTGGTTGCAAGCGTTCTGTCAAGCGCCTCGAACGCCTTCAGCGTTTCCGTCGCGCTCACCACAGCTTCTAAATATGTGGATATGCTCTTTTATGTGTATACTTCTAAGTGTGGAAACTTGCCATTTGTATATAAAAGTAAATAGTACCAAAACTTGATTTCAGCAAAGTACTCTTGCCATTGTTGATTCCTTTCCGCTTTGCATAGACAAATTATGTAGCTTGATGGGAAGATGATGTGTAGCTGCCAGATTGTAAACTTTGGTGAATACGACTGATGTTGATGACTAAACCCACGTCCGTGGGAAAGAATGAAAATAAGAAAAGATGACACATACTTCTTAGATCAGTCGCTCCTTTCTGAGCAATAATCTTACATCACCAAACGTGGCTCTTAAACCAATCAAGGCTGATGTGAAATTTAATTATACACCAGTGTGGTAAAGTTATTCGTGAGGCGTGTTCAGAATAGTTGACGCTTCGACCTCTGCGATTATTGGTAAAGCGAAAATACCTGTGGCACACGGTGACTCTTTGGGAATGTCGATTGGCAAATTTGCTTGTTTTGAAGGTGGCTACTTAGATTTACCAAGCTTACTTGTACCGGGCGGGCTGTGACTATGTACAAGTGTATACCTGTTTATGAGAGAGAAGAGACGAGAAGACGGTGTGCCTTAAGTGAGAGGCTAGGAAAGTTAGAGGTCCCCGAGTCCACGATAACGAAGAATCGCATGTATCTTGGCAGTGTTCGGAACAGGTGCTCCCTCTACTTATCTTCGTGATTTGCACGATTGTTGATGATAGTATTGGTCGAGGCCTGCATATGTAGATAGGTTTTATGACAGTGATGAGTGATTTGTGCCGTCTATCTATTGCGCTCGTCTAAACTAAATAGCCGCAAAGAACATCTGTGATCCCGGGTTTCGACTAACTAATGTTGGTACTGTTTGCGGTTCTTTTGGGCACAAACACTGCTTCTAGCGTCTTTCCGGGATCTGGTGATTTGCTAAGGCTTCAGCTTCCGCTAAAGGCATGTTCGGGATGTCTGGCCGTAAGTCAAAGATCGATGGCAGAGATGGGCGAGCGGCCTGATAAGTGCGAGAGCCTTCTTGAAAGTTGATTCAACCTACCAAGCGGATCCATTTACGCGAACGGTCATAGCATTGCTGAACTAAATCTCCTGTGGTTGCGTGGGAGAAACGGTCTCGTTCAGGAATGGCGAAAGCTCTTTAGTTCAATAATGTAGTCCACAGGCTATACGAAACTCCTATGAACGATTTCCCCGAGCTGGGAAGAGAGAACCCATCCGGCAAGCCTATCTCCAGACGCTTCGAGATGCGTGCTCGTATCCGGGAGAAAGTCAGTCATCTGGAAAAGGAGCAGCCGTTCCGCTGGAGACCATTTTCTACCAAACTGCGGACGAATGTCTCAAGGTGGCGTAGACACTATGGGGCCAATAGGTAACGTATTCGCGTTGGCCGTTGAGTCTCACATAATACCTGCGGGTTGCCGCGTCCCTGTGGAGCATTGTTTCGTATTTGGGGGCATGCAACATAGGTAGATGAATATAGTTTATTACGCCCGGAAAAGAATCTTCACAGCGGATTGCTACTATCGGATCGGAAGTCCAATTCGACCGCGGCATACAGTCGATCGACGCAGGGGCCAATTAGGGGCCCTATTTAGGATTATCATAGCCAGCCTAACCTACGGTTAGAACCTCCTTTTTATACTTACTACGCAGAAATTCATATAGTTAAATTAATCTCTTCGTTAACCCACAGTTCGAACTAATTCCCTTATAAAAAGGAAACCTATACTAATTAGTAATTAAATTCTATTATTATAGATTAATAAAGTATCTCGCTACGTAAAAGAGACGACTTCTTAATACTATACGGGATAGGAGATTTGTACTAATTAACCTTACGAAAGTAATAAAAAAAGAGGCAATTCTTAAATACCGCACAGAATCGAGTAATTATAGTCCTTTATTACTTATAAAAAGTCGACGTCTACTATATTAAACTACGTTAATTAATAGAACTACTTAAGTAACTAGTATTTTGCCGTCGCTTTAAGTAACTTTCTTACTAAATAACTTTACTACGGCCGGCCTATAATTAGAAATTAACCGGCCGAATTAGTAAAAAGAATTCTTAAAAAGTAATAATTACTTAACTATAATTAGGCTACGAAAAAGATTATTTAAAAAAAAACTTATAAAATAAGGTACCGAGAGGCCGTAAAAAAAAAATCCCTAAGGTATCTAACCCCACTGAGTATAAGTAATAAGTAGTATTTTTAATAAGTCCTTAAGGCCCGTAATTTTATAAAAAAAGGGGGGGCTTAACTTTACTAACTATACTTAATAACCTATATAGCTCCTCTACGAGCTACTTAGTATTTATATTTAACTATTCTTACGGAATACTACTCTAAAAAAAGTAAGTTAAGGAAAGAAGCTATTTAGAAGTTACGGAGAGCACGAGGCTTAAGAGGCTAGAAATATATAGAATAATAGAAATTAGTAACTAGTAAAGATCACGAGACTAATTACTATATCTTCTTATAGTAATATAAACGTTTATTATTATTATTAAAAAAAGGGGGCTATTAAAACCTACTTTTTTATTTTAAATAAAAAGGAAGTCTTAATAAGTATAATAACTAGCGATTTAGAAGAGTAGTAATAGTTATTAAAAATAGTAAAAACGAGAGTAGTAGCGAGATAGTAAAAAAAAGCGGGAATCTCCTAAACCTTAATAAATTCGTTAGGTAGTAAAAGCACGGGCTTATTATAGCTGCGCGGATTAGATATATCCTTATTAAAATTAAACACGCTAGCGACCGCTAATACGGGCATAGGCTAGAGCACGACCCCTAGCGAGTTAGTATAAAAAAAAAAAAAAAAACCCGATCCTAAATAGAATCCCGATCCCTTATAAATAAGTAAATATTAACCCGGACTATTAGGGTATATAGATATATAAGATCGTAAATTAGCCTAACGGCGAGTAAATTAACGTAGTATTAATTTATTTAACTAAGGTCTATAAGAAAAAGGGGTTATAAGAGTAACCCCTATTCTACGAGATTATAGACGACCTTAGTTACTAACTAGATAAATAGTTTATAAGAGTAAGCTTAAGAATTATAAAAGTAGTTAATAGATTCCTCTACGGGCGAGGGGTATTACTAACGTAATTATAATTATAAAAACTATATAAAATCCTAGTAGCAACGATTATAAAAAAGGAATTTATATTATAAAACTAGGTATAAGTTAATAGGGTATATAATCGCTTTAATAAATTTAGAAAAAGGGTAAATAACGCAAATTTCCTTTTTATAATTACTAATAGTAATTTATTATTATAGAAGGATATATAGAAGTAAAATATAGTACTAAAAGTATAATAATCGATAATTCCGCTTATTTTAATCCATAGCTCGTTACTATTACTAATACGAAATTCGGTACTAATTAGTTAATAAAAAAGGAAGCAAACGACCCAGAGTCACTAATAATACGTAGCAACGTAGGGATCGTATATAAATACTAAAAATCTAATAGTAAATATAAAGTAATTCACAGACTTTAAAAAGATCTTTTTAAAAAAAAAATTATACTCTAGAGGGAAGTATAAGGTCTTATAAAAAACCCTAACGATATTTTACGATTATTATAAAAAGGTTAGGATTAGGGAATACTAGTATTATTTAGTAATTAATATCGTACTTATAAACAAAGCCTCTATTTATTACTACGAGGTAGTACGTAATCTCAATTAGAACGACTTTCTTAGTATTATTAATATAATCTAAAGCCAATTCGAGACCTATAATAAGAATCTAGAGCTCCTATCCGAGCTATGGGTAATTTTTTTTATATTTATAGCTAGGATAATAAAAGGTAAATCGCGAATAAAAATCCTTAAAAAGCTTATTAATTAAATTAATAAACTAATAAAAACCTAGCTAAATAAAGGGATTAATAAGTAGAAAGTTAGATATTTTTATATCGTAGTCTAATATATATTAAAAATAAAAATAACCCTATACTAGGTACTTAAAAATTACGAGACGTTATACTCGAGGCTAAGATCTAGTTTTAATATTAAGATAAGAATACTGTACTAAATCTACCTCTAGGCGTACGACGGCCCTTATTAATAGTACTAGGTCGATCGGACGTATAATAAAAAAGAGAAAGAAGCTAAGTATAGTAATTACTAATAAGGAGGCCCGGATTTATTAAAGGGGTAGAGATTTAACCCGTAAGTAGGGTAATATAAAAAGCAGTACTTTATTTATAAAAAAAATAGATATTAGTTAAATAACTACTCTAAAAAAGAACGTACTAAATCGTATAAGTAGTATAAAAAGTTGAGGGTAGTAAAAAGTAAAACTAGCCCTAATTAATTTAACTAATTCCTCGTTATATATAAGGGCATATCTGGGGGCACAGAACCTAGCATAAGTAACTAAATTAATAGTCTAAAATATCCGCTAGGAAACTTAGAAAATAAAAAAAACCTTATACCCTATACTAACGAATTAAATTATAACGAAATTAATAATATTAACTACTTTTTTTTTACTCCGTTAGCCTCTAGAAGATATATAAAAATAAATAAGTAAAAGGTAGTAAAAGCTCTTAATAAGTAGGCTTTTATTTATAAATAGTAAGGGAAAGTCCTCTAAATAATAGGTATAGAGAGGGGTAAAGGGAGTAAATTATAATCCGGCCCGCTAAATCTAATAATACTAGATTTACCTCTCTTAATACTTAAAAAAAAATTAAGTACTAAGTAATTATAATAGTAGCTAGGGGGGTCTTTTTTATACTACCTAGATTACTTAAATACTAAGCTCGTATAAACATTCTATACGAGCAAAAGGTATAGCCTAGAAACTTTCTAGGGGATTATCCTAGACACTAAGGTATTATAATAGTTAATAAAAAAAAAGGGGTAATTCTAGGCACTATAGAGGATTGCGCTAGTAATACTTAATATATTAATAGCGGGTATTATAAAAATTAGCTTCGGCCTAGGCAAGGAAATTGTTACCCTAAGTATAATAAAAGTAAAAACGTACTTTAGAATAATAACCTTCTATATTTTACTTATTAATACCCTATTTTTATTATATTTAAAAAATATAGATTAACTAAGTATTATATTCGATAATACGAAGAATAGAATCTCTAGTAGTAAGTATTTTAAGATAGTTAAACGACAATAGGAGCACACGTTTATAAAGCTCACTAATAACATAAAGTCAATTAATTACTTAATGGAAAATAAGCTTAAATAATTATACTAAAGATTTAGCTACCCGTTAGTTACGAGGCTATATAACTTCCTAAAGTAATTAAGTAACGATAATATTAAAATAGGGGCGCTAGAGTAGTTAATAAAAGTATATTACTATTACTAAATAAATATATAGAGCCCACGTAGGTTTAAATTTAAATTATATAATAAGCTTAACTTTAATTAGGAAATTATTATCGATATTTTCTACTTAAATAATTAGCTAGTCCTATATATAATCGACGTAGCTATATCCTTTTAAGTAGGGTAATTCCTCTAGGATCTATAAATAAAAATAGTATAAGTAGCCCTATAAAAAAGCTAGATCAATATATACTAGGGACCGCTAGATAGTATTAGAACTAACGCTAGTACTAGCTTTAAATTAGTAAAATTTAAAAAGAATACGACGGCTTACGGTATATAGTTAAAAGTCGTACCCGTTAAAGCGTATTATAGTATTAAAAAAGTAAAAAGGGCACACTAGTAGCTAAAAAGGGTATTTAGAATTATTAAAAAAAAAATCTAAATTCTACTAACGATAAATACTTCTAAACGGTACTTAAATACTATAATAATACCATAGGGCCTAACGGGCTTATACTAACGCTTCTCGTATTTAGAGTATATTTAAGAACGACCTTAACCTCACTACTATTGCTAGATATAAGCTAATAAGCCTAAGTAATTAAAAAAGTAATACAGGTACTACGCGAAGTAAGTATAAGAAAGTAAGTTAATAAGGTAATTACTACGCATAATAAGCCCGATATAGGAAGTAATTTAAATATATTACTAAATTCGGATATATAAATATAGTATAAAAGTACTTAATAATAGGCTAAGCTATATAAATTAATCTCTATTAACGAGTAATTATATATAGTCGCAAGGGATCGTAACTAACCCCTCGAAATATCAATTATAGTAATAAGACTATATTATATAAATCTTAATAAGGTAATTTCTAATTTATAAAAAAAAAAAGAGCTAGAGGAAACTATATAACCCGTAATAGAGGCATAAGAAATTATCCTTAATAAAATCGTCGTAATAATACTAATAGACGATAAAAAAAAAGAAATTACTAAAAGGGTAACAAAACTACTAGTAAGATATTATAAAAAACCACAATAACAAGCACTAACGTAATAATTTATTATTAATAATAAAGTAATTAATACTTTTTATATAATAAAAGAGAAAGCCGATTTCGAGCTAGTAGTTAAACTACGTAAAAAAGGCATAATTATAACTACTAAAAAGCTATATAAAGAATTAAATTTAATTAAAATAAAGACTTTTTATAATCGAGGGGTTTATTAATTTATTCTCTATAACTTAGAGAAATATATAAACCTCTGCATATTTAAATTATAAATAGTTTATAAAATTAAAAAGAAAAGAACACCCTAGTTATATAAGAAGTCTAGATACGTAATTTAGGGGTACGGTAATGTTAAAAAAGCGACGCTACTTATATAATCGCCTACTATATAGCGCTATAACTAACGATTAATAATAGTACTAATAGTATTATTACGGAAAAAGGGGTACGAGATTTAGAGCCGTAATATTACCTAGGCATATACTTAATTAGCCATAGGGCTTATAAAGAAAATCCTAGCCTATTTACTAAAGGAAATAGCTAGTAAGTACCTAAAAAGTACGATTATTAAAGTACTTAAACTACTATATAGGCTCGTAAAATCGGGCACTTATTAGTGGGCTATATATTACGATTTTTATATTAATTAATTATTAATAGTTATATTTACGTACGACCCGTGCTTACTAATTTCTAAGTACGTAAGTAATTAATTTAGAATTATTAAAATATAGACCGACGATATATTAAGCCTATCCAATATTAACTTTATAAAAAAAGAGGATAAGGAGCTCTAAAAAGCGGGCTTTATAATAAAGCTAAAAGAGGTCCTTATAACGAATAACTTATTACTATTTAATAATAAAATTCTTATAATCGAAAGGGAAACCGTTATTTTTTAATAAAAAGGGTAAAGTAAAAAAATTAGCCTCGTTAATCCGAACGTAATTAATATTAAAAAGTAATATAAAGCTAAGCTCGTACGAGGGGCATATATTACGAGTATATACTAGCCCGAGGTAACTTTTAACTACGTTAAAATAGCGTAGGCTATAGAACTAAATAAATAAAACGTTAAGGTACTTAATAAGTAGCTTAAGTAGTAGTACTTAAATCTCGATCGAGGTCTCGTTTACTATCTAATCGACCTTATAGTTAATAAGCTCTATATATTTATAAATAGCTTATTTATAAATAATAAGGACTTTACTTTATAATTAGGGTATATTATTATTCTTATTAATAAGAGTATAAATAAGAGCGAATTTATAATATAGGGTAATATAATCTACTACTCGTTAACTAAAAATAAGCGGGTAATAAGAAATATATTAATATTAAAAGTCTATAGCATAGTTAACGGTGTTAACCTCGCTTATATAATTTTAATAACGTTAAAAAAAATTACTAATTAGCTTAGCTTTTTACTAATCCTAACGGTCGTTTATATAGATTCCTACTTACTATATAAATATTTTATTAAATTAAGAATTATAAAAAAAAAAAGCTTATAATTAATATTATAGCCCTTAAGTAATTATATAAAAGACGCAAGATCCTTAAGATTTATTAAATTAATAATAACGATAACCTTATTAACGCTTTTATAAAAGTAATACTTAATAAGGGATTAGAGCAATTCGTAAGTAATAAAAAAGTTAATATATAAATAAAAAAATAGGTTATATAAAAAGAATAGAGAAAAGGAAGAAAAAGAGATAACTTAAAAAACGGGCCTGAGATCGAATTATACCTCTAACTATAGTAATTAAATTAATAAAAAAAAAGAGAAAGTTAGTATCGGATCAGAAGTCCAATTCGACCGCAGCATATAGTCGATCGACACAAGGGCTAATTAGGGGCCCTATTTAGGATTATCGTAGCTAGCCTAACCTATAGTTAAAACCTCCTTTTTATACCTACTACGCAGAAATTTATATAGTTAAATTAATCTCTTCGTTAACCCACGGTTCGAACTAATTCCCCTGTAAGAGGGAAACCTACAGCTACGTTAAATCGTCTACGTCTCTCTTACTGTCGTTCCGACCGGCTTAGTCCTGAAGAAGATCAAGCTTGGCGGGTGGGACATGCAAGGATGGGACCGAGCAAACCAATCACGACAAAAGATCGATGATAAAACCAGTTAGACATGGCCTCAGAGTAGAGGTCCCACACGCTTCGCTTCCAGAAGACAAACATGTAAGACTGAACTCACTCGTGTGTTACGAGCGACGGTGCCCAACGGAGGTGACAAGCATCCACGTACGGCCTACGGACTCGGAGGTCGGAAGTTTCCCAAGACCAATGCCGAGTACTTCGCTAGAGAGGCTCCAGTACATGCTTCAAGCAACTAAATACATCAAGATCCCTGCTTAAGCAGTGCGACCCAAATCCCATCGGAAAGCCTAGCAAGCTCTCAGTCCAACCATTCCCACACAAGTCGTTATTGTTCATGGATCCAAGTAGCATTAGGTATCAAGGTCCAGTCGTGTTTGGCATATTCTGCCCGTACCCTCTTTCTCTGAGCTTGATTATAAAGCCTTCTTCAACAATTCCAGTGTTCTGGGCATTAATTATAGTCTACCACAGTATTTTTCTGAGGTGTTCATCGGGTGCTAAATGACAATAAAACAACCACGCCTTCTTCTCTATATTTGGTCTCTATTGTGTAAGTTATAACCATGGAATTGATACTTTATTCTATTCCTCGCTTACTCAGTTAAACAGGGTCTCGCTTGCTTACTAGCAGAGGCGCAGCTTGCGGCCTGCTGGCTTGCTTACATCTAGCGCTTACACGTGCTACCATTGAACCAAGCTTTGAAAAGAAACTAAAGCTTGGCGTGAAGGAACCTCTCCGTAGGATGTTACTCAACTTTTTCCGTAGGACACGGAGAAACTTCAGAAAGTTCATGATAATACAAGTCTAGGAGTATATAAAGGACATTCTGATCACTGTTTATAACTCCTAACAACTCCATCTCATCCCTCTTCATAAGTCTCTTGCCCCAGAACAACAACTTTGCCACTTTCACAAGGATTCTACTTCTTTACCCACAATGAAGATCACTCTATTCGCTGTAACTCTTCTTGCTTCGCTGGTATCCGCCAGAGAATTCGTTTTGTTTGATGATGCCAACTACAATGGTGCTTCTCATAGGGAGATACGCAATACCGATGGCGCCTGCTGTAAGTAGTGTCAATTATCAGATTCACAAACTCCATGCTCAAGAACAATATAGGGAATCTCAACGGCAAAGGCGATCGAGCAAGTTCCGTCGGAGGTGATGGAGGATGTACTACTTTCTTCCGGTGAGAAACCTCTTCGTCTCTGTACTCACATGGCTTACCTGTTGACATGATATCAGAGAGCGTGACTGCAGGGGATCCAGCTGGCAGCAGCGCGGTTCTGCACCCACTGTTCCAGGTTTCCTTAATGACCACATCTGGTCATTCCGCAACCAATGCTAATTGGTCGTCACGTCAATTCTGGAAACAGAGCTGGGCTACTTGTCCTTATTGATTCTTCCACGAGGATCACCAAGCATCTGGCATACGAATACAGAAATATCTCTGGTCATAAGAATGGAAGAGGGAAGGAAATGCATGTGTCGGATCGGAAGTCTAATTCGACCGCGGCATACAGTCGATTGCGCAGGGGCCAATTAGGGGCCCTATTTAGGATTATCGTAGCTAGCCTAACCTACGGTTAGAACCTCCTTTTTATACCTATATAGAAATTTATATAATTTAATTAATCTCTTTATTAACCCACGGTTCGAACTAGTTACTTTATAATAAGGAAACTAATACTAATTAGTAATTAAATTCTATTATTATAAATTAATAAAGTATTTTATTATATAAAAAAGACGACTTCTTAATATTATATAAAATAGGAGATTTATATTAATTAACCTTACGGAGGTAAATAAAAAAGGAAGCGATTTTTAAATACTATACGGAATTAAGTAATCGTAGCCCTTTATTACTTACGAGAGGTTAACGTCTACTACGTTAAACTATATTAATTAACGGAAATATTTAAGTAACTAGCCTTTTATTATCGCTTTAAGTAGCTTTTTTATTAAATAACTTTTTAATAGCCGGCCCGCGATTAGAAATTAACTAAGTAATAAAAGGGACCGTTAGAAAAGTAATAATTACTTAACTATAATTAAGTTATAAAAAAGATTAAAAAAAAGATATAAAATAGGGTACTAAGGAGCCGTAAGAGGAAAATCTCTAAAGTATTTAACCTTACTAAGTACGAGTAATAAGTAGTATTTTTAATAAGTCCTTAAGGCCCGCAATCTTATAAAAAAAAGGGAGGGGAGCTTAACTTTACTAACCGTACTTAATAGCCTATATAACTCCTCTACGAGCCGCTTAGTATTTATATTTAACTATTTTTATAAAATACTACCCTAGAAGAGATAGGTTAAGGAAAAAAGCTATTTAGAGGTTATAAAGAATAGGAGGCTTAGGAGGTTAAAAATATATAAAATAATAAAAATCGGTAATTAGTAAAGATCCTAAGACTAATTACTATATCTTCTTATAATAATATAAATATTTATTATTATTATTAAAAAGGGGCTATAAAAACCTACCTTTTTATACTAAATAAAAAAGAGGTCTTAGTAAGTATAATAGTTAGTAATTTAGAGGGGTAGTAGTAGTTATTAGAGATAATAAAAACGAGAGTAGTAGCGAGATAGTAAAAAGAAATAGGAATCTCCTAGACCTTAATAAATTCGTCGAGTATTAAAAGCATGGGCTTATTATAGCTAACGTACGGATTAAATATATCCTTATTAAGATTAAATATATTAATAACTACTAATATAAGTATAAGCTAGAGTACGACCCTTAGTAAGTTAAGGTAAAAAAAAAAAAAAAAAAACCTAATTTTAAATAAAATCCCGATCTTTTATAAATAAATAAATATTAACCTAGATTATTAAGGAACGTAGATATATAAGATCGTAGATTAGTTTAATAATAAGTAAATTAATACGGTATTAATCTATTTAACTAAGGTTTATAAAAAAAAGAGGCTATAAAAATAACCCCTATTTTATAAAATTATAAACGACCTTAATTACTAACTAAACGAATAGTTTATAAGCGTAAGCCTAAGAATTATAAAAGTAATTAATAAATTCCTCTACGGGCAAGGGGTATTATTAGTATAATTATAATCGTAAGAACTATATAAAATCTTAGTAATAACGATTATAAAAGAGGAATTTATACTATAGAACTAGGTATAAGTTAATAGGGCGTATAATTGCTTTAATAAATTTAAAAAAAGGGTAAACGACGCAGATTTCTTTTTTATAATTACTAATAGTAATCTATTATTATAAAAGGATATATAAAAGCAAAATATAATACTAGAAGTCCGATAATTAATAATTCTGCTTATTTCGATTTATAGCTCGTCGCTATTACTAATATAAAATTCGGCACTAATTAGCTAATAGGAAAGGAGGTAAACGACCCGAAGTTATTAATAATACGTAATAATATAAGGATCGTATATAAATACTAAAAATCTAGTAGTAAATATAAAGTAATTTATAAACCTTAAAAAGATCTTTTTAAAAAAGAAATTATACTCTAAGGGGAAGTATAAGGTCTTATAAAAAACCCTAACGATATTTTATAATTATTATAAAAAGGTCGGGATTAGGAAATATTAGTACTATTCGGTAATTAATATCGTATTTATAGGTAAAGCTTTTAATTATTATTATGAAATAGTACGTAATCTCGATTAAAACGACTTTTTTAGTATTATTAACGTAATCTAAAGCCGCTTCGAGACCTACGATAAGAATCTAGAGCTCCTATCCGAGCTATAGGTAATTTCTTTTATATTTATAGCTAGGATAATAGAGGGTAAATTATAAGTAAAAATCCTTAAAGAGCTTATTAATCGAATTAATAAGCTAGTAAAAACCTAGCTAAATAAGAGAACTAATAAGTAAAAAGTTAGATATTTTTATACCGTAGTCTAACGCGTACTAAAAATAAAAATAACCCTATACTAAGTACTTAAAAATTATAAAACGCTTTACTTAAAACTAAGATCTAGTTTTAATATTAAGGTAAGAATACTACGCTAAACCTACTTCTAAGCGTATAATAACCCTCACTAGTAGTACTAGGTCGATCGAACGTATAATAAAAAAAAAAAAAAAGCTAAGTACGGTAATTATTAATAAAAAAGCCTAGATTTATTAAATAAGTAGAGATTTAACCTACGAATAAGGTAACGTAAAAAATAGTACTTTATTTATAAAAAGAATAGATATTAATTAAGTAATTACTTAGAGGAAGAGCGTACTAAATCGTATAAATAATATAAAAAGTCGAGGGTAGTAAATAATAAAACTAGCCCTTATCGATTTAACTAATTCTTTATTATATATAAGGGTAAATCCGGGGGTATAGAACCTAGCGAAGGTAGCTAGTTTAGTATCTTAAAATATCCGCACTCTATAAAAGATTTAGAAAATAAAAAAGATCTTACCTCCTATACTAATAAATTAAATTATAATAAAGTTAATAATATTAACTACTCTTTTTTTATACTATTAGCCTCGGGAGAATATACGAGGCTAAATAAATAAAAAGTAATAAAAGCTCTTAATAAATAGGCTTTTATTTATAGATAGTAAGGGAAGGTCCCTTAGGTAATAAATATAGAGGTAACTAAAAAAGCAAATCTAATAGGGCCGAAGTCTACCCTTTTAATACTTAAAGAGAAGACGTTACCTCTCTTAATATTTAAAAAAAAGAAATAAGATACTAAGCAAATCTAAGGGTAACTAGAGGGGTCCTTTTTATATTACCTAGATTACTTAAATACTAAGCTCGTATAAGTATTTTATATAAATAAAAAGTACGGCCTAGATAATTTCTAGGGGATTATCCTAAACACTAGGGTATTATAATAGTTAATAAGAAGAAAAGGGTAATTCTAAATACTATAAAAAATCGTATTAATAACGCTTAATACGTTAATAATAAGTATTATAAAAATTAGCTTTAGCCTAGGTAAAGAAATAGTCGTACTAAGTACGGTAGAAGTAAAGACGTACTTTAGAACGATAACTTTTTATATTTTATCTATTAATACGCCATTTCTCCTATGTCTAAAAGACATAGATCGACTGGGTATTATCTTTAATAACACAAAAAGAACAGAGAAAAGGGGGAAAAAGAGACGACTTAGTAAACGGGCCTAAGGTCGAATTATACCTCTAACCGCAGTAATTAAATTAATAAAAAAAAAAGAAAGTCAGTATTAGATCGGAAGTCTAATTCGACCGTAGTATATAGTTAATTACGTAGGGGCTAATTAGGGGCCCTATTTAGGATTATTATAACTAGCCTAACCTATAGTTAGAACCTCCTTTTTATACCTATGCAGAAATTCATATAGTTTAATTAATCTCTTTGTTAACCCACGGTTCGAACTAGTTACCCTGTAATAGGGAAACTAATAGCATGTTCTAAGTCAGTTCATGTCTCTAGCTTCGCACAAGTCTGTTGCGATTAGTGTTACCAACAAAGCCCGTTGTCAGCTGCCTGTAACGCAAAAACCACAGCTTATACTACGTCCATCGGACTTTGAGCCAGCACTCATCACATGTTAATAAACAGCTTTGAACCGGGAGGGATGCGTTGCAGCTTCAGCATTATAAGATTGTGATCCATCGCTTGTTTGAGACATTGATTCGTCAAAGTCCTTGTTTCTAAAGCTCGATAGATTTATTGAACTTATTTAAAACTGTCGGATTAGAAGTCTAATTCGACCTTAGCATACGGCCGAGGCTGCGCAGGGGCTAACGAGGGGCCCTATTTATAATTACTATAAACTACCTAACCTATAATTAGAACCTCCCTTTTATACCTTACGTAATATATTAAAATAGTTTAATTAACCTACTTCGTTAACCTACGGTTCGAACTAATTAACTAATATCCTTATAATAAGAATACTAATACTAATTAGTAATTATTTTTATTATTATAAATTAGTAAAATATCTAGTATAAAAGAAACGACTTTTTTAAATAGAACGTAATAAGAGAATTATACTACCTAACTTTATAAAAAAAAAGTAATAAAACGCGGAATTTTTATAATAGAACGAAATAAAGGAATTATAGCCCTTAATTACTTATAAAAAGCCGACGTTTACTACGTTAAAATAACCCTTAATAATTAATAGAAATATCGAGGTAACTGAGCTACTATTATTAACCTTATATAATCCTTCCTTATTAATTAACTTACTTATAGTTAGCCCATAATTAGAAATTAACTAAATTAATTAATTAATTAGTAAAAAGAACTACTTATATAACTACTTACTTAATTAATTAGTATAATAAATAAGCTTAAAAAGTATTAAAAAAGTATAGAGTATAAAGGACTTTCGTAGTGCGGTGCTTAGGAAGAACTACTAATACTTATAAAAGTAATATAAAATACCTCTTTCGATCGGGTTAATATAGCCTTAATTAACGGAGTTATAACCGAGGAAAGAGGGTAATATTAATTAGATTAAAAGGGTAGAGTTCTTAATTATTTTATATTATCGTATTTAAAAATAAATTATTAAAAAAGCTCTAGTTCGATTTTAAAAAAGTATATATATAATTAAAGTTAAAATCCGTATTACTAGGCTCCTCTCTCTAATCGGGGGCCCTTCTTTTTATATTTTTTTCTAATTAGCTCTCCCGTAAGTCCTTATACTTAATTAGTTTTTTAAAAAAAAAAATACTAAGACTAATCGCCCTACCTTATTCTAATCGTCCTCTAATTTCTTTTTTCCTAATTTTTTATAAAAAGAAATTATTTTAAATTAGTCCTAGTTATTATATATAGTTAATTATATTAAGCCTTTTATTTACCTTTTTTTTTATAATTACCTTTTTTATTTTTTTTACTTTCGCTACTTTTTTTACTAGCTTTACTTAGTTCTTATTCTAATTCTTTTTAATAATCTCCCGATCTTAACTTTTATTAGCCTAATTCTCTTTAGATTTTTTTATTAATAATAGTATTTAAAGAGCATAGGTTAGAGTTATATATATAGCTTTTATAATTAAGTTATTATACTAATTAACTTATTATTCCCTCGTACTCTTATTAATATTAGCTTTATTTATATATATATTATAATATTATAAAAGATCTTAATAAAACTTAATTAGTTTTTAATACTAACGTTTGCTATTCTCTTATATAGCCCGATTATATTTAGAGAGTATATACTTAATAGCCTCTTATTTTAACTAAACCCTTAGTATTTTAATTAAAATTTTCGTAATAAGACTATCCCTACCCTTAACTAGAGTATTTAAAAAATTACCTCCTTAGTTACTTAGACTAGTTTTATTAAGAGCTAGGCTAAGGTATAATAATAACTTAAATAATTATATATATTTAATAAAAACTTTGGGTTAGGGTTAGGGTTAGGGTTAGGGTTAGGGTTAGGGTTAGGGTTAGGGTTAGGGTTAGGGTTAGGGTTAGGGTTAGGGTAATTCCTATCCCTTCTGCCAAGACCGGTATCTCTAGAAGGAAGTGGAGATTGATTGCATTGGGTCCAAGTTGTCAACATTCTGCTGATGACAAGCCCCTCTCCTCTTTCGCAAAGCTGGGCATATGTCCGC